>LPNX010701360.1:396774-488513 GCA_001517045.1 Pseudotsuga menziesii
GTTGGGGTCGAAAAACACTGTCACTTTACGCATTGAAGCTGAGGGCCACAATAATTGGTTACGTACCTCCACTTTTTGTGTATGGGAGTCTCAAGCCTCTCCTAGGCGAGACATACCTACTTCATTCGGGAGCTCATTTATCCAGCCCTTGTTTTCCTGCATTTGGCTTTAGATTTTATTAGTGGTTACTCTGTGCACAATAGTTGGCCTAGGGTTTACGTAAATAGCGAGTCTTTTCTATTTTTTGAGTCATTGTGGATTCGAGTGCGGCTCCTCGCCATTCTCATCATTTAGCAATACTTCCACCTTCTACTTCTCCTCCTCCTTTGGGAGAGAGACCTAGACAATCGAGGAAGACTATTTCACACATTGATTCACACACCATGGGAGACCATTTAGAAGGTATTCCTAAACCACCTTCTCCCATTCATGTAGACGATGGGGAGTTTACTCCTACTTATGATCCTTCACCTGACTTGGCTGAGTTAGGTCCTGTGATTTATGAGATAGGAACCATGCACGGTATACCTACTCACTCTAGGGTTGATTGCCCATTGACGCATTATTGGTATGGAATGCTGAAGGACGTCGAGACGCATTTTGACCCCGCCAGCACTAGCTATGGTAGTTATGCTATGTCTAGTTTCCCTACACATGATTTGGCATTTCATGATAAATCTAACTTCAAGCCTAACACTATGCCTAGGGGCACTGTCATTCCTTACCATGCAGAGAGGTTTGGGAGCACTAGTCACATTGCACCTTCCGTCCCAGTGGTGGAAGTTACATCACATATCCCTCCTAGGTATAGGGTTAGCGATCCGATTAGGATACCAGATCCGAGACAAGTGACGATAGGTGGTAGCACGTACATTATTACTCAGATTCCTTCATGCTCGGTCCCTAGTTCTTCAAATGTACATCCTTCGTCTTATTCGCATGGTCCTTCGAGCTGGCACATGGCTACGAGTCAGGTCCATACTACAGTTACTAGACCGATTGTGTCTCAAGTTTACATACCGCCCGTTGCTTCGGGAGGCTATGTTCATGCTTCTAGAGGTCATGTTTCTAATTCTGGGGCATATATCCCTACTTCCAGAGCGTATATTCCTACCTACAAAGTGTCTCATGGGGCATCACATGCGATGACTTATGGACCCTATTATGCGACGCAGTATGGATAGGGTTCTTCACCTTATGGAGGCGGGTATCAACAACCTACTTACTCTCCTAATTATGGCTTTGTAGCTCCTACTAGTCAAGGTCCACCACACTATGGTTCTTCCACGCCACCCTATATAGGTCATATGGGAGGAGGACACTATGGCCAAGGCCATGGTGGTAACCAACCCTATATGAATCAGGGAGCAGTCCATCGACCTCATCATCCTAGGCTCCCTTTCCTCATGACGCTCAATATTCCTGACTTGTCGAGACTGATGAATGATCCTATGGCTCATGACCCAGCTTGGCCGGCTGTCCCTACCAAACTTCCTTTGGACATACCTAAGTTCGAGGGAAAACCAAGAGAGGATCCGAGCGAACATGTTACTATGTTTCACCTATGGTGCTCTTCAAATTCCTTACATCAGGACTCACTCCATTTGACACTATTTCAACGCACCCTTATAGGGACGTGTGTGTGGTCATCCCTTGCGAATCAATGGTGTTGATCATAGGGATAATGTTGGTAGGTGTCGTTAGCCCTTGCACATGATAAGTCAGTTTGTCAACTGTCACGATTTTCCCTTCGTGGGGGAATATCATGAGACGAAAGGTAGTTGATGCTACAGCTCTCATGGCGTACATACAACTTCTTTTGAGGAGAAGGTTATAGTCCAATTGAGTGTTGATAACCTCTATGTCAATTAGAATTGTCTTCCTAGCTAATGTGAGGGGGACATGGGGGAGGATTCCTTGGGCTTTAGTGGGATGGCCATCATAAGCCTGCAGAGTTGTGGAGGATGGTTGCAGAATTGGGGATCCAAGTTTCTGCCAGACTAGGGTAGACATAATGCACGTGGATGCCCCCTCATCCACTATGCATTGGTGCACGACCAAATTCCAGATAAACACTAGGATTTTAAAGGAAATGGTTAATGGCATTCGTAGTTCTCCATTCTCCATGTTGAATGTGATCAACTTGGAGTCAGAGGGGTCTATGGCCCCAAGGGAGGCTAGTAAGGATTTTCGTTGGGTTGGGAAAGTTTTGAGTACCTCAAGAGCAGACATGGTGGTAGGTGTTTGGGCCAAATCATCCACGATGCTATAGCTGACAGTAGCTCTAGCTGTGGTGTTATTGGAAACCCAACATATGGGGGGGTGTGAGAAAGGGGGAAACTAAAGAGGTGCATTGACTATTTTAGACATAGATGCCACTGATGTGTCAATGGGTTTGGTGTTGGTTCCGTACTGATTTCTTCTGGTTTTGTAGATTGACCTCTTCAATTGTCATAGCTAGAAAGTGGTGGACACCTGTTTTTTCCTTGGGAGGTGCCCCCGGAGCATTGGGAATGGGTTGGGGAGGGGGTGCGGTTGCCACCAAACCTTGGACTAGTAATGGGTTTTTCCAACACCATAGGAGGAGGTCCTTGTGGTGCCGGGTTGGGTTGGGCTTGGTCCATTGTATTGGTGGCATGTTGAACCTCATTTCTAATGGCTTGTTTAACGTGACCCATGAAGGGACACTCAAGTGTGTAGTGCCCATAGACCTTGCATAATGTGCACGGTTAGTTTGTCTACAACACAGTGTTGCATCTCGGTGCATTTGGTCATTGAGGATTTTGGGCTGGCCGGTTTTCCGCGGCATTATTGGGAGGATTTGGTTGTTGATTGACTCCCTGTGGTTGATTATTTCCTTGGTTCAGGGGTCGGTTATTCCTGGATTACCCTTGTGGTTATTGGGGGCTGGCTAGTTGGGACAGTTTTGTTGTGCAAACACCTGTCCCGATGGAGTAGGTGGAGCAGGGGCAGGGGCTTGAACAGCTTGCACTGGTGGTGCATAGTAGACTTGGGCAGGTGCCGGTGCCACAAATGCAGGCATTTTTCCTGCGTATTGCTATGTCAGCCAAGCTAATGCCTGAGACTGCTACAGTGGCATAGGTTGTGCATAAGAAGTTGTGGCTTTGGACTGGGACATCATTCTTGCATAGTCTAGAGTTTGGTTTTGGTAAGCAACACTAGGAGTGTTTCTTGCTTGTGGTGGTATTGCAGGTGGTGTCGGACGGTGCTATGGTTTGTGAGAGACAAAACCTATGATGCCATCTATAGCATGGGATGTCCCTGGTGCATCCCAGTAGGAGGTACCTGCATGGGGAGCGTCTGGAATGACGATGTAAAGGTATTGAGATTGTGCATAGATCAGATCAAACTGCTGGGATTTCAATATGGCCTCCTCTTCGGATTGGGGATATTCAAATGCTATGTCCTTTGCTATATGTGGGAGCAAGGTTTTAAGGAACCAATCCAGGAAGATCCTGTCATCAAGTTGGATCTTACACAAACTACGGCATCGTCACCACTCATGGATGTGGTCGGTTATGTGGGTCGCAGTATTCTAGTGCCTAGATAACAATATCTCCACCCCTTCGTCATATCTAACGGGGAGTTGGAAATATTGTAGGAACATGAAAGCCAGGGAGTTGAAATATGGGTACTTGGCTTGTGGTAGCTCAATGTACCACTTAGCTGCAGCACCTGTGAGGGTGCATTGGAATAATCTTAGCCTGATCGAGTTATCTATGATGCTGTTTGCTGTGCACCATAGATGAAATGTCATGATATGGTTTTGGGGGCACTCCCTTGCCTTCTCTTCAAACTTGGGACTGTCTGAGGGAAGTTTGGTTGGCATGGGAGGACAATACGTTTGATGGCGGATAGGGTCATTTTTTAACTGAGCCAAATTAGGAAAGGTGAGATGTGCCATGAAAAGAAAGTTTGACCCCAAGTTGATGTGAGATGGGGTAGCCATGGTGGTGGGGTTTGTAGGTACATGATGCACCTGCATAATTGGGGGTACTTGTGGTACAATTATGGATGGGCCAGTGCCCCCAAGTGTGGTGGGAGGGATAGTGTGGGTGAAAGGGCCACTGCCCCCATGTATGATAGGAGGGGTAGTGTAGGTGGAAGGGCTACTGCCCCCATGTGTTGAAGGTGGGACAGCTTGACTAGTCAATATGGGTGGTGGTAGCTAGCTTATGATGGTTTTCATAACTGTGCTGGGGCCACCTGCAGGGTTGTTGGTGATGGTTTGTGGTGTGGACATGGGTCCACTAGAAATTACTACACCAAAAAATGGATCTGGGTTTGCACTAGCCATGAGGCTTGATGGTGTAGTGTGCAGATTTGGTTTAGACTAATATGAGTCTGAATCTGAATCAGAGGCTGTGTGGCCTTCTGATGGTGTAGGAGGTTGTCGAGAATGGTCTCGACGATGTTGGTTTAATGACGCATACTATGGTGGTTCGCCTCTTAGGCATGAGGAAGAGCGTGAGGGATCAATCATGTCAGGTTTGTATGTTGAAATGGTGGTAATGATTTTTGGACCCTAGTTTCAATGGATTCCTATTGGCTTCAAGTGGTCAGTCAGCCACCAAGACTACCAGAAGACAACGCTTGGTGTTTTTCTCATGGGAGTGCTACTCCGTCGGTGGGGGTCGTTGCCCATTTCACTTGGAAATTCCTCTCAGCAACCAACTACTTTGGGGTTCCCGTGGTACTCCTCACAATGAGTTTCTAAGATGAGCCCAAGTACTTCCCATGGTTACAACAGTCAAGGACTTATGTCCTCAAAGAATGCAGATGTTTAACTTAGTGTAAATTGTAAATTTTACTGGCTCACTCAGCGTCATGAACTGAGTTGGGTTGATTTTTATGATATGGCGTGTATGTCTTTTGTTTTTCTATTATATCTAGTGGCTACTTAAATGGTTTATGAATATTCTGTAGAGTTCATAAAATTGTGAATGAAAGTAGAAAATAGTAATCATAAATTTTTAGACATGTACTATTTGTGATCCTAAACTATGATAGCCTACCTAGGTGACTACCTTGCACCTATATTTCTCTTCAACCAGGAGAGGGTGCTGGGCTCTCAACATAATGGGACTAAGCCCATCTATAGATCCACAGGTCTCCCTTGCTACAGGGTAGGGACGGAAGGGTAGGGTTCCTAATGGTAATGCAAGAAAAATGAAACTGGAATGAAGCAAATAACAGAAAGGAAAGAGATGGAAACCATGCACACAAGGTTAGACTCCAGAACCCTACATACACTTGTTAGAACATGAAATAAACCTGCAAGCAAACTGATTTAGACAAAAACTAAAATGAAAATGACATTAAATAAAAGATTATGCCTCTTGGTGGAAATGGGCCACCATGTCCTAGCTTGGAGAAGCACCTCTCTCTTGGCAATGGGGGAGCTATGGCTCAAAGGGAAAATGGATGAGAGGGAGTGTGGGTGGCTTGAGAGGCAAATGGTCTCAAGGCATCCACTCGGGCAGCATAACAATATGCAAGGGAAGAATGTTTTGAGAGTGATCCCCACCCCTCTATTTATATCCTTTTTAGGGTTCTAAGCCCTTGGTCAGGGCTTTAGCCCCTTTTTTGGGATTTTATCCCCTTTCACTTAATATTTAGCTCGTTTTAGGGTTTTAGGCTCCTTTGAGGGGTTTTAGCCCCCTTTTGGAGGCTTTAGCCCCCGTGAGAGATATTTAGGCTCTTTTTAAGGGGTTTTAAGCCCTTTTTTCCTATTTTTAAGCCTGCTTGAGGGTGTGGGGGTCAGATGGGGTTAAATGAGGGTCATGCATGGGTGTCCTTTGGTGGTGTAGGCCATGTAGGGCTGAGTGAGGGATTTTTTTGGTAAACACTATTGATAAAAAATACTTCCAGAATTCGTATGTAAAAGCATCATTCGGAGCTTCTATCTCGATTATAGATTATTCTCAGCTGACAACTGAGAATGTGGGTATGGGTAGGTATCCTTCTCTCATGGTAACCTTTAGTTTCCATGTCCTTGTTTTTATGATTGGGTCTAGTCTTGGTAGGGCTTCGACCTCATTAAATTTGGTCTCTTTTTGCACCTCTCATATGGAGGATCCTTGGATTTTTCCTTCACCGAGTACTTCGACTGATAATTCTATACCTGCCAAGATAGACATGTTGTTTCCTACAACATTGGTGGCGTATCAAGATAATATTGATCATGTTGTAGAGCCTAGTCCTTCCTCTTCACGGATGGAGGAGGAGGACCCTTATGTGCTCCCTTCTTGGGAAGTAGAGTCATCTCACTCTCAAGAATGCCTTGATGATGTTTTTTCATCAGATGAAGCTATTCTTGAGGCTATGTATGGGATATAACAACCTTGAGGAGATCTGTACCATAGACCGTATTTCCTCCCTAAGCTTGATCGTTTAGAGTGTGATGACTTTATGGCGATTCTAAGTGAGAAAATTGGTAGCCCCATGGTCCCATTGAGCTCTCCTAGTTAGATTGTTGAATGGAACATTGCTAACCTATCACCAACGATACCTATCAATATTTATCATGATCCTAGTAAGATTGAGAATGTTTACATTGGGGAAGATTGTTCCCCCAATGAGATTAAAGAGTGGACCGATATTTTCAACGAATTTCATGATTTTTTTGCTTGGTCATATGAGGAGATGCTAGGAATAGACCCTCGCATTGTCAAACATGAAATCAAAACCTATACGGATGCAAAATTGGTTCGACAACGTTTACGTGTCATGAATCCTAGGAAAGAACCCACTATTAAAGTAGAGATAGAGAAACTGCTCAAAGCTAGTTTTATTTATATCATTCCCTTGACAGAGTGGGTTTCAAATCTCATTCCAGTGGATAAGAAGCAGGAAGTGAACCGAATATGCACCAATTTCTGTGATTTAAATTGATCTTGTCCTAAAGATAATTTTCCTACACCATTTATTGATCGAATTTTGGATGAGTGTGCAGGAAGTGAGGTTTTCTCCTTTATAGATGCCTTTTCCAGATATAATCAGATATAGATTAAACCCGAGGAGCAACATAAGACTGCATTTATTAGTCCTTGGGGAAATTTTGCATATTGGAAGATGCCATTTAGACTTAAAAACGCTAGAGATATGTTTCAATGGGCCATGACCTTTTCCTTTCATGATCTCAAAAATATTATTGAAGTGTATTTGGATGATATAGCTGCTCACTCTCGTTTGAGAGTGCGTCATCCTTATCATTTGTGATTAGTTTTCGAAGATTAGTTTTCGAAGGATGACATCATTATCAAATTCGATTAAATCCTCACAAGTACATCTTTTGTGTGAAGGTTGGTCATTTAGTAGGATTCATTGTGTCTAAGGAGGGTATTAGAGTCAATCCCTTGAAGGTTGAAGCAATACTTCAATTGTATTTCTTGTGTAACATTCGACATCTTCAATGTTTGTAGGGAATGGTGAACTTCTTGCAAAGGTTCGTGGTTAATTTTTCCAATTTGAATAAAGGCTTCATGCATTTGTTGAAGAAAGACACCCCTTTTTACTAGGATGAGTGAGCCCATGATTCTTTCGATGCTCTTAAGAAATCCTTGGCATCGACTCTTGTGCTTAGTCCACCAAGCTATAGTCGTGAATTTTATATTTATGTGGACGTGTCTTAGGAGACGATTGGTATGGTAGAGATTCAAGAGGATAAGGAGCTCCATGAGCATGTCATATATTATCTTAGACAAAATCTTAATGATGCAAAACTTCGTTATACCCATGTTGAGAAGCTAGCCTTAGCCACCATCTATAGCAGGGATTTATCCCTTGCTACAGAGCTGGAATGGATACCTTTCATCTATAGAACAGAAGGGTAGGTTCCTGGTGGTGAAATACAAGAAAAATGGATAGAAAACTAAGCAGAACTAAAATAAAATAAATGGCTGGAAACCCCTCTGCAAACACTGTTAGGTTTTAGCTCTAGCTACCTGCAAACAAATGTTAGAACCAAAATACCTGCAAAACATGCTAGAAAAAAACCTGCAAACAAAGATGAATTAGAAAAAAACTAAGCAAACTACCAACGAAAAGACATAAAAAACAAGCTATACCTTCTCTTTGATGGAATGGGCCACCATGCCCTAGCTTGGAGAAGCACCTCTCCTGGATGGGGAGAGCTATGGCTCAATGGAAGATGGAGGAGAGGGAGTGTGGGTGGCTTGAGAGACAAAGGGTCTCAAGGCATCCACTCAGGCAGCATAACAGTATGCAAGGGAGAAGTAATTTGAGAGTGACCCGCACCCCTCTATTTATAGCTTTTTGGGGGTTTTCTAGGGTTTTAAGCCTCTGGTTGGGGCTTTAGCCCCTTTCGCCCTATATTTAGCTCATTTTGGGGTTTTTAGCTCCTTTGAGGGGTTTTAGCCCTTTTTTGGAGGCTTTAGCCCCTAAGAGAGCTATTTAGGCTCTTTTTAGGGGTTTTCAAGCCCTTTTGCTCATTCTTAAGTCTTTTTGAGGGTGTGGGGGTCCAATGGGGTGAAATGAGGGTCGTGCATGGGTGTCCTTGGGTGGTGTAGGCCATGTAGAGCTGAGTGAGTGGTTTTTTGGGTTAAGATATTTCCCCCTGATGTGTGAGGGTAGGAGCTCATCGTATGGCCAATGGACATCATAGGATTTTCTATGAAGAGGTGGTGCTTCCGGGGCTAGGGCATAGTGGATTTTGGTTCTTGTATTAATGTGGTTTCCATCAATGGGTGAGATACAAATAATGTGTGACATGTATATGGACGAGGTGCGAAACCCCATGCTCTTAACAATGTCAAAATAATAATGTGATCTATGATTTATAATACAAGAGCCGATCATGTACAACTGATGATACATAGTGGTTGCCTCAATGAGAGGCTGAATACAATAATGATCTAAAGAACTGCTACGCTGGACCCATGGAATTCTCATGGAATGCTATATCTTCATGACTGATAGCTTGATAGATCTGGAATGGTACATAACTGTATGGACTCACTGATGGAGAGTTAGAGTCTCTGTGGTACAAGTATGTTGCATCAATCATAAATCTATATAGAAGCATTGCTAGGCCTTCCAAAGACTGTCTCCAACGCAACCCAAAAATCATAAGGGACATAACCTATTTAGGTCCCTTGAATAGACTCATCAATGTGCTAGAGTCAGGTGACATCTGGGGTCTTCGACCAAATACTGCATAGACCAATACCCTGTATGAATCTCAATGGTACGATGATGTAGCTGGAGTTGAGCACGTGAGAAAAAACCATCCCGAGAGGCACTAAGGACTCCTCTCAAGTGGTTCGAGGAACTCATCAATGAGGTTAATGAAACTAAGATACAGGGACCTCTGGGTCTATCCTTTGGAATATGTGTGTTTTCGTCGACAGAGGGAGACCTGCCCCAGGTCAAGGAAATGGTCTTTCCTTGACCAGAAGCATGAGGGAGATAACCGAAATATGTGAGACAATCTGCTAACTGACCCATTGAATGCTAGGGGGGAAGGGAAAGAGTTGAATAGGGGCAGGGGGAGTGTAGTAGACTCAAACTTTCTTTGTTCAGATTATGATGGTAGGGAAGACCAGGTAGTGAATGAAACTGACTCATGGGAATGGGATCATAGATGTAATACCGGGAATGTCACTATAGATGGGAAATACTTGGGGGAGGTAGATACTTTTGGTACGGATGGGATCCAAGGAAGACACATTACAGAGTAATTTGACCAAATGTGACCCAAAGTGGGAATGCTTCCAAACTGTTTTCTGTGGGGTGGTGTCTTTAGACACCATTGTGGTATGATCTCGTGGATTTTTGGCGAGCCCAAGGAAGTAAATGCTCGATGGTGCTTTCAATTTTAGAGAGTCTAAAAGCACAAAGAATACTCCAGTGGGGGCTCTTTTTCATTGGTAGTCTCTTGTGCTTGAAAAAGGATAAAAGTATACATAGGAGAGCTCACCCATCCTGTAGGGGATGAGAGACTTCTTTACCATTGGTAGTCCAATAAGGCCGAAAATTGTTAAACATATACTGACTAGACGGTCATTCAGATACTTTTACGAGCATGAACGAAACCAAGTTTGCTCGGCAATATTTTCTTGATGAGAAGGCTGGAAAAGAGCTTAATGACAACCCATGGTGAGCTTTTTCATAAAGTGTGGCCCCTCTTCCCAAGAAAGGATATAAGTATGCAGAGGGGAATGGTCTTGGCATCAATATGCCAAGGTGGTCCTTTTCATTTGATGGTCTACATAGTCCAGAAAAGGAGGTAAATGAGATGACGTAGATTCCCTTTCCTATACTTTAACGGGCAGGAAAGGAAGAAGTTGAGGTCGACAATCTTTTCATTATTTTAGGAGTCAGAAAAGAGCTTAAATGAAACTCTAGTATGGTCAACCGATTGTGGTGGCACAAGTGGTGCCCCATGTCAGGATAGTGGACAGTGGTCCAAAGGTCATCCACGTAGTATGGACGGAACAGGTGTCTCTCAAGCATACCAATACATGCACGGGATAGATCACGGCAGGGGCACGCGAGTTAGTGCGGCAGAGGCATGCAAACCAAGGTGTCTCTTGGATAGAGGTCAGGAGAGCTGTGTGTGATTTGTGGTGGACGAACTTGACTACATATGATGTGAGTGCAAGTTCGGAGGTAGTTATACGCCAAATACATGCAAAAGAAATAATTTGTCTTCTGGACAATGGTCCAGAGATCCGCATAAGGTGCGGTGGATGGAGTAGAAAGCTATGTGTTACAAAAATAAAAATGATGTTCCTTAACAGGTAGTGGCCTAAGAATCCACATGAGTAGCAGTAGGCAAGTGTGATGCAAGTACAGGTCCGTAGACACTTGTATCTGTTATAGCTGATTTCATCACTCTAGGTGAATCACACTTTGTATGGCCTTCCCCTGTCCCGCTGCAGACTCCTTAGATCCCATGGACCATTTTTTGTCCTTTGATGTTTCCCTAATCATCCCTAAAAACATGTCAAAAATGATACACGTGACTTTTAAACCTATAAGCGCATATATACGTGGGTTTGACCACTAAAACCGCATACATCGGGATGTGTACATAATCCAAATCCTTTTGGAGTTTTCCTTGACATGGATCTGACTCATTTGACTCCTGGCCTTCCCTATTTCTTGAGATCGCTCGGATTAAAACTTTCATTACCCCTTTGAAAAGCTATATAAGGAACCCCTTGGTACATTGAAGGCAAGAAGAGAGAATTGAGAGCAAAGAAACTATAGTCCATTGTTGACGGAACTTATGCTTGAGTTTGCATCCCTTTGTCTCTTGGAGCACTAGTGTGTTCTTCCCAAGCTTGCCTTTTGTTTGTGAGCTTGCTATTGAGAGATGGAGGATTGAGGTGGTGGAGGCCCAAGTGGGGGATTCAGTTTCTCCGGTTTGCAGATGTTCCGTCAGAGGTTGTATCTTGTAATCTTTGATTTATATTAATAGAAATATCTTTTCCTGTCCAATAATGTGTGTTTGAATGAATATTTTATCCATGGGATCATGTCAAATGCTTATACATTATTGATTATATATGCTAGAATAGATCTAACACCATGATATATAGAATGCTTGTATTGTTTACTTGTTGCTGAGGAAGTAATCTATCAATTCAAGCTGAAGTTGGAAAAATCAACGGGGATCTACTTCAACCGTCCAAAATAAGGTACGAGGTCTGATCCTTTAGTGTTAGACATTTAATTTCTATTGCATATTGGAAAGGATTGATTTCTGGAGTCAAGCTATCTATTGTGGTACCCCAAGCCATAGGAATTTCTCTCCGTAACAGAATTGGCGACTCCACTGGGGAGTTCCTAGTAGTTGTCCTTTGGGGGTTGTTTTATCGGCATTCAATGAATTTGAATTGCTCTTTCTCTCTTGTTTCTGTGTTGGGTCTGGGGGCATGTATGCCTGGTAGTGTTTGATTGGTGTGAAGTTTGTCTCAGCCTGTCTGTTTTCCTTGAGTTTATGCACCTTTCTTCCTATACGTGAGTTTTTAACTCACAGTCGCGTATACACGCGAGTTTCTCTGAGATTTCCACGTATACACGCGGGTTTAATGCGAACAGTCACGTATGCCCTTGATTTTGCATTTTTGTGGGAGTAAATTGGTTGCTGGGTGAATTTTGATATTTTCTGAGTCTCCTTTGGCACTTCCTGAGTCTATTTAGACCTCTGTTTCTGACCAGAAACGTTTTTTTTAGGCTAATTTTTTTTTAAGAAGGTTCTTGTCATGACATTTTCGATTTTTTGTTTGAGATTAATGCATTAGAGTTATTTTACCTTAGTGCTTTGCTTGAGTGCTATTTGTGTGTCCTTGCAGAGTCTAGGGGTCGTAGAATCATTCTTTTTCTTTTTGCATCTCATTTTATTTCGAAAAATCCAAAAACATTTTCTTATCATCATGCATTGTATTTTGCATTTTTGCATTGTACTTGCACTAGATTTTCTTTGGAGTACTAGTTAGGACTTCATATAGGAAAAGTTTGCATTCATCATTTGAAGAAAAATTGTGCATTTCACGTAGTAGCATACCCTATTTTCATGGACACAATGCATTTGCATTGATTGTTAGGTGTGCATTTTACTTTATGTTGTGTCATAACACCATTAGTTGCATGGTCATATCCGAATTTTGAGTAATAAAGCCAATTAAAATCAACACTAAATTAAAATGAATTACACTCTTTTCTTTTCTAGGGTGCACCAACAAGCTTAGGATTTAGGATCTTGGAATAGTTCATTGTAAGTAAATTCTCCAAGATCACTAAACAACAACATGTATGTGTCTGTCTAGGTGAGTGTGTGAAATCCTTGGTATAACCAGTGTTTCTCAGGATCCTCCTCTCAAAAGGGAATTAAGCATGAGGTAGTGTGAGCAGTTATTGATTGGGATGACCCCTAGTCATAACTGAGTAGCACCGGAGATATTTCCAGGATTGTATTCGTATCTGGAGGGCTCTTTCGAGAGTTTCAGGCTTTGCTACCCTGCCCATATGGTCAATACCGCCTGCAACTGTCCGCCTGAGCATTGATTATATTGAGGTGACCTTAGTGGCCTTACCTAGGATATCGAGGGGTACTTTGTAGGGGTTATTCTACGGGTGTCCCGACCAGGGATCAAAATTGAGGCCGCCAGGGCCCGTCAAAGGCCTCTCAGCCCGTCAGTGAAGGGGTATCTCAATTTTCCCCGTCATATAAAATGAGGTTTCGAATTTTTGACATTTTAAAAAAAAATTATTTATTTAAATATAAATGACATTTAAAGGGCTGTCATTAAAATTGCCCGTCATTAATTTTTTTTATGGGTGACAGGCAGTCCTGACTCCTACCAGGATGCCAGCATTTACACCAGGATATGTGGTTCGGACTGTCTCAAGTCTCAAGTCCCCAATCCGATCTGGCTTTCCCTCCTACGTCACTCAGTTACTCTCACGTGATATAAATGATAAAGGATAATTACTTACACGCATCCATCACCCGGCCCTACCCTGCCACTCTACACGCATACGGCAGATCGGGTAAATATTTCTAACACCGTGCCCAGTCGGGCCAGTCCCACTGCCCACGCTCCGCTCCATCAAGTAGCGACTCTTGACTCCAGGTATTCCACCCCATCTCCAGACTCCAGTGGGGGATTTGGGGTCAAAGAATTCGACCGTTGGCCCGGATCACCAGCCAGCCCTCTTCTTAGCCTCCCATTTGATTGTTTTATTTATCACCTCATCTGGGCGGATCTTAACTTGTCTTCTGATCCATTCATTCAGTTTGGTTGCTATTCAAAAAATGGTGATGGCTCCAGAGGTCAATGCCATTCCTGACAAAACAACGGTAGGGATTGATTTCTTCCATGTAGATTGATTTCAGTTATTATGGATTCAGTTTTTATTTTGATTGTGGATTGCATTGCAGGCTCATATTTCTCAGAAGAATGAGAAGGAGGATGCTAAGAAGGATGAAAGACGCTGGACTCTCAATGATTTCGACATTGGAAAACCTCTCGGCCGGGGGAAATTTGGCAATGTATATCTTGCCAGAGAGAAGAAGGTTAGTTTCTGTTCATACCCTCTTTGCTTCTTTTCTTTTTTACACAAGTGTCCTGGTAAGCAAATCTCGTTCTTTACCATTCGTTTGAGGAGTCAAATATGTCACTGATGAGGTTTTGGGAAGGGTTTTTTCATAGGTTTTAGGTGAATGGTGTAATGGGTCAGAGGATTAATTTCAGATCTCATCTTGTCTTTTATTTTTTGTTATTATGCATTGTACATGACATACAGTCAACTTTGAGTTGTAATCCTGTTGAATTCATGAGTGAATCATGATTGCCTTACCCAGGTTTGCAAAATTTAAGCAAGCCAGGGTTTAATGTGTCTGCACCTGTGAAATTCATTAGGATATGGACTTAGTGTCAGTTAATGATGGAGTACATCCCAACTTAATAAACCCTGGATTCCTGACCGAGGTGGTTTTAAGATATGCTGTCGGATTGAAAGGGTCTCTTTTCTGTCAGGGCAAGCAGAGAGGTTTTAGTAATGTTCTTTTACCATGAGGAGGATGCTCTAGGTTTGCATCCGCTAAACACCATAAAGTGTTTGGAGTCAAATTGGAGAATTTCGCGCGTTATCTGGCATTAATCCTCGTCCTGTCGGGCGCCCCTATGTACCCTGGAGCAAGAGGAAACATAACAAAAGCAGCGCGCTTGTATTAAAATGCAAGTCTTACCAACACAAAATAAAAAAATAATGTTGAACTGTTCTGCAGATTTAAACCTTGATACCGTTAACCTCATTAATAGATGACTAGATTCCCTAGTAGGTGGTTTGTTGATGTGTTGAATATATATGACATAGTATTCCAGTTTGGATGCTGGATGGGTTACATAATATTTCATAAGTTTTGCTCCAGACTTTGTTTTTTAAGGAAAACTGTAATATCTCTGCTCCTTACTACTGACTGTTGACAGCACCTTACTGCTGACTGTTGACAGAATTTATGTTGTAAGCACCTTACTGCTGAGTTTTCCATTTGGAATTGAATGTTCTTTTGGTATTCTTTGATGTTGTCTCCTCTTCAAGACGTTCTACTTCTGCACTGTCTGATTCTGGACAGACTTATAGCCATCATAACTTTATACTATTCTCGGAGGATGAGCCAAAACTCACCCCAATTTATACTATTCTGGCCCCAATAATGGGAACTAACGCTTATGATCAGCACACAGAATTGATGGGTGGATTTAGACGGGACAAATAACAATCAGTAGAGTATAAATAGATACATTTATTCTTACAGCTAAGGTTTTTTCCACATAAAAATATCAATTTTTACGACTAAGTTGCTTAGATCATCTTACTTTTTAAAATAGATCATTGTGTCAATTCCAAAGTAAGGAATTAAAAAAAAAAGAGTTGACCATGATGAAATGGTGAGGCTTTTTTATTTAAATACTCATTCTAGGTTATTTTAAGAATATGTATATATTTAATATTGGAAGGTTGTGATGACTTGTTTGTAAGGAGAAATTAAAAAGTTATATAATTTTAAATTATAAATTATATTTTTTAAATTTATTATTTAACGTTTTTAAATGAAATAGTTTATTTATTATAAGAATTGGAGCTTTTAGTAACTTTCGTTCTAGCAAACATTTATTATATTTAAATTACATTATGTAATGTTAACAAATGATATTTACTATTCCAAAAACTAAAATTTTAGTAAGATTTCCAACAAAAATTATCCAAAAAATTTCAATTATAATATGTTTAAACCAGCGCCTTATTATTTAGCTTTAAAATTAGCAATGTGTGTATTCTACATCCTAAATATTTATAAAGAGTAATCCATAACATGGTTATGAAAGATGATTTGTATATTTAAAGATATTTAGATATTTAACGTTTTTCAAATGTGTTTTATATTTTAAGTTTTTTTTTGTTTTAATGATAGTAGCATAATTCTGTAGTATTAACTTTTAATATTTATAGGCAATTTGAAATTCACAGCTAATAGCCATTTTCAAAGTATTGGACAGACTTATCATAAAGGTTGGTGATAGCTTTATGTTTTATTTACATTTGAAATTTGAAACTTTTATGAGGATTCTGAAATGGCAGCCATTATTGTGTTTGTGTTGTCCATTAAGCCAGAGTTAGCAAACTGTTTCCACTTGAAGATGTCATAAGATGTCATAAGTTTTTGTAGTTTCTCTTTGGACTGTGGTTGCGGTACGAATGCAAGAGCAGAACTTCTGGCTCCTTGGGCTGTTCTTAGAGTGAGTTGTTTGATGGGTCTGCCCATTCATTTGATTTTTGGTAATTCGATGGTGATTATTTATTGGATAAACAGACTTACAGCCCTTGAAATTCCTACTCTGATGCACTGGTGTGATGAAATAAACTATATGCTGTAGCTTGTCCCACCGGTAATCTTCAAACATATCTTCCGAGAGCACAACATGCTAGCTGATGGTCTTCAAAAGCAGGCTCTGAAAATGGAATTGGGATCTGGATATTTCACTGAAACATTGGATGGGAAGGTCATTGAACATGGCCAATTCATACTTTTTTAGCTGCTGTTTATCATCTTTTTTCAGCGTTTGAATGACATGCAGATGTACTTCTTTCTCTGTCTGTTACATAGGAGACCTATCAGCTAGTAGGTCTTGCTTAGGAATGTATGTTTGTAGGTCACTTTTGATTATACAGCATATTCTGACCTGATAATTCAGGGATGATGAGAAAAGTCTGCTACGATTAGACTTTGTTTCTATTTTGTTGACTGGCAGCTTTGCAGACTTTTCTTTCTATTTGTCTATATGCTGAACTGGAATGTTACTTCCTCCTGTCATGAATATGGTTGATGTATAATATGTCTTTTGATTCATATGAATAACAAACACTGGTATTTTTTCCTGTGAAAAAAAAAAGTTTTATTTAAAAAAAAAATTGTGTCATAAATTTAATTGAAATGCATTATCTTTTTAGCACATTTTTTTAATGAAGTGTGCAATTAATCTATTACTGTCATTTGAAATGTGAGTTTTTTTGAAATCCCTTCATCAATGAAGGGATGCATGAATATATAACCTTCAATATGAAATTAAGACCAGCCCTTCAATCTTGATCCCTGGTCCCGACCAGGTTGGGGTCGGAAAACACAGTCACTTTACGCATTGAAGCTGAGGGCCACAATAATTGGTTACGTACCTCCACTTGTTGTGTATGGGAGTCTCAAGCCTCTCCTAGGTGAGACATACCTGCTTCATTCGGGAGCTCATTTATCTAGCCCTTGTTTTCCTGCATTTGGCTTTAGATTTTATTAGTGGTTACTCTATGCACAATAGTTGGCCTAGGGTTTACGTAAATAGAGAGTCTTTTCTATTTTTTGAGTCATTGTGGATTCGAGTGCAGATCCTCGCCATTCTCATCATTTAGCAGGACTTTCTCCTTCTACTTCTCCTCCTCCTTTGGGAGAGAGACCTAGACAGTCCAGGAAGACTATTTCACACATTGATTCACACACCATGGGAGACCATTTAGAAGGTATTCCTGAACCACCTTCTCCCATTCATGTAGACAATGGGGAGTTTACTCCTACTTATGATCCTTCACCTGACTTGGCTGAGTTAGGTCCTGTGATTTCTGAGATAGGAACCATGCACGGTATACCTACTCACTCTAGGGTTGATTCCCCATTGACGCATTATTGGTATGGAATGCTGAAGGACGTCGAGACGCATTTTGAACCCGCCAGCACTAGCTATGGTAGTTATGCTATGTCTGGTTTCCCTACACATGATTTGGCATTTCATGCTAAATATAACTTCAAGCCTAACACTATGCCTAGGGGCACTGTCATTCCCTACCATGCGGAGAGGTTTGG
This sequence comes from Pseudotsuga menziesii, assembly GCA_001517045.1. Taxonomy (NCBI): domain Eukaryota; kingdom Viridiplantae; phylum Streptophyta; class Pinopsida; order Pinales; family Pinaceae; genus Pseudotsuga; species Pseudotsuga menziesii. Next base: position 414,680 of record LPNX010701360.1, read on the forward strand.
GAGCACTAGTCACATTGCACCTTCCGTCCCAGTGGTGGAAGTTACATCACATATCCCTCCTAGGTATAGGGTTAGCGATCCGATTAAAATACCAGATCCGAGACAAGTGACGATAGGTGGTAGCACATACATTATTACTCAGATTGCTTCATCCTCGGTCCCTAGTTCTTCAAATGTACATCCTCTGTCTTATTCGCATGGTCCTTCGAGCTGGCATATGGCTACGAGTCAGGTCCATACTAGAGTTACTAGACCAATTGTGTCTCAAGTTTACATACTGCCCGTTGCTTCGGGAGGCTATGTTCATGCTTCTAGAGGTCATGTTTCTAATTCTGGGGCATATATCCCTACTTCCAGAGCGTATCTTCCTACCTACAAAGTGTCTCATGGGGCATCACATGCGATGACTTATGGACCCTATTATGCGACGCAGTATGGACAGAGTTCTTCACCTTATGGAGGCGGGTATCAACAACCTACTTACTCTCCTAATTATGGCTTTGTAGCTCCTACTAGTCAAGGTCCACCACACTATTGTGCTTCCACGCCACCCTATATAGGTCATATGGGAGGAGGACACTATGGCCAAGGCCATGGTGGTAACAAACCCTATATGAATCAGGGAGCAGTCCATCGACCTCATCATCCTAGGCTCCCTTTCCTCATGATGCTCAATATTCCTGACTTGTCGAGACTGATGAATGATCCTATGGCTCATGACCCAGCTTGGCTAGCTGTCCCTACCAAACTTCCTTTGGACATACCTAAGTTCGAGGGCAAACCGAGAGAGGATCCGAGTGAACACGTTACTACGTTTCACCTATGGTGCTCTTCAAATTCCTTACATCAGGACTCACTCCATTTGACACTTATTCAACGCACCCTTATAGGGCTTGCCACGAAGTGGTATATAGAGTTACCTAGGGGAGCTTTCGCTTTGTTCGATGACCTTGCAATGACTTTTCTTAATCACTTCTAGCTACCAGTACGTTATGACGTTGGTACTAAACTCTTTTCGACGTTTCGGCAAGATAAAGCCACACATATCTCTGATCATATTCAAGAGTGGCGTAGATGGAAGAGGTTAATTAAATCCTTTATACCACCAAATTTCCTCCTTGAGTGGTTCCTCAAGTCGTTATTTCCATATATAGCGAAGGATGTTTCCACATCCAGAGTGCAGAATGAGGAACAAGTGATTTTTAGGGCACAAGAACTAGACTTGATCTATGCTCAGTCCAGTTTGTTGTACGAGATTATTCCCAATGCTCCTCGTTCCAGTTTCGATCCCAAAGTCAAACCTGGACCACATGTCGATGGCATTGTGGGTTGTGCAAGTGCAAAACCTGTGGATTCAGTTGCAAAACAAGTTAGTCAATTGTCAATCAACCAATCTACTTCAAGACAAGCTGTCATAGTGGATTTCACCACTCTAGGTGAATCACACTTTCTATGGCCTTCCCTTGTCTCGCTACAGACTCCTTAGACCCTATGGACCATTTTTTGTCCTTTGATGTTTCCTTGATCATCCCTAAAAACACATGAAAACTGCTATACGTGACTTTTAACCTTATAAACGCGTACATATGTGGGTTTGAGCCATAAAACCGCATACATCAAGATGTGTGCATAATCCAAATCCTTTTGGAGTTTTCCTTGACATGGATCCGACTCATTTGACTCCTGGCCTTCCATATGCCTTGAGATCACTCAAATTCGACCTTTCAGTACCCCTTTGAAAAGCTATATAAGGAACCCCTTGGTACATTGAAGGCATAAGAGAGAATTGAGAGCAATGAAACTATAGTCCATTGTTGGCGGAACTTATGCTTGAGTCTGCATCCCTTTGTCCCTTGGAGCACTTTTGTGTTCTTCCCAAGCTTGCCCTTTGTTTGTGAGCTTGCTATCGAGAGATGGAGGATTGAAGTGGAGGATTCAGTTTCTCTGGTTCGCAGACATGCCATCAGAGGTTGTATCTTGTAATCTCTAATTTATATTAATAGAAATATCTTTTCCTGTCCAATGATGTGCATTTGAATGTATATTTTATCCATGGGATGATTTCAAATGCTTTTACATTATTGATTATATATGCTAGAATAGATCTAACACCATGATATATAGAATGCTTATATTGTTTACTTGTTGTTGAGGAAGTAATATAGCAATTCAAGCTGAAGATTGGAAAGCTCAACGGGGATCTACTTCAACTGTTCGGAATAAGGTACGAGGTTTGATCCTTTAGTGTTAGACATTTAATTTCTATTGCATATTGGGAAAGATTGATTTCTGGAGTCAAGCTGTCTGTTGTGGTACCCCAAGTCATAGGAATTTCTCTCCATAACATAAGCTATGAATTCGTCTTCACCCACCAAAACAAGGAGTGTACTTTCTGTGCAATCGTCGGACCAGAAGGGTAACCAACAGCCCGGACGGCATAGAAAAAAGGGTAAAAATAATCAAAAGGGTGGGAATAAGAATGAGAATGCTAATAGTAATGACAGGAACGGCCGAAATGATGGGGGGGACAAGAAAGCTAAATGTAAGGTTAAGTTCCCTTGCAAGTTATGTAAGGACGATCACCTCACTTACTTGTGCCCTCGTATTGACGAAGCTTTGAGATTCTTGGCACAGGGCCTAGTTGTGCTAACTAACCCTTTACCGCATAATCAAAATTTGAACTTGAAGTCCCATGACCAGTCTGGTGGGGATCAGGATCTGCCAGAGAGTAGTGGTTGTGGGTGCATTAACATGGTCCGTGCTGTGAAAGTTGTGACATGTGCAAAAGATTATGGTTCGTCACAACCCAGCCCAGGAAAAGAGCCTGATCCACCAGGGTCCCCTTTGCATATTGAGAAACCTACGGATAAACCTGATACTGTACCTTGCATTCCTAAGGGAGTCCTTAAGCATTCAGGGCATAATCCAATTGCTCAATCCTCCTAGAACTATTCAGTTGTCAAGGATTTGGGCCACACTCCTTGTGCGATGTCTTCATTGGAAGTGCTTCAGAGTTGTCCTTTGCAAAGGAAGGCATTGCTTTCTGCCCTTGGTGTGAACGATGATGATTCTTCCTCCGTGATCAAATTTGAAACCGTAGGACTTCTGCCTCACTTTCCCTACTATGTGTCTCTTTTGGTTCACATAGAATCTCTTAATATGATCATCAAGTGCACTGTGATTGACGAGGGCACTGCTGCTTCTGTGATGTCTTTATCCTGTTGGAAGGGTCTGGGTTCTCCTAAGCTGTCTAAATCAGCGACCATGTTAAATGTGTTTGTTGGGAGATCTTTTAGGCTACACGGCATCCTTCCTTCCCTTAAAGTCCATTTGGGAGGGAAGACCGTTGCGATAGAGGTCGAGGTGGTTGATGCACCCCTTGAATACAATCTCTTGCTGGGTAGGAATTGGATGTATAGTATGCAAGCCATTATTTCTTCCTTGTTCCGCATTGTATGCTTTCCACATAACAAGAATATTGTAACGATTGATCAAACGACATTCAAGAATCCGTCTGTTACGGCATCTTCGGGAGCTTCGATCCCGATTGTTGAGCACTCTCCGCCAGTAATTGGAAGTGTGGGTGTAGGCATGTATCCATCCCTCATGGGAATCTTTAGTTGTCCTGCACTGATCCTCATGATAGGATCTAGTTCCAATGAGGCTTCGACATCGGTGTCTTTTCACACAAGTCATATGAAAGATCCTTGGATTCTTCCTACACCGAGTACTTCAAGTGAGCCTGTCAAGGTGAATGTGCCATTTCCTACAGCTATGATAGCTTATCAAGCTAATCTCAAGTGTGTTGCAGAGCCTAGTCCTTCCTCTTCGCGGACGGAGGAGGAGGACCCTTATGTGCTGCCGGCATGGGCAGTACAGTATTCTCACACACACGACTACCTTGATATGGTTTTCCCTTCAGATGAAGTGATTATTGAGGCTATGTCAGGAGTTGATCCACCATGGGAAGAACTTCATCATAGATCGTACTTTCTTCCAGAGCTTGACCACTTGGAGCGTGAGGATTTTAGGGCGGTTCTTAGTCAGAGAGTTGGTACTCCTATGGTTCCATTAAGCTCTCCTGGTCTAATGGCTGATGGAAACATGGAAAATATATCTACAATGATTCCTATCAACATCTCTCGCAATCCTGGCACGATAGAGAATGTCTATATTGGGGCAGAATGTTCCCATGCTGAGATTCTTGAATACACTGAGCTATTTAAGGAATTTTGTGATATTTTTGCTTGGTCTCACGACGAGATGCCAGGTATTGACCCTCGTATTGTCGAGCACGAGATTAAGACTTACCCCAACGCTAAGCCTGTTTGACAATGTTTACATGTGGTGAATCCTAGGAAAGCACCCACAATTAAGGCAGAGATAGAGAAGTTGTTGAAAGCTGGTTTCATCTATCCCGTTCCCTTGATGAAGTGGGTATCAAACCCTGTTCTGGTGGATAAGAAGTAGGGAGCGATCCACATATGTACTGATTTCTACGATTTGAATCGTGCCTGTCTTAAGGACAAATTTCCCACACCATTTATAGATCAGATTTTGGATGTGTGCGGGTAGCGAGGTGTTCTCCTTCATGGACGGCTTTTCCGGATATAATCAGATATAGATTAAAACTGAGGACCAACACAAGACTGCATTTATTTGTCCTTGGGGAACGTTTGCATATCGAAAAATGCCTTTCGACCTTAAAAACGTCGGAGCTACATTTTAGCGGGCGATGACCTTGATCTTTCATGATCTCAATTCAATTATCGAAGTATTTTTGGATGACCTTGCTGCTCATTCTCGCATGAGAATGTGTCATCCCTATCACTTGAGATTGGTATTCGAAAGATGCTGACACTATTCGGTTAGATTAAATCCTCACAAGTGCATCTTTTGTGTGAAGTCAGGGCATTTGTTAGGATTCATCATTTCTAAAGAGGGTATAAGAGTCGACCCTTTGAAGGTTGAGGCAATAATCTAGTTGTCTCCCCTGAAGAATATTCGTCATCTTCAGTTTTTGCAAGGCATGGAAAACTTCTTATGAATATTTGTTGTCAAATTTTCCAATTTGACTAGAGGATTCATGTGTCTCTTGAAGAAGGATACCCCCTTTTATTGGGATGAGCGAGCCCAGGAGTCCTTCGATGCACTCAAGTGAGCCCTAGCATCGGCCCCAGTGATTAGTCCCCCAGATTATAGCCGTGATTTTATATTATATGTGGCTGCGTCCTTAGAGACAATTGGTATGGTTTTGGTTCAAGAGGATGAGGAGCACCAATAGCATGTCATATATTATTTGAGCCAAAACCTTATTAACACAAAGATTCGTTAGTCTCATGTCGAGAAGATTGCTTTAGCCACCGTACATGTGGTTCAGTGGTTGAGACATTATATTCTCCTTCGCCAGACCTTGGTTGTAGCCCATGTCAATTCATCCTCACCCGAAGGATGATTGGGGGAAAATATAATAAATGTATTTTCATTCTGCAAGAATTCAATCTCGAGTTTGTTTCAGCAAAATTGAAGAAGTCTTTAATTTTTGCAGAGCTTATATCGGATTTCTTGAGAGAGGCTGAGGAGTTGGTTTGTGAAGATACGTTTGTCGATGAACACATATTCTTAATCTCAATGTTAGAACTATGGTATGGGGATATCATAATATATTTACAAACACTGAAGACCCCTACTCACCTCTCGTGAGATGAACGATGACGACTACATCATGTCTCTAAGAACTACCTCATAGTGGACAATAATTTGTACCACCGTGGGGTAGATTCCATTTTACGACATTGTTTAACTCATGAAGAGGCTGAGGTAGTGCTGAATGATTGCCATGGAGGGGTGTGTGGTGGTCATTTATCTGGGCTTTCTACAACTCAAAAGATTTTAAGAGCAGGTTATTTCTGGCCATCGATATTTAAGGATTATGTTGATGTAGTCAAGAGGTGCCACCCTTGCCAGGTGTTCACATGTAATATGCGCTCGAAACCTGCCCCGTTACATCCCATTATCATCGCCAGTCCCTTCACTAAGTGGGGGCTCAATTTTATGGATTGAAACCCAGCCTTGGCTAGGGGGCACCATCATATTATAGTGGCTATTGATTAATTCACGAAATGGGTTGAGGCTATGCCTACAGTAAAATCCGACGGTGATACAGTCGCTCACTTTGTGTTCAACCAAATTATTACTCGGTTTGGGATTCTGAAAGAGCTTGTCACTGACCATGGCTCGCACTTTCATAACTGTATGATGGAAGAGTTGGCATTGAATTTAGGGTATAAGCAAGAGCATTCCTCTTCTTATTACCCTCAAGTGAATGGACAGGTAGAGGAAGTGAATAAATCACTCAAATCCATTCTCCATTGAACCTTCGCACAAAACAAGAACAATTGGCACATCATGTTATATCCTGCTTTGTGGGCATATCGAACTGTTGTTAAGACTACCACTGGTTTTTGTCCATATCAACTTGTACATGGAGTGGAGTCGATATTGCCGGTTGAATGTGAAATTCCTTCATTGAAGCTAGCTGTAGAACTCTTACTGGACACTTCCCCATTCGAGGAGCATTCGGTTCACCTTGAGCAACTTGATGAGCAGTGTCGGGATGCCTTGGTGGCTCTAGAAGTTAATAAACGTCATTTAAAGGCCCAATACAATAAGTATGTCCGTCCAAGGGCATTTAGTGAAGGAGACTTGGTCCTTTTGTGGGACCAACCGAAAGAACCCTTGGGGGCAGGAAAATTTAATCCTATGTGGCATGGTCCTTACGTGGTCAAGCGTGTGTTAGAGAAGGGTGTGTATGAGTTAGTGGATTACGAAGGAATGGCCATGGCGAAGCCTAGAAATGGGCTCTATATCAAAAAATACTATGCATAATATTCAGCCAAGGCTGCTTATTGTATATTATTGTACAGTTTTGCATAGTTAGGTATTTTTATTATCGTGATCGGGTTTGCAATTAGTTTTCATTTCTTTTGGCAAATGTCAATGGAATATTCCACTTACATAGGATTTGCAGATGGTGCAAGCTGTCACACTCAACACTTAGCCTCTGTTGCTTGGGTGATTTATACTCCTATGGGTCAGGTACTGTCTTCAAGAGGCATATGTCTACGACCATCTTCCAACAATGTTGTTGAATATAGTGTTGTTATCGAGCTTCTATGGGATGCCATTCTACATGGCATTCTATCTCTTGAGGTACATCTTGATTCGAAGTTAGTAGTGTCACAGCTCAATGGCTAGTACCATGTTAGAGATCCGACATTATTGAGAAGATACTTACGTGTGAGATTGTTAGAACGACAATTTGACAATATAACATATATACATATTCCAAGAAATAATAATCAAGTTCCTGACTCATATGCTAACTACTTGTTAGATGGCATTTGTTTCATTCACAAGAAATTAATCACAAACACAATTTTTTACACATGTAAATAAATAAATCGATCACCATAATTTTTTTTATATATACATCCAAAATGTGATAATACATAGTGTCATGATACAAAATTGGGGCTTTCGATCCACCATCATATAATACATGGTAGTACAAAATGTATACACTCCCAGGTGTCTAATCCTGTGGAGGAGGAGGAGGGTTGTGATCATGGAAGGTCACTACGGCTCTAGCTAGCCGTCGGAATAAATGCACTCATGTGTGTGGTACACCGACCACCTGTCGTGCATAGCCTTAGGCAAGTCCTCGACTTGCGCCATGGGAACTCTATGTGTCAATCTCACAAAATTGGTATGAATGCTCTAGAGTGTTTGTTCCACATCCACACTCATGATGTCATCTCCTCTTCCCCTCTGTCTATGATGAGAGAAGCCTTCTGGCAGCCATGGTCCCACATCTGCACACAAATGGTAGATGTCACTATGTATTATCACCCAAAAATATGTCTTTTTGATTCCATATAATCAAGAAAATACAAAAAAATTAAATAACTCAAAATTTAAAAAAGAGGGTCGAGATTCGTTACCTATATCGCCATATGCCGATCCTGGTGGTAACGGCATGTCCGAGTCCCCCCAGAAATCTATCCTTGCGTAGGGGTAGTCATCGATGGAAAATATCTGTCATTGCCACCATGGAAAGAAGTCAGATGGATATGGGTTAGCCACCCTACCACCCCCCAGTCTGTGCATAGAATCTGCCCAACGCTATTGGGATGGATCTCGAACCCCGTTAAGAGGAATGTCCACTTTGGGGCTTAATCCTGGAACACACTTGAAGAAAAATGTGCTCAAAATACTGCTAAACCCGAAGTTTTGCACCCTGCCTGCCTTACACTCAATGAGCTGATGTTTCATGTTGCTTAGTAGTGTAGTGCTAAAGTCATAGATTGTGGGTCTCATGCACTCCACTGCATAGAACATCAGAGGCCGCGAGGCCTGGGGGAGTGATGCCAAGCCTACTATCCTACCCAGTGTCAATAATATGGCCTTTAGGCCCAGCACCTGTATAGCATTGGTAGGGACATAACTCCCCACCTTCTCTGTGTCTGGATAACAGTACACTGAAATGTACTCCTTGATAGTCATGCCACCTTCTGGCCCACCACGAAAATGAAGGTTCACCACTTCCCCTCGCCTAGAAAGTCCAGTAATAAAGTATATGTCCTCCACCTCTATGGTGAGGAACATCCCATATATATGGAAAGACTCTGAGTATGGATCCCAGTAATCCACCAACATCTGTAATAGTCTTGGTTTGGCCCTCAAACCACCAAGACACCAAAACTTGTAGAGTCCACATGCACATAGAGCTTGTTGAGCCATTAAATCGACCCTTATTGCTTCCTCTACTTCACCATGCTCACGCTCTCTCCACTCTAGGACCATCCTGCACAAGAAATTGCAAATTTGCCCATTAGTTTATTGAAAAAACCATATGCGCGGCCTCATACGCGAGTGTTTTTTAAACAGCTGCGTATGTACACGGGTTTGAGGGCATTTTCCGCGTATGTCCACCCCTATACGCGGAAAAAACCTTGATTTACGCATGGACCATAGCACTTATTTTAGGTTGGCCTAAAAAGCTTAATTAACCATGGAAATTCATAAAAATTGTATCAAAATGAAAGAGGAGAGCATGAGTAAATACCTGGAAGAAATGGTAGTGGATTTTGCCAGCTGGATCTCATGGAATTCGCTGTTGAAAATCAGAGCTCAAATGGGTAAAAGTTTCAAATGATTTATAATATTTTGAATTGTTTACTATTTATTGAATATTTGAAAATTTTTGAAAATTTTTACCCCCTTTCCTATAGTTTCGACATTTTCTAACCATTTTGGACCGTTTTTGACATAATTCGTGATGTAGAGGACCTTTTTCAGTGCCGTTTCATCCATTGGATTGACCCATTTGTGTCGATATCAGGTATCATGTCTAAACTGGCATATAGGTTAGGTTTCATCATCGTTTGCATTTTTCATAACCGTATGACCATCTCATCATGACCGTAGGTACAAACCCACTCTATTATGTCACGGAACCTTCTTGCTGCTTTAGAAGTGGCATGATATGAGTGGTAGAACTTCACTTTACATGGGTACCCTAGTTAGCACCTTATTTGCATTTGGTGCCCATGCTGATGTTTTCTCCTTTAGGGTGTGGGAGTCTGTTGTATAGTACTGCCATGACATTTTGCAAGTGCCTCATACTCCTCTTGATCTTTTGCTAGCCTATTTCCCTCAGGACTCCCTTGTGTCAAGTTGTGAATGCATTATCATGATATTTTCCTGCCTTATTGAGCTTTATGCTGGCTTCCCTGACATTGCATTTCAGCCATATGGCCTGAGCTTGTCTCATGTCTAGCCATGCAGAGCCATTTTTTACATCCTTCACAACTTGATTCCTGTTTTACCGGGAGGGGATTTTCCCCCGAGTGTCGATATCCTACACATGTATCCTTGCATTGAGCATAGGTATGTTCCACTGCTTGGAACTAGTTTGTTTTCCCTTATGACACTAGTCTTCTCCTAGTATGTAACTATAAAGCTATTTTATTCTTTTTTCAAGCTTTTTAAATAACTGAAAAAGTAAAAAAAAATCAAAAAACCAAAAACCCGGACAAGGAAAGATGTTATCTGTGGTAGCTATCGAGTGATGTCACCTTTGAACAGAGCACTATATATCACATCCATTGGTTGGGTTATAGTTTGAATTTAGGAGCTGTACTCATTTATCTGAGTTTATCTCCATCGACTGGTTAAGCTTCCAGTCCCTATGGAGCCTCTGTTGATGCCTCCTATGTTGCAGAGATGTCCCAGTTTGTATATTGAGTCTATGCTACCTTCATTCAGTCACCACACACCATTATGCTCTTGTTCGAAGGAAGTTGAAGCCTGAGTCGGCCATTCCTCAGTTATCTTGACTTTGCATGTCGACCATTCTCGGTACATTTACTGGTTCATGCACCTTATGATCGAGTCCTTCCACTTTATACAGCTTTGCTGAGTACCTCATGTTGGATGATGGGGGATTCCTTAATGCCCTCTTTCCAATGGATTTCATCCCATCAACTTTAGATCATTTATTCTGGGATTGGAATCTAGAGTCATTTTGAGTGCCTTGAGACTTGCAGTCATCAGTGGCAGGTTCTCTCGCCATTGACAGTTTTTTGGAATACATCAATGTCCCCTGATTGATGGATCCTGTCAAGTGTTTGACCTCAACACATTTATTCACACTTGTTAGTTTGCACTCTAGTACCTTGATTCCCATTTTCATTATCAGTGGGTGATCTCGTGTCTATTAACGGTATACAATAATGACCGGTAATCAGACGATGGACTACTATGTTCGACCTCGACACCTCTATTCTCATAGTAGGACATGTACTCGTAGCGGTTTGTGTAGAAGACTTTCCAGATTGGTGGCATCTCTTATATGCTACCTCCTTGATCGTGCCAGTGTTCATGAGATTTCATCTCTCGTGACTTGATTCCAGTACATGTCAGATATTTCTAGCCACTATGGAGATCTTGATCTATTATATATCTTCATCCATTATGGAGATCATGGTCCTTTGTATATCTTCATCATGGAGATTCTGATCTATGTATATTGTATGTGGCAATGACCACATATGTGATATCATGTATCATGCCTATTCACGGCCATTGTACTCTTATGTATCCAGGACTGCTATATGTATTTGCAGTTATGTGCAGAGTTGTATTTGTGTACTATGCTAATTGGGTGGCTGGTCTTCCATTTGGGATCCTTCATCACTCCACTTCTGGGATGGACTTATAATGTATTTCGGCCATTGTATGACCCCTCTGACCTCACACATTAGGGGGCATCTGTTATAGCTGATTTCACCACTCCAGGTGAATCACACTTTGTATGGCCTTCCCCTGTCCCGCTGCAGACTCCTTAGATCCCATAGACCATTTTTTGTCCTTTGATGTTTCCCTAATCATCCCTAAAAACATGTGAAAAATGATACACGTGACTTTTAAACCTATAAGCACGTATATACGTGGGTTTGACCACTAAAACCATGTACATCGGGATCTGTACATAATCCAAATCCTTTTGGAGTTTTCCTTGACATGGATCTGACTCATTTGACTCCTGGCCTTCCCTGTGCCTTGAGATTGCTCGGATTCGACCTTTCAATACCCATTTGAAAAGCTATATAAGGAACCCCTTGCTACAATGAAGGCAAGAAGAGAGAATTGAGAGCAAAGAAACTATAGTCCATTGTTGCCAGAACTTATGCTTGAGTCTACATCCCTTTGTCCCTTGGAGCACTAGTGTGTTCTTCCCAAGCTTGCCTTTTGCTTGTGAGCTTGCTATCGAGAGATGGAGGATTGAGGTGGTGGAGGCCCAAGTGGGGGATTCAATTTCTCCGGTTCGTAGACATGCCATCAGAGCTTTTATCTTGTAATATCTGATTTATATTAATAGAAATATATTTTCCTATCCAATAATGTGTGTTTGAATGAATATTTTATCCATGGGATCATGTCAAATGCTTATACATTATTGATTATATATGCTAGAATAGATCTAACACCATGATATATAGAATTCTTGTATTGTTTACTTGTTGTTAAGGAAGTAGTCTATCAATTCAAGCTGATGTTGGAAAGCTCAATGGGGATCTACTTCAACCGTTCGGAATACGGTATGAGGTCTGATCCTTTAGTGTTAGAAATTTAATTTCTAGTACATATTGGAAAGGATTGATTTCTGGAGTCAAGCTGTCTGTTTTGTTACCCCAAGCCATAGGAATTTCTCTCTGTAACAGTATCACCATGGTGTGGCTCATAAATCGAGGTAAATTTCAAGAAGCGGTCCCAAAATTTGTTTGTTAAACATGAGATAATGTTCTCATAAGGAGATAGAGGATGGAATTCTGAAACCAATGGCATGAATGGCATCTCTAACGGACTCCATATGGTCATGTTCTGTCGAATGGGTGAAATTAGGTCAAACAAGACCTATATAAAAGTGGGGACCACTTTGTGAGGTGTCATTGTCACTATTCACTGTAGAGTTGGAGAGGTGGGCCCTAGATTTTAATTTGTTGATTTCTCCTATTCTGACCAATGGTTTCAAGTTCCACGATTTGCAGGTAAGAGCTCTTGCCAAATCTCTTCTTTTTGGTGGTCCACTTTCTGCATTTGGTCAGCCGGAAGTCCTCCATGAGCCTGTTGGAGTTTCATGGAGCCAAGTCGCACCTTTTGAGGGAAAAAGAGCGACTTGGTCGCACTTGTGGGGCATTTTTGAGTGACCTGGTTGCTCATTTTTCCCAAACAGGTGCGACTTGGCCTCTAGGTGACATTTTTTTATAAGAGCAGTGGTTGACATCTGTGTTTTACTTGTGCAGGATGGATGAGATTAAGTGGTGGGAGAGAGATTGTAAAGACCTATGGGAGGCATCATTGTGGGATGAGAATGTGCATGATACACTAGCTTGTTGTGGTTTACTGAAGTTCATGAGGATACTCCTCATGAAGAGCTTGTGTTTGTTTCTGCAAACGCTAGTGAGCTTTTGGGATATCGAGGAGGAGGTCTTCCTCTTCTAGGGCCAGCATATTGGGCTCACACTGGTGGATGTGTACTTCTTGACTGGGCTCCCTATGTTAGGATTTGTTGGTGACTTGGCACCTGTGCTGTCTCGAGGGGAGACATTGGAGGAGCTATGTGATAGGCATTGTTACACTACTGCGTATGTGCATGGCTCCCACATCTTGATGTGTGACATTGAGGACCTGTCGACATGGGCGGTGGAGACATTACTACTATGTATCTTGGGTTCTATAGGGAGCCACATGATATCTGGAGGGAAGCTTCAGTTGGTAGAGCGTGCTATGGGGGGCATGTACTATGGGTGGGCCTAGATGTATCTTCAAGCTGTTTGACATCAGCTGAACAATGCGAAGGCATCTGGTGTAGGCTTTTGCTTTGGCTTTTTTCTATGTGCTTTCTTTTTCATGAAAGTAGTTACTTTGCATCTGCACCGGACTGTGCGGGAGAGTGGTCTGCGGGAGCCGCGGATGCATAGGTGGTGCCAGATGATGGTATGTGAGGGTGGCAGTAGAGTGGGCCGCTTCCTCACTAAGGAGCTGTTGGAGTAGTGGCGTCAGCTTCCAGTGGTCATTGAGGAGTACCCGTATGTGGGTATGAACTATCATGGGAACCCCGAGATGTCCTGACCTGTAGGCCAGGCATGGCGACCAGCTAGTATGTATGTGTGATGTTTTTATGTTCATATTTACACATAGTGTAGTTGAGCTAGTTGATAATTGCCAATTAGAGGAAATATGGGGTCTAAAATGGGCCTTATAAGAAAATGTGCCAACAATAAATTTTGTGATTTAGAATTCAAGAACCAATAGAATTTCAATAAAATGAGTCAACCATAATGGTTGAATTGACATATTTGTCATAAAAGAAAACTACCTTTTTTGTCTGTATTTTCGACATATCTTCCTGTGTTTTTACTCAAATTCTGAGCGGGAGAGTGGATGCAGAATTTAATTCCACATCCAATGGGTACCCACACTTCATATTTTTTATGGATCCCGATACCCCAAAAATAAGAAATACCTGAAAAAATGTGATGATGATGTCATCATCACATTTTTTTAGGTATTTATTATTTTTGGGCTATCAAGGTCCATCAAAAGTATGCAGTGTGGGTACTCATTGGATGTGGAATTAAATTCCACATCCAATGAGATCTTATGCTCACAATTTGATTAAAAACAAAGGGAGATATGTCAAAAATACAAACAAAAAAAGTAGTTTTTATCATTCTTCCTCCAAAATTAATAACTATTATTTTATTATTTTCTTTAGGAGGCCCATTTTAGACCTCAAATTTCCTCTAATTAGTATGTTTATATGTGTGGACTGATGGTATCCTTGTTTATGTATGCAGATATTGGTCCCCGCCTGTCGCCTGGGTATCAGGGGCGGGTGGTTGCTATGGCGCCTGCAGCAGTTCCTGCGGGGAACCCTTGCAGGCAACGGCAGGAGGTGGATGGACTTCTGCCACATATGCAATATCTTGCTACTGGGGTCTCTGATGATGGCTGGCAGCATTTGAACAATGATGTGATTGCTTCCATTCATATTTTTCCTCTAGAGTGGACCGCTGTGATGAGGAGGATGGCCGTGGCCTATGATTACATTCGTCAGGTGACGAGAGGCGATCTTCCTGTAGAGGATGAGTCTTCTGAGGAAGATGATGATACTAAGCTAGATGATGAGTCCGAGTTAGATTAGCATCCTAGTGGGGCTGCCCCTAGTGCATTGGTGCACTTAGGAGTTTTTTTGTCGCTATGTATATTTAGCTGAGAAAGCATATGTGGCTTCTCATTTTGTACTGGACATATTTTGGACATGTGACTTATATATATATATATATATATATATATATATATATATATTTGACGTATGTGGATGCACTTTTATGGTTTTATATGTGAGTCTTTTTATGATGATGTGAAATGCAAATGCCTAGATGATGTATTTTTACACTTGTGTGTGTACTTTTGGATATGATTATGCATGATGTTATGGTTGTATGTTTCCTATATGTGATTATGAATGTGCCAGTTTAGAATGTCATTAGCCATTTGATCTGGTACACTATTGAGGTTTCTGGGAACATGTGTGAATGTAATGGACTCAAATGTTCTAACCATCTGTTTAGTGCGCATGAATTTTCTAAAGAGGTAGGGATCACATACCTGATAGTAGTTGTTTAACTGGGAAATACGCAGCTAGGAGTATAAGAAGACATCGAGATGGTGAACGCCTAACTGGAGAGCAGTGGCCAAGTGGCCATTGACACCATCGTACTCATCCTGGTTGTTGGTCGCATTATCCATGCATATTCTATCGATATGGATCAACTCATGCGACGGGGAGTAGATGAACCATGCAGCCGAGGTGAGGTTCGGAGACCATCTACTATCTCCATCAACAAAGCCAATGTACCATTCCGTGGTAGGATCCATTTGGAGCAATAAGGGGAAACGATGCATAAGACTCACTTTTCAAAAATGTGTAAAACAAAAAAGGAAAATATTATATTACAAGCTGTACTGTCATCACTCAAAGGGGTGACGTTAGAGGGAAAGTCGTTTGGACTTTCAGGGGATCAATGGTCATTCCTTTGTGTAACATGATGAACCCTAGGAGACGGCCCGTTGAGACACAGAAAACAAAATTGAAAGGGTTCAAGCAGATTTCATACTTGCGACATCGTAGGAAGACTTGCCATAAGTCATCTATGTGTTGTGATTTATTCTGTGACCGTGCGATGAGGTTGTTAAGACAAACCAACATGATGTGAATGAGGTCACGGAAACAATGTGTCATGGTGTGCTGGAAAGTGGCTCCATCATTCTTCAGGCCAAAGGGCATGACTTGATATGTGAATGTGCCCCACGGGGTTGTGAATGCAGTCTTGTAATGATATTCTTTCCGAATCTGAATTTGGTTATATCCAAAAAATCCATCCATGAAGGAAAAGGCCTCATGTCTGACGCATGCATCGATAATCTGATCGATGAAGGGTGTGGGGAAGTTGTCTTTAGGACATGCCCCATTGAGATTGCAGAAGTCTGTGCAAACACGGATGGTACCCTATTTTTCATTCATGGGAACAGGATTAAAAACCCAAGTGGTGTAGGCAATGGGGTAAATTAAGCCGGCTGTGGGTAGCTTCTCTATCTCAGTTTTGACCGTGGCCACTTTGGAAGGAAGGATGGGCCATTGCTTTTGACGTATGGGGACCACATCGGGCCATGTGTTGATGTGATGTTCCATGATGGATGGATCCAAGAGGGGCATTTCAATGTAAGACTAGGCAAAGATGTCATGGAATTCTTAGAAGAGAGCTTTGTAGGCAGAAACTTCTTCCAGGGAGTAGGATTCCCCTAGCATGATTTCTTCAACAACCTCGGGATTGGTTGAGATGTTGATTTTGATGGTTGGTGAGATGTTGGCCATGTTCCCTTCTTCGAAGGAGTTTGGTGCCAAGATGGGGTTTTTGAACCAGTCGACTTTCCCATGAATGAAATCTTTGGTTTCCACAGAAAACTGGTCAGACTGCAACACAAGTTCTTCAGGGAGGAAGAACAAGTGATGGTGCATGTCGTCCCATGGGTATTCTGGGGTGGTTAAGGCTTCCAGTATCTCCTCATCATTACGAAAGCAACGAAGAGACAGGTCTGATGGACCATAGTTGGTGGTGAAGACAAGTGGGTCAGTAGAACTGGACATCATGTAAATGGACATGGTGTCCGAAGAAGGAGGTGGGGGGTGAACTTCTTCGATCAAGGTGATCTCAGATTCAAGGGAATGTTGATAGAGGTCGACTAAATCCATTCAGAACTCAGGCAATTCTTGATAGTGGTGAGAATAGTGTCCATACAAACCGCAGAGGGAGCAAGCATGGTTTGTTCTCAGTGACTTGTTTCTTACTGCTAGTGCGCTTGGAAGCTCAACCACGGGGAGGTTTTTGTTTGTATCCATGGCATCCAAATGCGCACGGATTATAGGAATCTTAGGGAAGTTCTAAGTTGGATGGCCCTATTCTTCACAGATGGTGCAAGGTGGGGTCTGTCGAGGCTCTGCATTGGCTTTCGCATTCTTGCCCCTAGCCTTTTTTGGGTGGGGTGGTGTGGGTGCGGGTGCGGTGGTTGGTTTTTGTGGGCCAGGTGGAGGATGAGACTCAATCGCAATGGGTTGCATGGGGGTTAATACTACTTAGGGAATTGATGGTTGAGCTGGTGGATCAAGATACCACACAGAAATTCCCAATGTAAAGTTGGGTAGGTTTAGGGTGGCCATTACTGGCTTGCTCATGACACCAGGTGGGGGAAAGGGAAGGGAATTATATGGACTGGAGAGGAGCCCAGATAACTCCCAGATGGTTGTATGTGGGGGTGAGGTTGTAGTTGCGGCTGCGCATAATCTTGCAGCTGCGAATGATTTTGCGGCTGGTGTTGATGCTACGGCTATGGACGATGTTGTGGTTGTAGTTGGGGCTGTGGCTACAGTTGTTGTTTGGGTGCAGCGGTGCAGGATGAGAGAATGCACAAGTACACAATCTCGTTTGGTGTCGGTGGTGATGACACTAGGGGGAAAGGAGCCATCATGGTGGTATCAGCAAAAAAACCAAGGCCCACATTCAACAATGGGGAAGCTGGTATGTTGTCAACCTTGGTGTTGACCACAGGGATAACATTGGCGTGTGTGGTCATCCCTTGTGGATCAATGGTGTTGATCGTAGGGATAACATTGGCAGGTGTTGTTAGCCCTTGTGGATCGTGATAAGTAAGCTGGTCAACCGTCATGATTTTCCCTTCATGGGGGAACATCACGAGACAGAAGATAGTTTATGAGATAGCTCTCATGGCATACATATAACTTCTTCCGAGGAGAAGGTTATAGTCCAATTGAGCATTGACAAACTCTATGTCAATCAGAATTGTCTTCCTAGCTAATGTGATGGGTACATGGGGGAGGATTCCTTGGGATTTAGTGGGAGGGACGTCATAATCCCACAGAGTTGTGGAGTATGGTTGCAGAATTAGGGATCCATGTTTCTACCATACTAGGGTAGACATAACGCACGTGGATGCCCCCTAATCCACTATGCACCGGTGTACAACCAAATTCTGGATAGACATCGGGATTTGAAATGCAATGGTTGATGGCATTCGTGGTTCTCCATTATCCATGTTGAATGTGATCAACTTGGAGTCGGAGGGTTCTACGGCCCCAAGGGTGGCTAGTGAGGATTTTTTCTGCATTGGGAACATTTTGAGTACCTCTTGAGTGGACATGGCAGTTGGTGTTTGGGCCAAATCATCCACAATGTTGTAGCTGACAGCAGCTCTAGCCGTGGCGTTATTGGAAACCCGGCATATGGGGGGGTGCAGGAACGGGGGTAACTGAAGAGGTCCATTGACTATTTTAGACATTGATGCCGCTGATGTGTCAGTGGGTTCGGTGTTGGTTCCATACTGATTTCATCTAGTTTGCGGATTGACCTCTTCAGTTGTCATAGCTAGAAGGTGGTGGACACTTGTTTATGTCATAGGAGGTGCCCCCGGAGCATTGGGATTGGGTTGGGGAGGGGGTTTAGTTTTCACCAATCCTTGGAATAGTAATGGGTTTTGAAGAACCATAGGAGGAGGTCCTTGTGGTGTCGATTTGGGTTGGGCTTGGTCCATTGTGTTGGTGGTATATTGAACCTCGTTCCGAATGGCTTGCTTAGCATGACCCATGAAGGGACACTCGAATGTGTAGTTCCAGTAGACCTCAGAGAGTGTGCATGGTTGGTTTGTATGCAACGGGGCATTATGTCTCGGTGCATTTGGTCATGGAAGATTTTGGGCTGCCCGGTTTGCTGCGGCATTGTTGGGGGGGTTTGGTTGTTGACCACCTACCTGCAGTTGATTGTTGCCTTGGTTCCAGGGTTGGTTATTTCTGGCTTGCCCTTATTGGTTATTAGGGGCTGGCTGGTTGGGATGGTTTTGTTGTGAAAACACCTATCCCAATGGAGCAGGTGGATTAGGGGCGGGGGATTGAACCTCTTGTACTGGTGGTGCATAGTAGATTTGGGTGGGTGGCGGTGCCACAAATGTGGGCATTTTCCATGTGTATTGATGTGTTGTCCAAGTCAAGGCCTGAGCCTGCTATGGTGGTGCAGGTTGTGCGTAAGAAGTTGTGGCTCTGGACTGGGACATCATTCCTGCATAGTCCAGAGTTTGGTTTTGGTAGGAAACACTAGTAGTGTTTCTTCGTTGTGGTGGTATTGAAGGTGGTGTTGGACGGTGCTGTGGTTGGTGGGAGATTGAGCCTATGATGCCATCTGCAGCATGGGATGCCCCCAGTGCATCATGGTAGGAGGTACCCACATGGGGAGCATCTGGAATGACAATGTAAAGGTACCCAGACTATGCATAAATTAGATCAAACTGTTAGGCTTTCAAGATGGCTTCTTCTTTGAATTGGGGAAGTTCGGATGCGATGTCCTTTGCTATAGGTGGGAGCAAGGTTTTAAGGAACCAATCCAAGAAGATCCTGTCATCAAGTTGGATCTTATACAAACTGCGATGTCACCACCACTCATGGATGTGGTCGGTTATGTGGGTCACAGTGTTCTGGTGGCAAGATAACAAGATCTCCACCCCTTCGTCATATCTGATGGGGAGTTGGAAATGTTGCAGGAACATGAAAGCCAAGGAGTTGAAATCTGGGTACTTGGCTTGTGGTAGCTCAATGTACCACTTGACTGCAGCACCTGTAAGGGTGCGTTGGAATAGTATTAGCCTGATCAAATCATCTATGATGCTATTTGATGAGCACCATAGATGAAATGTCATGATGTGGTTTTGGAGGCACTCCCTTGCCTTCCCTTCAAACTTGGGAATATCTGAGGGAAGTTTGGTTGGCATGGGAGGCCAAATTTTTTTATGGCGGATAGGGTCATTTGTTAACCAAGCCAAATCAGGTAAGTTGAGACATTCCATGAAGGGAAGGTTTGACCCCAGGTTGATGTGAGATGGGGTAGCCATGGTGTTGGGGTTTGGAGGTGCATAATGCATCTGCATTGCTGGGGGTACTTGTGGCCCCATTATGGATGGGCGAATGCCCCCAAGTGTGGTGGGAGGGACACTGTGGGTGGAGGGACCACTGCCCCCATGTATGTCAGGAGGGGCAGTGTAGGTGGAAGGGCCACTTCCCCCATGTGTGACAGGAGGGGCATTGTATGTGGAAGGGCCACTACCCCCATGTGTTGCAGGTGGGACAGCTTGACTAGTCAATATGGGTGGTGGCAATTGACTTATCACAGTTTGCGTAACTGTGTTGGGGCCACTTGTAGGGTTGTTGGTGATAGTTTGTGGTATGGAAATGGGTCCACTAGAAATTTCTATGCCGAAGAATGGATCCGGGTTTGCACTAGCCATGGGGCTTGATGGTGCAATGTGCAGGTCTGGTTTAGATTGATATGGGTCTGAATATGAATCAAAGGATGTGAGGCCTTCTAATGGTGTGGGAGGTCATCGAGAATGGTCTCGACGATGTCAGTTCAATGACCCGAATTGTGGTGGTTCACCTCTTAGGCATGAGGAAGAGCGTTAGGGATCAATTGTGTTAAATTTGTGTATAAAACTGGTGGAAATAATGTTTTGGACCCCCGTTTCAATGGCTTCCTATTGGCTTCAGGTGGTCACTCATCCACCAAGACTACCAAAAGATAGCTCTTGGATTTTTCCTCATGAGCATTCTACTCAATCGGTGGGGATCGTTGCCCATTTTGCTTGGCAATTCCTCTTAGCGGCCACCTACTTTTTGGTTCCCGTGGTACTCCTCACAATAAGTTTTTGGGCTGAGCCCAAGTACTTCCCATGGTTGAGGTAGTTAGGGACTTATGTCCTCAAAGACTGCATATTTTTAACTTAGTGTAAATTTGTAAATTTTAGTGGCTCTCTCAGCATCGTGAACTGAGTTGGCTTGATTTACATGGTATGGTGTGGATGTCTTTTTGTTTTTCTGTTATCTATGTTGGAGACATTTGCCACCTTACACACTCATTTTGGTCAATTTGGCCTAGTTAAACCACTATCCTAAGTATTATTGACTTAATTGATGTTAGAGGAGCACTAGATGACATTAGCTAGATCACACCCATGCCTACCTTCAGTAAAAGAGGCTAACTTAGCCTTCTCCTACATTCGGGGAGGCTAACTGGAGCACTCTGGGGGTGATCTGAGTGTCATTAATGCCCCATATTGCTAACTAATGGTTACAATCAGTTAAGCATAGTAGTGAAGGCACCTTCCTTCATTAAAATGATTATTTATTGATTATTTAATGAATTGGAGTCAATGGGGGTGCCTCCAACCACTTCCGATGTTCGATTACACTTCATTTAACCTCGTCGGGGTTCATTGGAGTCATTGATGCACTACTACTTGATGGTTGGCTTGTTGTAACATGTGTCTGACCTACTTTCAGTTAGACTTAGTCATTTATTGCACACTGACTTTAGTTAGGGCTTAGTTGAGTCAATTAGGGTTTTGATCAGTGGTTAACTTGAGTGTTGACTATGGCTTACACTCGGTTAAGCTAGACTCACTCATTCAATTCGAATGAACTCCTTGGGAATTTGAATTGCTTTGTCATTCATGCTTGCAGCATGATCTTGTATTGTATTACTCATTCTTTGTGTGAATATACAGAGCGGCTACTCATTTTGTAGCACAATTACACCATTTTCATGCCTTATTGTTATTAATATTTGATGAGACTTGTGTTTAGTCCCTATATTGTTGTGACATATTAATATGGTATCAGAGCTCATGGCAGGACAAAGACCATATCTCGTAAAAACAAGGTTTTTGACAGATCTTGCATGAAAATTGAGTAATAGCTCAAAAATCCAGTACTGCACCAGAAGCCAAGGCTTACCACTTAATACCCCAAGTAAAGAACTTATTGATCAAGCTTGCTTGATTGACTATGTTGGGTGTGATGAAAGCCTAAAATGTGCAGGTTGTCTGACCTTACATTTCCCTTTTTGTTGTGATTTCCAAGTTTTTGACAGGTGAAAGCATTCGCTCCAGCAGATTTAGATGGCTTCTTCAGTAGATATTTTGACTCCGTTCAATTTCCACTCATGGAATGGATACATGGAGATCCAGCTACATTCTAGAGGACTCTATAGGGTCACCATGGACACTAAAGAAGAGCCTGGTTCTGCAATAGACAAATATAGATTCTTGAACAAGAAGGATGAAGCATTTGGATTCTTGTGCCTCTCTGTTTCCTGGGATATTCTTTTCCATCTTTTCGGATTGAAGACTCCAAAGGAAATTTGGGACAAATTGAAAACCCTGTATGGAAAGCAGGATGATTTGAGAGTTTACCAGCTCAAAAATGAATTGATGTCTCTCTAGCTTTCCAATTTCGAGACCTTGAATGACTTTTTCACAAAGTTCAAGCACATTGTCTTTTTGTTGAAGCAATGCAAAGTGGAGAAGGAGATGATCAACTCATCCTCACCATACTCTCCAAACTTCGAGCTGATTATTCAGTTTTTGTCTCTACATTCCATGCAGGGAAGCTCACAACCCCTGGATGGAATATGCCTACACTCAATTCCTTCATTGAGTCCCTAACAAGTGAACATGATATGCTCGTCTAGATGGGGATCATCAAATCCTCCCATAATCAAGCCCTCCATGTCTTGGGGCCCAAAGATACGAAGGGTAAAGGAAAGCAGCAGAAGAGCCCAAAAACTAAACTCGAAGTTCCTAATCCTAAAGTTGAAAACTGGCAGCATGATGAGTCTTCCGGCTCAAAGAAGAACAAAGGGAAAGGGCATCATGGAAAGGAAAAAGTCAAGTGTTCATATTGCGGGAAGGGCTTCCACCCTGAACATGCCTACATGAAGAAGAAGCTTAATGAAGTTACCTCTCTCCTTGAGAGAAATCACATAAATATTTTGAAAAGCTTTTGGAGGAGAGATCAACAAGATCGAGAACCACAACATGAAAAATGTCATGCCCTCATGGAAAGCACTTCAATGCCCAAAGCACTCTTGATTGATTCTGGAGCTTTGAACCACATGATGGATGAAACAAACTCCTTTTCATCCTTGGAGACCAGCAAATCCATCCCCATCCACATGGGAGATGACTCCACCATCATTTCAGAAGGACAACATAAGGTTGATCTTGAGAATGGCTATTTTTCAAATGTTTTGTATGTACCGTCTCTGGAATCAAATCTCCTTAGTGTCTATAAGATGACACATACAAGAGTGTGTAAGAGAGTGTCTTTCAGCCCAAATTATTTTGAGATAACAAAACTTGCATCCAGGAAACTCATTGCTAAAGGCCTTGCAAACCATCATGCAAAATCCTATGAGTTCTCCCACTTTGTGGCCAATGCAAAGCCCACCGCATTGCTAACTCATGGAAATGAAGTTAGTAGGCTGTGGCATGAAAGGTTTGGCCATATAAATTTCAAATATTTGCAGCAACTACAGAAAAACTCCATGGTTGAAGGCCTCCCAGTCATCAAGGCAACCACTGGAATTTGCAAGGGCTGTGTGGTTGAAAAACAAGGCAAGCCGAGCTACATGCATCTTGGGGCTGATACATTCTGATATCAGTGTCCCAATGCTTGTCACATCCATGAATGGATCAAGGTATATTATTAATTTTATTGATGCTTTTTCAAGGTACACATGAGTCTTCATTCTCAAAAAGAAGTCTGAAGTATGTGAAAAATTCTCTAAACTGAAGGCCTTGATCGAGAATGCCTCTGGGATTAATATCAAGATCTTGATATCTGATAATGGTAGGGAGTATTTCAGTAATGAGTTGATTCAGATATTCTCCTAAAGTGGTATTCTGGTCCAACATTCAATTCCCTATACTCCCCAGTAGAACGGTGTAGCGGAAAGGAAGAATTGGTCTCTCAAGGAGATGACCACCTGTATGTTGGAATCAAAGAAGTTGGCTGAAAATTTGTGGGCTGAAGCCATGCATTCTATAGAATACATTTATAATAGAGTGCCACACTCATCTATGAAAGGTAATACCCCTTTCGAATCATAGTTCGGACACAAGCCGGATGTGTCGAACTTGCGGGTGTTTGGGTCCACTGCATGGGCCCGAATTCCACTTGATAAAAGGAGGGATTTGCAACCACAAAGCATAGAATGTCTGTTTATTGGGTATCCTGATGAATCAAAAGGTTTCAAGCTAATATATATCAAAACAAAATATATTATCATCGAAAGGAGTGTCAAGTTTGATGAACCTCTTCAGGAGGTGGAACTGGTGAAGGAGAAAACTATTGAATTTCCTTCCTATTCTACTGAATATTTTGATGATGAAATTGGGGGTGATGACCCTTATTTGGATCCTCTGATTTATGATATCAGTGTGCAGCAAACATCAGATGCTGAATCAGAACCTATAGTACAAAATCATCTTCCCACATGGGCCCGACAAACACTCTCCTCCGTAGGAGATAACATTGGAAATCCGGATGATCCAAGGAGAACCCAGTCTGATTTCCAAAGAGAAGGTATTGCACTCTCTTCTCCTGATAATTTGATATCTAAAATTTGTTATTTTATTACTAGTTCAGACCCAAAATCCTACTACCATGCTCGGAAGGATCTGAGATGGCAAGTTGCCATGGATGAAGAGATGAATTCTCTTCAGAAAAACACTACTTGGGAGCTAGTTTCTCTTCCTACAGGAAGGAAATTGGTTCAATGCAAGTGGGTGTTTTAGACCAAGGTTTTTTATTATGGAAGCACCTACAAATATAAGGCAAGGATAGTGGCAAAAATTTTCTCTCGGGTCCAATATGTGGACTACCATGAGACCTTTGCATCGGTTGCAAAAATGGACTCCATTCGCCTAGTTTTGGCAATTTCAACATCTAAGCACTGGGAAGTGCATCATATGGATGTTAAGTCAGCATTTCTGCATGGAGAAATTCATGAGGAGATATACATGAAGCATCCTGAGGGCTTCATATCTTATCCATCTTTGGTTTGCATGCTAAAGAAGTCACTATACGGGTAAAACAAGCCCCAAGAGAGTGGTATTCCAAGATGGATGCCTTCCTTCTCTTGCAAAACTTCCAAAGGTGTAGATCAGATCCAAATGTGTATATACAGAAGTATGATGGTCATTTGATTATTATTGTTTTATATGTTGATTACTTACTAATCATAGGTAGCACAGTTGCTTCCATTTCAGCCATTAAAGCTGCTCTCCACAATGCATTTGAAATGAGCGATTTGGGGCTCTTAAAACAATTTTTGGGGCTCGAAATTGAGCAAAATTATGATGGGATAATGGTCACTCAGTAAAAATACATATCAGACCTATTAGTGAATTTTAACATGGCTGAATGTAGGCCTACACCATTCCATTTCCTTTCAGGGATTAGCCTTGAAGAAGGAAAAAGCACACCTCCCATGGACTGCACTATCTATCGACAGCTGATTGGTAGCTTGCTGTACTTGACACATTCTCGGCTTGATATCTGTTATTCTCAGCCTGATATCTATTATGACATGAATTATGTATCAAGATACATGCAGCAGCCTCATGATCTTCATTGGAAGGAAGCCAAGAGGATCCTCTAGTATATTCAAGGAACCAGGACCTACAACATTCACTATGCTGTAGACTCTGAGCTAGAGCTGGTTGGATACACAGATTCTGATTGGGAGGGTGATTCTATTGATCAGAAGTCTACTTCTAGATATGTATTCATGTTTGGTGCTGGTCCCATTTTATGGTCTAGCAAAAAATAGGCTTCCATAGCATTATCTTCAGTAGAGGCCGGGTATCGAGGAGAGGTGAATGCTTGCATCCAAGCAGTTTGGTTGCAAGGCATTCTTTCAAAGTTTGATATTGGTAGTATTTTGTCCACTGTCCTCTTTTGTGACAATCAAAGTTCTATTAAGATATCCATAGATCTAGTTTCCAGGTAGAGGACCAAGCATGTAGAGATCCACATGCACTATATCAGGGAGCTAGTGCATGACAGGACCATCATTCTGCAATACTGCCCAACTGATGAGCAGAATGTAGACATCCTCACCAAGAGCTCTTTAGAAAAGAAGTTCACTTACCTCCATTCACTATTGGGGGTGAGTTCTTTAAGGTGATCAGATTACTTTCAGTGTTCAGCATGAGGGGGGTTTTTTCCCACTGGGTTTTCCATCTTTTCCTCACTTAGTTTGTTTTTAGCATTGTTTCAGTTTCAGTATTGTACAGGGTGACCTATGGCCTTAGTTTCCAGGGCCCTGGCATTTTTATGCATTTTATTTTTTCTAACTCCTCCTGAGTATAGCTTAAGCGGGGGTGTTGGAGACATTTGCCACCTTACACACTCATTTTGGTCAATTTGGCCTAGTTAAACCACTATCCTAAGTATTATTGACTTAATTGACATTAGAGGAGCACTAGATGACATCAGCCAGATCACACCCATGCCTACCTTTAGTCAAGGAGGCTAACTTATCCTTCTCCTACATTCGAGGAGGCTAACTGGAGCACTCCGGGGGTGATCTGAGTGTCATTAATGCCCCATATTTCTAACTAATGGTTACAATAAGTTAAACAAACCAGTGAAGGTGCCTTCCTTCATTAAATTGATTATTTATTGATTATTTAATGAACTAGAGTCAACAGGGGCGTCTCCAACCACTTCTGATGTTCAGTTACACTTCAGTTAACCTCATCGGGGTTCATTGGAGTCATTGATGCACTACCACTTGATGGTTGGCTTGCTGTGACATGTGTCTAACCTACTTTCAGTTAGACTCAGTCATTTATTGCACACCAACTTCTATTAGGGCTCAGTTGAGTCAATTAGGTTTTTGATCAGTGATTAACTTGAGTGTTGACTGTGGCTTACATTCAGTTAAGCTAGACTCACTCATTCAATTCAAATGACCTCCTTGGGAATTCAAATTGCTTTTTCATTCATGCTTGCAACATGATCTTGTATTGTATTACTCATTCTTTGTGTGAATATATAGAGCGGCTACTCATTTTGTAGCACAATTACACCATTTTCATGCCTTATTGTTATTAATCTTTGATGAGACTTATGTTTAGTCCCTAGATTACTATGACAGATTAATAATTTGGTGGCTGCAAATGGTTTATGAATATTCCACAGAGTTCATATCATTGTGGATGAAAGCAATAAATCGAAATCAGAAATTTTTTAGACATATACCATTTTTTATCCTGAATTGTGATAGCCTGACTAGGTGGCTACCTTACACCTATATTCTTCTTCAACTAGGAGAAGGTTATGGGCTCTCAAAATAATGGTACTAAGCCCATTTGTAGATCCACAGGTCACCTTTCGGATGCAAGGTTGGTAAACAGGGAGGACGCTGAGCACCGTGAGAAGCCCTCCTTCTCTACCCCCTCTACCTTCCAAGTCACCCGTTTTTAGTGGTTTCAAGAGATATTGGGTGAAGTACTTATTACTATACAAGATATGCCCTTCATTTTATCCCAGAATACCTCAAAGGGTGATGTCTGGGTAGAGGATGAAGGGTTAAGCAAGATTTTTGATTTTAAGTGAGTTTTAGTTAAACTATATTCATTAACCCATTCAATATTTAGTTTACACTTTGTTTTGTAAATGAAATTGACATTAACATAAATAGAAATAGAAATGAAACAATTCAGATGGATAGAGGCGGCTAAGCTGCACTAACAGATTGCACGTTTCCGGTCAAATGTGGCGAGGGGGTCGCCAAATGTTTCTAGAAATAGGTGAGGGGGTTGCTCAGATTTTGCAGACAGAAGTGGGCTGTCTTTTGGAAGGGGGTCACACCTTTTGGGGGTAAAAGGGTGACTTGGTCACACCTATGAGGCCCAAACGAGCGACCTAGTCCCCTGTCTGGGCCCGATAAGTGCGACCTGCTCCAGAAAGTGAAATTTTTTGACCCCAAGTCAGATCCGGTTGACAGTAATTTGTACTGTGGCCAAATGGAATCGGATTTGCCTTGTGGAGGCTCGGCTGTAACAAAAATTGTAAATAAACAATATTTCAAACTAGATTTAACAAAAAAATTGACCTAGGGCATAAACCTAAACTAAAACTTGAAATTTTGAAAAATAGGCCCAAGGATCCTGTGGGATCGACCTGGTATGGTCGCCAATTCTGTAGCAGGGATTTATCCCTTGCTACAGGGAAGGAATGGCTACCTTTCATCTATAGAATGGAAGGGTAGGTTCCTGGTGGTGAAATAGAAGAAAAACAGACAGAAAACTAAGCAGAACTGAAATAAAAGAAATGGATGGAAACCCCTCTACAAACACTGTTAGCTTTTAGCTCTAGCTACTTGCAAACAAATTTTAGAACCAAAATATCCTACAAAAACATGTTAGAAATAAACCTGCAAACAAAGATGGGTTAGGAAAAAACTAAGTAAACTACCAAAGCAAAGACATAAACAACAAGCTATACCTTCTCTTTGATGGAATGGGCCACCATGCCCTAGCTTGGAGAAGCACCTCTCTTGGATGGGGGGAGCTATGGATTAATGGAATATGGAGGAGAGGGAGTGTGGGTGGCTTGAGAGACAAAGGGTCTCAAGGCATCCACTCGGGTAGCATAATAGTATGCAAGGGATAATTCATTTGAGAGTGACCCCCACCCCTCTATTTATAGCTTTTTTGGGGCTTTTTAGGGTTTTCAGCACCTGGTTGGGGATTTATCCCCTTTCTCCCTATCTTTAGCTCCTTTTGGGGTTTTTAGCTCTTTTGAGGGGTTTTAGCCCCTTTTTGGAGGCTTTAGCCCCTATGAGAGCTATTTAGGCTCTTTTTAGGGGTTTTTAAGCCCTTTTGCTCATTCTTAAGCCTTTTTGAGGGTGTGGGGGTCTAATGGGGTGAAATGAGGGTCGTGCATGGGTGTCCTTGGGTGGTGTAGGCCATGTAGAGCTGAGTGAGGGCTTTTTTGGGTTAACACCATCCATGCGGTTTAGCATTTGAGGCATTACATTTTCCTTCTGCAAACTTTGTTCATAGCTCACATTAATCCATTTCAATTCATCCTCACCAAAAGGATGATTGGGGGGAATTATACTAAATGGAT
The DNA here is from genome assembly GCA_001517045.1 of Pseudotsuga menziesii. Classification (NCBI taxonomy): domain Eukaryota; kingdom Viridiplantae; phylum Streptophyta; class Pinopsida; order Pinales; family Pinaceae; genus Pseudotsuga; species Pseudotsuga menziesii. The sequence goes on from LPNX010701360.1 coordinate 443,853, forward strand.
TGTGATATTGCAAGAGTTTGATCTCAAGTTTGTTTCGGCAAAATCGAAGAAATCATTAGTTTTTGCTGAGATCATATCTGATTTTCCAAATTTGGAGGAAGGGGAAATCCATGAGGATTCTCTTGTTGATGAGAGTATCTTTCTCATCTCAACCGTAGAACCTTGGCACATGGATATTATTGTTTATTTTCAAAGATTGAAGGTTCCTACTCACCTCTCGCGTTATGCGCATCGACATCTACATCACGTAGCCAAGAAATACCTCATAGTGGATGATATTTTGTACCATCTTGGGGTTGATTCCATTTTACAACATTGCTTAACACATGAGGAGGTCGAGTTCATGCTTAATGATTTCCATGGAGGAACGTGTGGTGGTCATTTATTTGGGCTTTCTACAGTTCAAAAAATTTTGAGAGCAGGTTATTTTTGGCTGTCCTTATTTAAAGATTGCGTTAATGCATCCAAGAGGTGCCACCCTTTCCAAGTGTTTGCATGTAATTATATTTGCTTGTTTCCTGCCCCTACGCATCCCATTATCACCATCAGTTGCTTCACCAAGTGGGGGGTTGAATTTATGGATTGTAACCCAGCTTTGGCTAGGGGGCACCATCATTTTATTGTGGTTGTTGATTATTTCATGAAATGGGCAGAGGTTATGCCCACTATCAAATCCAATGGTGATATAGTCACGCCTTTCATATTTAACCAGGTTATCACCCAGTTCGGCATTCTGAGGGAGCTTGTCACTGACCATGGCAGGAAATTTCAAAACAGATGATGGAAGAGCTGTCTTTGAAGTTAGGATATAAGAAAGATAATTCCTCTTCTTATTATCCTCGGTGAATGGATAGGTTGAAGCAGTGAACAAGTCATTTAAGTCCATTCTCCAATGAACCATTGCAAAAAGCAAAAAAAAATGACATATCATGTTCTATCCTTCTTTGTGGGCCTATAGAACTGCAGTTAAGACTACCACCAGTTTTTCTTCCTCTCAAATTATGCATGGGGTGAAGTCAGTATTATCGGCTGAATGCAAAATCCCTTCTTTGAAGCTAGTCGTGGAGCTTTTACCAGAGACTTTCACATTGGAAGAGCGTCTGATCCACTTGGAGCGGCTTGATGAGCATTGTCAGGATGCTTTATTGGCTCTTTAGGTTAACAAGTGTTGAGTTAAGGTCCAGTATGATAAGTTTGTCCATCTTAGGAGGTTTAGTGAAGGCGACTTGGTCCTTTTGTGGGATGAAGCTAAGGAACCCTTAGGGGTAGGAAATTTCAACCCGATGTTGCATGGTCCTTACGTGGTTAAGCGTTTCTTAGAGAAAGGATCCTATGATTTGGTGGATTATGACAGGATGGCCTTGGTGAAGCCTAGAAATTGGTTCTATCTTAAAAAGTACTATGTGTTATCACTCTAGGAAACTCCTCTTGGTTGTAGCTCGAGGATGCCTGGTAACTTAAATTGTTTTTAGGGTTTTTCTGAATTGGATCAAGCCGGATAACCTATGTAACCTCTCACTCTCAAGACATGCATCGGGCTCACTCAATCACAAGGATTTTAGTTACAACTCGTTTAGTAGTTTGACAAAAAGGTGCAGGGATGCAGATCTCACCAGGCTGGCAAACTTATACACATAACACATGCATATAAATGGCTAAATCCTGCTAAGGATGGTTTTTATAAATCAAATATCACTAAATAACCAATAGGATGACATCTATCGACCCTTTAATAAATATGAGAATTACCTAAATGCACATTCAAGTAATAAACACAGTAAAGAAAGAGATGGCCAAACAAATCACAACAAAAGAGCTTATACTTAGAATAAACCAGATGAGACGCTTGATAATGGAACAGGCTCATAAATCCCCAGAGTTGAACCTCTATTAATCAAATAATCATGGGCTTTATAGCCTTTTACAAAATTTATAGATCCTGAAAATTCGATCTGTTTACATCAAAAATAATTGAAAGTGATAGTTTTTCCTCATTAGGGCTTCAAACCCTTGCTAACTATTTGTTTATTTGCTGTGAAGATCTAGTTCACTGAATGATATTTTAATGGTTGAAGTGGTCGTTGATGATCACCACTACTGGTTCACTGTGAGATTCCCGCCAACAGCTAGTGTATCGACGTCTAACTGAAGTTCCTAGTCTTGCTCAATATTCCCGAAACCTTTTTTAACTTTGTTGCTGCAATTGCCGATCGAAAGCCTTTTCTTCTATCACATCAGCGCCCCAAGCCTGACTGCTACCGCTGTTTCGGTGCTCCAAATATCAGTTTTTCTATAGACTCTCTACCTTACTACCACAGTCACTGATCGAAAGCTTTGTCTTCTATTCCATCGGCACCCCAAGTCTCCTTGTTTCCACGGCGTCGACGCTCTTTAGATCACCAGCGTCGCGATGGCTTCTTCATCGGTGGTCGAAGGATTTTTCCTTTATCTCATCTACTCCCCTAGTCTCATCGCATCGTCGTTCTCCATAACTAACTCATTGGCGATCGGGAGCTGTAGTAAATAATGCATTGGAACCTTTATTTGAACATTGCCGCTACGTAGTCTTCAGTTCCTCTGATCGCCGAAATTTTCATTTGATTGTGGAGGCCTCAGTCTATCTTTTTTTTGCCATTGTAGCTCTTTAGTAGACTAACTCACCGATGGTTATTCTTTTCAAGATCCGACACCTATTTTTCATTCCCTCTGATCGGCAGTGATTTTCTGTTGATTTATCATATGTCTTGTCTATTGCCTCGCTGACACTACAGAGCTACTTAGTTGTAAACTTCGTCGATCTGTAGTCCTTCGGTTTCTTGCCATTGCGGCTCCTCATTTAACTATCTTTCCTCCAGTTAGTCTTTATCCTTTTCGATGTTGTGGATCTGCAATGAACTATTTCACCGCCAATTAGTCTTTAGCATCTCCGACATCGAAGTTTCCATCTGCTCACGGAACCCGCAGTCTATATATCTTTCACCCTTGTGGCTCCTTAGAGGACTAATTCACTGACGATTAGTATTTAGCCCTCTGATCACCGATGTGTTCATCTATTGTCATGCTATTGAAATGTTTCTTGTCATCGATCAAAACCCGTAGTCAGTTTGCTTCCCGTCGTTGCAGCTCCCTAGGGAACTAGCTCATCAATCATTAGTCCTTTAAAGTTCTGACGTCGACACTACGGAAACCTTTAGCTTTATCTTACCGATCTGTAGTCTTTAAAACTTCTGATTGTTGTTTAAAAATGCTCTGATGGTGTAAAAAAGTTACAGCATTATGCCTATCTGTCAAAGGGGTCTTCCACCTGCTATTTATCTTCCAATTTTTGGTGGATAATGAGATGTTCTGATCTGCGCCCAAGCCACCCAAGCCATAACTTTGTGAAATTTGCATCAAACATAGAGATATTCAAAACTGTTAGTGATATTAATATCCTTCATTGCATCATTTAAATTCTTTATACTATCAAAACTAAATCTATTTTATTTTGGGAGATAACATCTGGCTCCTACTCATGGATGGGAACCTCCTTTTGAGGTCCCAAGAACCCCAGCCCAAAATGCCTTTCCTAAAAAATTAAATCTATCTTCTAGTGTTCCATTGGGCATGGAGTCATTCGTCTTTTATAACTGATCCCCTACAATCTTCCTATAGCCCGCTTTGCTTATTCATGAAAACAACTAAAAATGACCTAGCTGCTCATATTAAGAGCTTATTTTCCTATCTACTCCTACTCCTAATTCTAATCAGTAGATCCTTCTTATCATGTAACATCATGCTTCCAATGAAGCCAGGTCAGAAGCTGATCTACTGAACTTATCCTTGATCTTGACCCCAAAAATAAATGAAACCCTAGCATGCAGTCATGTAGTTTCAAAGGGTGATAGAAATAGCTATCATCTAAAAAAAATATTTTGATATTTACGCTGCTTATAAGTTCCATATAGTTAGCAACAGGGTCATAAAAACCAACAAGAAATACCTTTTTATGTTGCTTTTCCAACTTAATGAAATGTTGCTGTTGGCTTCTCTCAGTGATCACTATGTTAACTGTAGATTTCTCGACCTCTGACTGAGGAGGATGACTTATGCCCTGCTATTCTTGGCTTTTCAGATCATCATTTTCCTCTTCATATCTGTTTCATTCTTCCTTTGTTTGATAAAAATGCGAGCTCAACAGCTGACCTGAATCTCTCTGCTCCCCTTCACCTACATCATGATCACCACTAACAATTTCCTCTTCCACAATAATACCTTTGTAGGATATACCAGAACTAAAAATATCCGTTTTTTACTTTTGAGCAGTAGATTCGTAACAAGCATCTATCACAGTATTCACACATTTTTTATCATCTCTCTGCTGAAAAGAAGAACTAGATGAACTTTGAGTAAACAATAGGTCTTCACAAATTTTAACCTCTTCTTCCTCATCACTATATTTGTTGAATATAAGAGCATCAAGATAAGATCCTAATGACAAAGATGAAGGTTCTTGTATATGAGTATCATCAATAAAATTATGAAACAGTTCTGGGAAAATATTACCTAGTTCCTTGTCATGATTTGAAGAAACATGTTCATAAGGAGAAGGAAGATCTTCCTGATGTTCTAGCTGGAGATTAGATAGTCCTTGGTAACCTTGCTCCTATTGGTTACTGCAACTTTCCTTGATTTGCAAATCTGGAAACTGTGGGCTAGCCTGACTGATTTCAATGATTGTTTGGCCAGTAGAAAGCTGATCATTTCCATGTGTAGTTAAAGAAATCAATCCCTCAGATTCACCACAATCAGATTTAATGATGGTAGGAAAACCTTCAACTCCTTTATAATTCATTTCTAGTTTATGTTTATGGGAAAGTACCTCATTGTGAAGATCATAAGAGAGATGAGGTAGCTCTTGAGGGATATATTCTTCTCTATTTACCCTTTCATCCTGAGAATGCAACTTATATTCTTCACAACAATAATCGAATGAAAACTCCTCTGAATAGTACCTTTTATAGTGCTCAGTGAATGCTCAATGAAAATATTTCAATGATCAAATGCTAGAAGGAGGTACAGAAAAATACCACTGACGTGCATCACCATATAATGAATACATGAACATCTTCATGCTACTGATCTAAGATATCCATGCATTTGTGAAACCTGAGGAGGTGTTCTGCAGGATTGTCTTCTTCCTCCTCCTTGAAGACAGGTAAAAAATATCCCCATTTGAACATATCAGGCACTGGATGTGGGAAACTAGAAACATAAGAGAAGTCAAGAGGTGCAAACCTCCGAGCCAAAAGAGCAGCAAATGATTTTGACATCTTGATATTGTGGAGTCGCCACTGAATTCATCTTTCATGGATCTAAAAATTCTTGGGGATTAAGAGTTTCAGCAAAAGAAATAACAGCAGAAATATTTCTTGAAATACATGATGCAGTGTTTTGTGCAGTACTATTGGTCTGTCTTAGTAAAGCCCTAGCTTTCCTCAATATTTCTTCTAGATATGAAACGGGTGTTACTGGTGGCCCCTTTGGGTTTGCTCTTGTACTTGGTCTTCTTGAAGTCACCTTTTATCAATGGATTCACCAGATAGATGATTACAATCATAATAATTTCCAAGCCTTGTCTATCATCAAAGCATGGATCTATGTCATCTCCCAGGGAGGCCAAGATTCAATCGCCTCTCCCCGGCAACGACACCACTTTGTTATCACTCCAGGAAACTCCTCTAGGTTGTAGCTCGAGGATTCCTGGTAACTTAATTTTTTTTTAGGGTTTTTCTGAATTGGATCAAGCCAGATAACCTATGTAACCTCTCACTCTCAATACATGCATCAGGCTCACTCAATCACAAGGCTTTTAGTTACAACTTGTTCAGTAGTTTGACAAAAAGGTGCAGGGATGGAGAACTCACCAGGCTGGCAGACTTACACAAATAACACATGCATATAAATGGCTAAATCTTGCTGAGGATGGTGTTTATAAATCAAATATCACTAAATAACCAATAGGATGACAGCTATCGGCCCTTTAATAAATCTGAGAATTACCTAAATGCACATTTAGGAAATAAACACAGTAAAGAAAGAGATGGCTGAACAAATCACAACAAAAGAGCTTATACGTAGAATAAACCAGATGAGGTGCTTGATAATGGAACAGGCTCATAAATCCCCAGATTTGAACGTTTATTAATCAAATAATAATGGGCTTTATAGCCTTTTACAAAATTTACAGATCCTGAAAATCTGATCTGTTTACACAAAAAATAATTGAAAGTGATAGTTTTTCCTCATTAGGGATTCAAACCCTTGCTAACTATTTGTTTATTTGCTGTGAAGATCTAGTTCACTGAACGATCTTTTAATGGTTGAAGTGGTCATTGATGATCACCACTACTGGTTCACTGTGAGATTGCCGCCAGTAGCCAATGTATTGGCGTCTAACTAAAGTGCCCAGTCTTGTTCAATCTGCCCAAAACCTTTTTTAACTTTGTTGCCGCAATCGCCGATCAGAATCCTTTTGTTCTATCACATCAGCACCCCAAGCCTAACTGCTACCACTATTTCAGTGCTCCAAATCTCATTATTTCTACAAATTCTCTAACTTGCCACTGCGGTCACTGATTGAAAGCTTTGTCTTCTATTCCATCGGTGCCCCAAGTCTCCTTGTTGCCGCAGCGTCAGCGCTCTTTATATCACCAGCGTTGTGACAGCTTCTTCATCGGTGGTTGGAGGCTTTTTCCTTTATCCCATCTGGTCCCCTAGTCTCAGTGCATTAGTGTTCTCCATAAATAACTCATCGATGATCAGGAACTGTAGTAAATAATGCATCAAAACCTTTATCTAAATGCTGCCGCTATGTAGTCTTCAGTTCCTCCAATTGCCAAAATTTTCATCTGATCGCGAAGGCCTCAGTCTGAATTTTTTTTGTCATTGCGGCTCTTTAGTAGACTAGCTCGTCAACGGTTAGTCTTTTCAAGCTCCGACGTGTATTTTTCATCCCCTCTTATCGACGGTGATTTTCTGTTGATTTATCGGATGTCTTGTCTGTTGCCTTACCGACACTGTGGAGCTGCTTAGTTGTAAACTTCGTCGATCCGTAGTCCTTCAGTTTCCCGCCATTGCAGCTCCTCATTTAACTATCTTACTGCTGGTTATTATTTATCCTTTCTGACATTGTGGCTCCATAGTGAACTATTTCACTACTAGTTAGTCTTTAGCATCTCCGACGTCGAAGTTTCCATCTGCTCACGGAACCCGCAGTCTATATATCTTTTTCCCTTGCGGCTCCTTAGGGGACTAATTCGCTGACGGTTATTCTTTAGACCCTTTGATTGTTGATGTGTTCATCTATTTTCATGCTATCAGAATGTTTCTTGTCATTGATCGGAAGCTATAGTCAGTTTGCTTCCCACCATTGTGGCTCCCTAGGGAACTATCTCACTGATCGTTAGTCCTTTAAAGTTTCGACGTCAACACTACGGAAACCTTTAGCTTTATCTCGTCGATATATAGTCTTTAAAATTTCCAATTGCTATTTAAAAATTCTTCGATGGTGTAAAAAAGTTACAACAATATGCCTATCTGTCGAAGGGGTCTTCCACCTGCTATTTATCTTCCATCTTTCGGTGGCTAATGAGATGTTCTGATATGCGCCCAAGCCACTGAAGCCACAACTTTGTGAAATTTGCATCAAACATTGAGGTCTTTAAAACTGTTAGTGATCTTCATATCCTTCATTGCATCATTTAAATTCTTCATACTATGAAAAATAAATCTAGTTTATTTTGGGAGATAACACTATGCATGATCTTTAGCCAGGGATGACTTTTTGTATATTATTGTACATTGTGCATTGCATAGTTAGGTATTTTTATGGGGATTGGGTTTGTTGGTTAACTTTCCTTTTTATGGAAGATGTCTATGGAGTCTTTCGTTTACATAGGATTCACTAATGGTGCTAGCTACCACACTTAAAACTTAGCTTCAGTTGCTTCTATCAAGTGTTGTCTTCAGCAGGTGTATGTTTATGGGTTTCCTCAAACAATATTGTTGAATACAGTGTCATGATTGAGTTATTGCAGGATGCCATTTCACATGGTGTTCTTTCTCTTGAGGTATGTCTTGATTCATAGTTACCGGTATCACAAATTAATGGCTTGTATCATGTTAGGGATTCGACATTGTTACAAAGATTGTTGCATGTAATATTGCTAGAATGACAATTTGAGAACATAACATACATTCAAATTTCCAGAAATTTTAATCAAGTTGTTGATTCATATGCTAACTATGTACTAGATTGGCATTTTTTCACAGATGATAAAAGCATTTCATAAACACATTTTACATGTGTAAATATAATAATAATCGATCATCATAAATATTTTTCATTAAGTCCAAAAAATGTGACGTCATAATACATAAGTGTCATATACAAAATTGGGGCTTCTGAGCCACCAAAATATACTACACAATCATACAAAAACATACACCTGGGTATCTAAGCCGGAGGTGGAAGAGAGTGTTAATCATGGTAGCACACCATGGCTCTACCTAGCTGACGAAATAACTGAACCCATGCTCGTGGTACTCCAACCACCTGGCACTGCATGGCCTTAGGAAAATCCTCGACTTGCACCATGGGAACCCTATGTGTGATTTGAACGAAGTTGATGTGGATGCTCTGGAGAGTCCTCTCTGCATCTATACCCATGATCTCATCGCCTCTTCCCCTCTTTCGATGCCGAGGAAAGCCTTCTGGTTGTCATAGTCCCACATCTATATGTACATGGCAGAGTTTCATTATGTGTCATCACACCAAAAACATGTCCTTTGATTTCATATATCAAAAAACACAAAAAAATTTAATAACTCAAAAAACAAAAGTGAGATGGGGTTCATTACCTATGTCTCCATACATTGATCTTAGTGGTAGGGGCATATCCGGATCTCTGTGGAAGTCTATCCCTTCATAGGGGTAGTCATCTATGGTGATGATCTTTCTCCGCCACCAGAGGAAGAAGTCTACTGGATAGTAGTTAGCCACCCTTCCACCTCCCAATCTCCACATGACATTGGCCCAGCGTAGCTGAGATGGATCCCTAACTCCGTGTGGAGCAATGTCAACTCTAGGGCTTAGCCCTGGTACCCTATCAAAAAAGAATGCACTCGGTATGTTGCACTCAATATGTTTCTTAGCAGCGAGGTACTACACTCATATATCGTAGTTCATGTGCACTCTACTGCGTAGAAAATCATTGGCCTTGAGGCCTAATGGAGTGATGCTAGACCTGTGATCCTACCCATTGCCAATAGTATGGCTTTCAGCCCCAAGTTCTGAACTATGTTTGTCAATATTTGACTCCCAACCTTCTCTATATCAAGAAGTAAATACATAGCTATGTACTCCTCTATATTCAATCCACCTCCTGGCCCATGGGATCGGAGGTTCACCACCTCCCCTCACCAAGACAAAACTGTTATACAATATATTTCCTCAAACTCGATGCTGAGTGACATACCATCCAACTGAAAGGTCTCAGAGTCTGGATCCTAGTAATCCACTAGCAGCTGGAGTAGCCTTGGCTTGGCTCTTAAGATGGAGCCAAAATTTGTATAACCCACAAGCCCTCAGTGCTTGTTGAGCCATGAGGTCAGCCTGCACTACCTCTTCGACATCAAAATGTTCTCTCTCTCTCCATTCTAGCACCATCCTACACAAACATTTTTTAGTTTCATCAATATTTTCCTTTGAAAATCACATTTTCAGCCTTGTACGCAACTATTTAGAGAAGAATTGTGTATGTACATAGGTATCATGGTCTTTTCTGCGTATACGGCCATCCCTATACGCGGAAAAAGACCTGATTTTTGTGTGGGATGAAACGCACAATTTGGGATGGCCTAAATAAAACAATTGACCACTAAAATAAAATAAAAATTCATGAAAGTGAAAGAAGAGGGAATGGGTAATTACCTGGACCAAACGCAGAGTGCTTTCATTGGACGATGCTCCCAAAATTAGCTCTTGAAATTCTGGACACAAAAGCATTGTTGCGGGTGAATTTTCAAATGGTACGAAATTTTTCTATTTTTCACTTTTTTATAGAAAAAAATTTGAAATTTTTAACCACTTCCTATAGTTTTTTACTGTTTCTGACCATTTTGGACCGTTTGGACTAATATGATGTTGTAGCAACTTTTTTGAGTGCGATTTGAACACTTCGACCTGTTCATGTCTATTACAGGTATCATGTCTAAACTGGCATATAGGTTATGATTTCACATCCACTTGCATTTTGTATGACCTTATGATCATTTCATCTTAACATTAGGTACAAACCCATTCCAAGATGTCACAGAACCTTCATGCTACTATTAGAAGTGGAATTATGTGAATGGTAGAGCTTTCCCATACATGGGTACCCTAGTTAGATCCTATATTGCATTTGACGCCCATGACGACATTTCTCTTTTAGGGTGTGGGAGTCCCTTTTTAGTCCTGCCATGTCCTTGAGCAAGAGCTTCATACTTCTCTTGAAGTTCATACTCGCCATTTCCCTTGGGACCCCCTTGTATATATTAAGTTGTAATTGCATCTTCATGAGTTTTTCTTTCCTTCTTGAGCTTTATGTCGGCTCCCTGACTTTGAGTTATCATCCATATAGCCTGATTTTGTCTCATGTCTAGCCAAGTAGAGCATTTTTACATATCTTTTACAGCTTGATCACCTTTTTTACCGAGAGGAGACCTTCCCCCGAGTGTCGTTATCCTGCACATTTATCCTTGCATTGAGCATAGGTATGTTCCACTACTTGGAACTAGTTTGCTTTCCCCCTAAACCTCGTCTCCTCCTATGTATATTCTATAAATCACTTTTATTCTTTTCAAGCTTTTCAAAATATCTAAAAAAGTCCAAAAAAATAAAAATAAAAACCAAAAATCCGGACAGGAAAAGATGTTATCTTTGGAAGCAGTTGAGTCGTGTTGCCTTCGAACATAGCACTGTATATCACATCCATAGGTTGGGTTATTAGTTTGACTTTAGGAGCTATACTCATTACTCTTAGTTTATCTCCACCAATAGGTTAAACTTCTAGTCCCTATGGAGTCGCTGTTGATGACTCCTATGTCACAAAGATGTCTCAGTTTGCATATCGAGTCCATGCTGCCTACCTTCAGTCACCATTTTCCTTTATGCTCTTGTTCGAAGGAAGTTGAATCATGAGTCGGCCATTCCTCAGTTATATTGACTTTGCATGTCATCCATTACCTGTACTGTTATTGGTTTGTGCACATCTTGTTCGAGTTATTACACGTTATACAACGTTGCTGAGTACCTCGTGTTGGTTGATGGGGTATACCTTAATTTTCTCCTTCTAGCAGATTCCATTTCATCGACATCAATTTTTTTTTTTTTGGAATAGGATTCTAGAGTCCTTTGAGTTCTTTGAGACTTACAGTCATCAATGGTAGGTTCTCTCACCATCGAAAGTTTTGGGAATACATTAATGTCCCCTAATTGATGGATTCTTCCAAGTGTTCGACCTCAACACATCTATTCACACTTGTTAGATTGCACTTTTTACTTTGATTCCCATTTTCATTATCGGTGGGTGATCTTGGGTCTGTTAATGGTATACATCAATGACCAGTAATCAGATGATGGACTACTATGTTTGAACTCAACACATCTATTCACATAGTATGACATGTACTCGTAGCTTTTCATGTAGAAGACCTTCCATCTTGGTGTCATTCCATGTATGCTACCTCCTTGTTCATTCCAGTGTTCATGAGATTTCAACTCTTGTGATTTGATTGGTGTGTATATCAGATATCTTCATCTACTATGGAGATCTTGATCCATTGTATATCTTCGTCCATTATGGAGATCTTGATCTATTGTATATATTCATCCACTTTGGAGATTCTGATCTATTGTATATTGTACATGGCGATGACCACACATGACACATTTTGTATATCATGCCTATTCATGACCATTGTACTCTTATGTATCTAGGACTACTCCATCTATTTGCAGTCACAAGCAGATATTTATCATTGTATTGTACTGATGAGTGGCTGGTTCTTCCACCTAGGTCTTCATTACTCCACTTTTGGAATGGATTTTATAATGTATTTCGTCCATCATGTTACCCCTCTGACCTCACACATTAGGGGGCATCTGTTATAGATGATTTTACCACACATGGTTGATCACATATTTATGGCCTTCCCTATCCCTTTGCAGACTCTTTAGACCCCATGGACTTGTATTATCCTTTGATGTTCCAAGATCATCCCTAAAAAACCATTGTTTATTGCTATATGCGATGTTTAACCCCATACTCACGTGTACACGCAACTTTTGACCTCAAACCTACGTACATTGGGATGTGTGCATAAGTCCAAACATTTTTGGAATTTTCCTCATATGATTCTGAATAAACTAACTCTTGGCCTTCCATATGCCTTTAGAACACTCATATTTGACCCTCCATTACTCTTTTGGAGTTCTATATAAGGAACCCCTTGGATACATTGAAGAGGAGGAATTGAAGAGCAAAGAAAATATAGTCCATGGTTGCCTTAGTTTGCTTATACTTGAGCCTGCATCCCTTTGTCCCTTTGGAACACTTTGTGTTCTTCCCAATCTTTCCTTTTCTTTTTGAGCTTGCAATCGAGAGATGGAGGATTGAGGTGGTCAAGGCCCAGGTGGAGGACTCAGTTTCTCCGGTTCGTAGATGTGCCAATAGAGGTTGTCACTCTTGTAATCTCTGATTTTATTAATAGAACTGTCTTTTCGTATCCAATTAATGTGCATTTGAATATGAATATTGTATCCATGGATGTATTTAATTTCTTATACATTGTTGAATATATATGCTAGAGTAGGTCTAACACATTATTATAGAGCATGCTTGTCTTGTTTGTTGTTGTTGAGAGCAAATTGCTAATGCAAGCGTGAATTGGAAAAGCTCAATGGGGATCTACTTCAACCGTCTGGAACAAGGTACGTTTCGATATCCCTTAGTGTTAGATGTTTGGTTTCTCTTGTATATTAGGAAATATTGATTTCTAGTGTAGAGCTGTCTATTGTGGTATGCCCCAAGCCATAGGAAGTTTCTCTCCATAATAGAATTGGCGACTCCGCTTCGGAGAGTTCCTAGTTATTTTTATTTGGGGTTTTGGTATTCAATGTACTTGGATTTTTCTTGATTTATTTCTTTCTATGTTAGATATGGGGGCATGTTTTCCCAGTAGGGTCCTAAAGAAGTAAATTTTGGTCTTATCTTGTCTGTTTGCCCTATTTTTCTTCCTTTTTCTTCATGTATGTGGGTTTTTCATTCACAATTGCATATACATGCGGGTTTTCCTTGAACAATCATGTGTGTACGCTCTTTTGCTGAGAACAGTCATGTATGCTTTGTTTTTTAGCCTTAGTTGGAGGATTAAGTGTTGTTGGGTGAGTTTTGATGATTATTGAGTCTTCTTAGATGCTTCTAGTGTCTGTATACACCCTCTGTTTCTAACCAGATACTTCTTTTAGTTTATTTTTTTAAGCTTTTTTCTTGTCATCCATTTATCCATTTTTTGTTTTAAGATTAGTGTATTAGGTCTCTTTAACCTTGGTTCATTGTTTGGCTGTTGTTTGTGAGTGGATGTAGGGTCTAGGGGTTTTAGAGTCATTTATTTGCTTTAATATCTCATTTATTGCAAAAAATACAAAAATATTTTGCTTTTTCATACTTATGCATCTCTTGCATTTTGCATTGGCATGGTACTTGCATTAGGTTTTCTTACTATTATTATAGTTATATTTTCATATAGGAATGATTGCACTTACATTTGAAGGAAAAATACTGCAGCTCATGTAGAGGCATACCATGTTCTTCATTCTACATATTTCACTTGGCATTGCTTGTTAGGTGTGCATATTTACTTCACTACTGAGTCATAACTTCATTAGTTGCATGACCATTTACCCTTTGAGTAATCACAACCAACTAAAATCAACTCTTAATCAAATGACTTACACTCTTTTCTTTTATAGGGTGCAACAACAAGAATAGGTTTTAGGTTCTTGGAATAGTTCATTGTGAGTTAATTATCCAAGACCACTAAACAAAACAAGTAGGTTTCTATCCAGGTGAGAGTGTGAAACCCTTGATATAATTAGCATTTCTCAAGATGCTCCTCTACATGGGATTTCAGCACAAGGCAGTGCATGCGATTATGATTCAAATGACCCCTGGTCACTTTCTGTGAGTACGAGAGATATTTCCAGGATAGTATTCATATCTAGAGGTCCTTTGAGGTATTGATTGGTGCACCCTTGGGGTACCAGTTGTGCTTTCATGCTTCAGGATTTTCTACCCTGCCCATACGGTCGATCCTACCTATGACTATCTGCCTAAGCATTGGTTATATTGAGGTGACTTTAGTTTCCTTACCTAGGTTATCAAGGGGGTATTTGTAGAGGTTATTCTACAGGTGTTCTGGCTAGGTAGGGGTTGGACAGCACAGTCATTATATGCATTGAATCTGAGGGCCACTATAATTGGTTATGAACCTCCGCTTGTTGTGTATGGGAGTCTCAATCCTCTCCTAGGAGAGACATACCTGATTCATTCGGGAGCTCACTTATCCTACCCTTGGTTTTCTTGTGATTTGGATTTATATTTTCTTAGGTGTATGCTCTATGCATGCTAGTTTTCTTAGGGTTGTGTATCTAGATATAGTCTTTTATTTTTAGTTCAGTCATTGTGGATCTAGGTGTGGCACCTCACTGTTCTCGTCGTTTAGAAGGGATTCCACCTTCTACATCTCCTCCTCCTTTGGGAGAGAGAACCGAACATTTTGGGTGGATTTATTCTCACTTTGATTCACACACCATAGGCGATCATGAGTTTGAGATTCTGGAGAAGCCCACTTCACCTCACCCCTTGTAGGAGGTTGAACCCCCGAGCACATATGGGACTCCGTTAGGTTCTGTTCATCATTTGACTGGAGCGTCACATGAATATTTTTCACAGTACACAGACCACATGCACACACATCAGCGGTATTGGATTTCAGGCGATGAGAGTCACCATGGACCCACGAGCACTAGAACTATTAGGTATGGAATGCCTGATGTTCCCAAGACAAGCCTAAAACCCCATGTCGATTCATATGTTGACCCTGGTACTATGCCTGGGGGCACTTTCATTCCTTTCCATGCTGAGAGATTTGGTAGCACTAGTCACATTACACCTTCCATCCCTGTGGTGGAGCTTCCTTTACACACACATCCTAGGCATAGCACTAGTGTTCCTATTCGGGGACCAGAGCCTAGACATGTGAAAGTTGGGGGCACAAGTTATATTCCTTCACATATTCCATCATCTTCGACACCAATCCCTTAAAATTTGTTTTTTACCACGCATCCTCTTCCTAACTTTAGTGGGCCTTTTGGCCAGAGTTCTACTACTATCCATGTCCATTCTACTTCTGCTAACATCATAGTGTCACATGGACATGTTCCTCCTTATGTGTCAGTAGGAAATATACCTTCCCATGGACCATCTCATGGTCACGTTTATGGAAACTCTTATGGAACTTCTTATAGACCTTCTTACAGATAAACATATACACCTTATGGATCT
This sequence comes from Pseudotsuga menziesii, assembly GCA_001517045.1. Lineage (NCBI taxonomy): Eukaryota > Viridiplantae > Streptophyta > Pinopsida > Pinales > Pinaceae > Pseudotsuga > Pseudotsuga menziesii. Next base: position 459,503 of record LPNX010701360.1, read on the forward strand.
AGGTATCACCTCGCATATCAGTCACCTAATTATGGCTTTGTAGCACCCCAGCCTCAAGGTACTCCAAATCACAATCCTTACATGGAACCCTATATGGGTCAAATGGGAGGAGGTTACTATCCCACTGGAAAAGGCCATGGTGTATATATCAATCAGCCTTATGCGAACCAGTCCTATCAAGGATCATGGAACCAACCGGCTCAACCTAGGATCCCTTTCCTTGTGACTTTGAATCTACCTGATTTGTTGATATTGAAAAATGATCATGGATCTCATAACCCATCATGGCTGCTAGTGCCTACCAAAATTCCTTCAGACATTCCTGAATTTTAAGGTAAGTCCGGTGAAGATCCTGGTGAGCACATTGTGACCTTCCATATTTGGTGCTCTTCAAACTCCTTAAACGATGATTCTTTACATTTGAGACTATTTCAATGCACCCTCATGGGTCCTGCCATGACATGGTATATAGAGTTACATGGGGGGACATATTATTCATTCCATGACCTTGCTATGACTTTTCTTAACCACTTCCAGCTACCCATGTGTTAGGACACCGGTACCAAACTCTTGTTGACATTTCGGCAAGACAAAGTCACCCACTTTTTGGATCACATTCAAGAGTGGTGTAGATGGAAGAGGATGATTAAAGCCTTAATACCACCAGATTTTCTTCTAGAGTGGTTCCTCAAGTCGTTGTTATCCTATATCGCAAAGGATGTTTCCACATCCGGAGTGTAAAATGAGGACCAAGATATTTTTAGGGCCCAGCAGTTGGACTTGATTTATTCTCAGTATGGGCTCCTTGATGAGATCATACCAAATGCTCCACCTTCCAATTCCAACCCCAAGTTCAAACCTGGGCCACATGCCGATGGTATTGTTGGATCTGCAAGTATCAAACCTACGGATTCTGTTATGAAACATGTGATCTAGTTATCAATTAACTAGTCTACTTCAAGACAAGCTGCGGCTTTGTCCCTTCCTACCCAATCGATGGATGTACTTTCCGTGCAATCGCTCAAACCCGAAGGTAACCATAAACCTGGAAGGAATAAAAAGAAAGGAAAAAATAATAAAAAGGGTGGGAATAAAAATGATAATGAGACTAATGACAAGAATAAAAATAACACTGGGGGGGACAAGAAGTCTAAGAATAAGGTAAAATTTCCTTGCAAGTTGTGTGGGGATGACCACCTCACTCACTTGTTCCCTCGTATGGAAGATGCCTCAAAGTTCATAGCACAAGGCCTAGCTGTGTTTACAAATCCTTTACCAAATAAACAAAATATGAAATCGAGGACCATGGATCTTGGTTATGCATCTAGTGGAACTCAAAACCCACCGAATGCCGCTAGTGGTCATGGTTGCATCAACATGGTGAAAGATACTAGTGTTGTGACATGTGTGAAATACTATGGTATGTCACAACCAAACCTTGGGAAAGAACCTGATCCACCTGAGAGCCCTTTGTGAATTGAAAATCCTATAGATAATCCTAAAGTTCTACCTCACATTCCTAAGGAAGCCTTGAAGTGCTTGGGGCACAATCCTAGTGCTTGAGGCGGCCATAAATATTCAATTGTCGAATATTTGGTCCAGACTCCTTATGCGATGTCTGCACTATAATTACTTCATACTTGTCCTTCATAGAGAAAGGCCTTGTTTTCGTATCTTGGGGTGGGTGATGATAGCTCTTCTTCCATGATCAAATTTGAAACTCATGGAATCCAACCTCACTTGCCTTACTATCTATCTCTTCTGATTCACGTAGAGTGTCTAAACCACACCATCAAACGCACTATGATTGATGAAGGTGTTGCTGCTTTCATGATGTCTTTGGCTTGTTGTAATGACTTAGGTTCTCCCACATTGTCTAAATCTGTGAACATGTTCACTGCTTTTGATGGAACATTGTTTCATCCACATGGTATACTTCCTTCCCTAGAGGTCCAATTGAGGGGGAATACTGTTGCGATCGAGATTGAAGTGGTTGATGTGCCCCTTGACTACAATATTTTGCTGGGTAGGAATTGGATGTACAATATGCAACCTGTAGCCTCTTCTCTATTCCAAGTGGTTTCTTTTCCGTTGGATGGGAATAGGGTTACTATTGATCAAAAATATTTCCAGAATCTATGTGTAAAAGCATCGTCGAGAGCTTCTATTCTGATTATCGATCATTCTCAGATGACAACTAAGAATGTGGGTGTGGGTATGTATCCTTCTCTCATTGGAACCTTTAGTTGTCTTGCACCCAAGGATTATGATTGGGTCTAGTCTTGTTAGGGCTTTAACCTCTTTGAATTTGGTCTCTTTTTCACACCTCTCATATGAAGGATCCTTGGATTCTTCTTTCGTCGAGTACTTCAAGTGATTATTCTATACCTTTCGAAATAGACATGTCATTGCCTGCAACATTGGCAATGTATCAGGCTAATCTTGATCATGTTGTAGAGCCTAGTACTTCCTCTTCGTGGATGGAGGAGGAGGACCCTTATGTGTTGCATGCTTGGTTAGTAGAGTCATCTCACTCTCAAGACTTCTTTGATGATGTTTTTTCGTCAGATGAACCTATTCCTGATGCTATGTTTGGGATAGTACAACCTTGGGGAGAGATGCATCATAGATCGTATTTCCTCCCTAAGCTAAATTGTTTAGAGTGTGATGACTTTAGGGAAATTTTAAGCAAGAAATTTGGTAGCCCTGTGGTCCCATTAAGCTCTCCTAGTCAGATTGCTGAAGGGAACATGGCTAACTTGTCACCAACGATACCTATCGATATTTCTCGTGATCTTGGTAAGATTGAGAAAAATTACGTTGGGTCGAATTGTTCCCCCGATGAGATTAAAGAGTACACCGAGATTTTCAAGTAATTTCATGATGTTTTCACATTGTCATACAAGGATATCTTGGGAATAGACCCACACATTGTTGAACATGAAATCATGTACTATCTGGATGGAAAATCAGTTTGAAAACATTTGCATGTCGTGAATCCTAGGAAAGCACCCGCTATTAAATCTGAGATAGAGGAACTGCTCAAAGCTGGTTTTATCTATCCCATTCTCTTGACGGATTGGGTTTCAAACTCCATTCTGGTGGATAAGAAGCAGAGAGTGATCCGAATATGCACTGATTTCCATGATTTAAATTGAGCCTATTTTAAAGAAAATTTCCCTACACCATTTATTGATCAAATTTTGGATGAGTGTGGGGGAAGTGAGGTTTTCCCCTTTATGGATGGCTTTTACGGATATAATCAGATACAAATTAAACCCAAAAACAAACATAAGACTGCATTTATTTGTCGTTGGGGAACTTTTGCATATCAAAAGATTCCCTTTGGCCTTAAAAACACCATAGCTATGTTTCAACGGGCCATGACCTTTTCCTTTCATGATCTCAAAAATATTATTGAAGTGTATTTGGATGATCTAGCTGCTCACTCTCATTTGAGAGTGTGTCATCCTTATCATTTGTGATTAGTTTTCAAAAGATGTCTTCATTATCAAACCCAGTTAAATCCTCACAAGTGCATCTTTTGTGTCAAGGTTGATTGTTTACTAGGATTTATTGTGTCCAAAGAGGGTATTAGATTTGATCCCTTGAAGGTCGAGGAAATACTTCAATTATCTTCCCTGCGTAACATTCGACATATTCAATGTTTATAGGGAATGGTGAACTACTTGTGAAGGTTCGTGGTCAATTTTTCCAATTTGAATAAAGGCTTCATGCATTTGTTGAACAAAGACACCCCTTTTTACAGGGATGAGTGAGCTCAGGACTCTTTCGATGCTCTTAAGAAATCCTTGACATCGGCCCCCATGCTTAGTCCACCAAACTATAGCCATGAATTTTTTATTTATGTGACCGAATCTTAGGAGATGATTGGTATCGTATTGGTTCAAGAGGATGAGGAGCTCCATGACCATGTCATATAATGTTAGGGTACACAGGGTACTCCCAAAGGACCGAACACCAAGAATAGCTGCTTCACACAAACAGATCACAGATCAATACACCAATGTTTGTCACGTGGTTAAAACCCTCGAGAGGGAAACAGTCCACGGCCCCGGCCAAATAGCTACTTCGGAGCAATTTATTATGCTAAAGAAAGAAAGTTACATGAGCTTCTCATAATCGATCAACTAGCCAAGGACCCTCTATGCTCTTTAAATAGAGATCATAGACCAATCGGGTGTTAAGCCACGGATCAATGGTAGGTATGATCTAAGAGAAGTTGAACCGTCGGATCACTCTATGTCTAGAACATATCGTGACCGTCGGATTAGAATATTTACAAATGCATACTAATGCATACTATAGCCATGAATTTTTTATTTATGTGACCGAATCTTAGGAGATGATTGGTATCGTATTGGTTCAAGAGGATGAGGAGCTCCATGACCATGTCATATAATATCTTAGCTGAAACCTTATTGATGCAAAATTTTGTTATACCCATGTTGAGAATCTAACCTTAGTCACTGTCCATGTGGTTCAGCGTTTGAGGCATTACATCCTCCTTCGCCAAAATTTGGTTGTAGGTCACATTAATCCATTTCAACTCATCCTCACCAGAAGGATGATTGGGGGAAAGTATAATAAATGGATTTTGATATTGCAAGAGTTTGATCTCGAGTTATTTTCGGCAAAATCGAAGAAAAAATTATCTTTTTCTGAGCTCATATTGGATTTTCCAAATTTGGAGGAAGGGGAGATTCATGAGGATTCTCTTGTTGATGAGCATATCTTTCTCATATCAACTGCATACCCTTGGTACGGGGATATTATTGTTTATTTGTAAACATTGAAGGTTCCTACTCACCTCTCGTGCGATGAGAGTCGACGACTACATCACATAGCGAAGAAATACCTCATAGTGGATGATACTTTGTACCATCGTGGGGTTGATTCCATTTTATGTCGTTTCTTAACTCATGAGGAGGCTAAGGTTGTGCTTAATGATTTCCATGGAGGGTCATGTGGTGGTCATTTATCTGGGATTTCTACAACTCAAAACATTTTGAGAGAAGGTTATTTTTGGTCATCCATTTTTAAATATTGTGTTAATATGGTCAAGAGGTGCCACCCTTGCTAGGTTTTTTCACGTAATATGCGCTCACGTCCTACCCCTTTGCATCCCATTATCACTATCAATCCATTAACCAAGTGGGGGGTCAACTTTATGGATTGTAAACCAGATTCAGCTGAGGGAACCATCATATTATTGTGGTTGTTAATTATTTCACGAAATGGGTAGAGGCTATTCCCACTATCAAATCTGATGGTGAAATAGCTGCGCATTTCTTATTTAACCAAGTTATCACCCAGTTCGCCATTCTGAGGGAGCTTGTCACTGACCATGGTAGGCACTTTCAGAACAAAATTATGGAAGAGTTGTCTTCAAAGTTAGGATATAAGAAAGAGCATTCCTCTTCTTATTATCCTCGAGCGAATGGATAGGTTGAAGTAGTGAACAAGTCACTTAATCCCATTCTCCAATGAACCATTGCATAGAGAATAAATAATTGGAATATCATGTTGTATCCTTCTTTGTGGGCCTATAGAACCACAGTCAAGACTGCCACCAGTTTTTCTCCCTATTAGGTTGTGCATGGGGTGGAGTCAATATTATTGGTTGAATGTGAAATCCCTTCTTTGAAGCTAGCTGTGGAGCTTTTACCAGAAACTTTTGCATTGGAAGAGCGTCTGGTCCACTTGGAGCAGCTTGATGAGCAGTGTCAAGATGTTTTAGTGGCTCTTGAGGTTAACAAGCATCACATTAAGGTCCAGTACGATAAGTCTGTTCATCCTAGGAGGTTTAGTAAAGGTGACTTGGTCCTTTTATGGGATCAAGCTATGGAACCCTTGGGGGCAGGAAAGTTCAACTCAATGTGGCAAGGTCCTTACATGGTTAAGCGTGTCTTTGATAAATGTTCCTATGATTTGGTGTATTATGAAGGGATGGCCTTGGAGGAGCCTAGAAATGGGCTCTATCTTAAAAATTACTATGCACGATCTTCAACAAGGGCTGACTTTTTGTATATTATTGTACATTTTGCATTGCATTTTTAGGTGTTTTTATGGTGATCTGGTTTGTTGATTAGCTTTCGTTTGTTATAGCAGATGTCGATGGATTATTCCTATTACATAGGATTTGTTGATAGTGCTTGGGTGATCTATACTCCTACGGGTCATGTGTTTTATTCAAGAGGCATATGTTTACAGCCTTCGTCGAACAATGTTGTTGAATATAGTGTCGTGATTGGGTTATTACGGGATTCCATTTCATATGGTGTTCTTTCTCTTGAGGTACGTCTTGATTCATAGTTAGTGGTCTCACAACTTAATGGCTTGTATCATGTTAGGGATCCGACATTGTTACGAATATTCTTGCGTGTAAGATTGCTAGAATGGCAATTTGAGAACATAACATACATTCACATTTCAAGAAATTTTAATCAAGTTGTTGATTCATATGCTAACTATGTACTAGATTGGCATTTGTTTCATACATGATAAAAGCATTTCACAAACACATTTTATACATGTAAATAGAATAATAATCAATCATCATAAATATTTTCATTAAGTCCAAAAAAGGTGACGTCATAATACATAAGTGTCATATACAAAATTAGGGCTTTCGAGCCACCAAAATATACTACACGACAATACAAAAATATACACCTAGGTCTCTAAGACTGAGGTGGAGGAGGGTGTTGATCATGGTAGCACACCATGACTCTAGCTATCTAGTGAAATAACTGAACCCATTCCTGTGGTACTCCAACCACCTGGCGCTACATGGCCTCAGGCAAGTCCTTGACTTGCACCATGGGAACCCTATGTGTGAGTTGAACGAAGTTCATGTGGATGCTCTGGAGCATCCACTCCACATTTACACCCATGATCTTATCACCTTTTCCCCTCTGTCGATGACAAGGAAAGCCTTTTAGTCGTCATGGTCCCACATTTGTATGTACATGACAGAGTTTCATTATGCATTGTCACACCAAAAACATGTCTTTTGATTTCATATATCAAAAAACACAAAAAAATGTAATAACTCAAGAAACAAAAGTGAGTTGGGGTTTGTTACCTATGTCTTGATATGTTGATCTTGGTGGTAGGGGCATATCAAGATCTCCACGGAAGTCTATCCCTGCATAGGGGTAGTCGTCTATGGCGATGATCTGTCTCCGCCACCAGAGGAAGAAGTCTATTGGATAGCAGTTAGCCACCCTTCCCTCTCCTAGTCTCCGCATGAAATTGTCCCAATAATAGCTAAGATGTATCTCTAATTCTGTGTGGATCAATGCCAACTCTAGGGCTTATCCCCGGTACCCTCTCAAAAAAGAATGCACTCAGTATGCTTCTGAACCCAAAGGTATGTATCGTACCCATCTTGCCGTCACTGAGTTGTTGCTTCATGTTGCTTAGCAATGAGGTACTCCAGTCATATATCATAGGTCATTTTCACTCTACTTTATAGAACATCATTGGCCTTGAGGCCTGATGGAGTGATGCTAAACCTGTGATCCTGCCCATTGCCAATAGTATGGCTTTCAGCCCTAGGTTCTGAACTGCATTTTTTAGGATTTGACTCCCAACCTTCTCTGTATCGGGAAGGGAATACACAAATATGTACTCCTCTATAGTTAACCCACATCCTGGCCCGTGGGATAGGAGGTTCACCACCTCCCCTCACTGAGACAAACCTGTGATAAAATATATGTCCTCAACCTCGATGCTAGGTGACATACCATCCAACTGAAAGGTCTCAGAGTTTGGATCCTAGTAATCCAATAGCATATGGAGTATACTTGGCTTGAATATTAAGTTTCCAAGGCGCCAAAATTTGTATAACCCACAAGCCCTCAACGCTTGTTGAGCCTTGAGGTCAACCTACACTACCTCTTCAACATCTCCATATTCTCTCTCTCTCCATTCTACCACCATCCTGCACAAACGTTTTTGAGTTTCATCAGTATTTCCCTTCGAAAATCACATTGTGTCCTTGTACGTGAGTGTTTCAAGAACAACCACGTATGTACTTGGGTATCGTGGTCTTTTCCACATATAACCATCCATATACATGAAAAAAGACTGGGTATCGTGGTCTTTTCCGCGTATATCCCAAATTGTGCGTGGCCTGAAACGCACAATTTGGGATGGCCTAAATAAAAAAATTGACCACTAAAATAAAAAAAATTGCATGAAAGTGAAAGAGGAGGGCATGGGTAATTACCTGCACCAAACGCAAACTGATTTCATTGGATGACGCTCCCATAATCAGCTCTTGAAATTTTGGACACAAAAGCACTGTGGTGGGTGAATTTTCAAATGGTGTGAAAAATTTTAAATTTTCACTATTTTAAATAATAAAAAATTGAAATTTTTACCCACTTCTTTTTTTTTTTTACCATTTTGGACTGTTTGGACTAATATGATGTTGTAGGAGCCCATTTTGAGTGTGATTTCACCGAGACTTCTACCTGGTTGTTTCTATTATAGGTATCATGTCTAAACTGGCATATAGGTTAGAATTTCACATCCTATTGCATTTTGCATGACCTTCTGGCCGTTTCATCTTAACATTAGGTATGAAACCATTCCATGATGTCACAAAACCTTCATGCTGCTGTTAGAAGTGGTGTTATGTGAATGGTAGAGCTTTCCCATACATGCATGCCCTAGTTAGATCCTATATTGCATTTGGTTCCCATGCCGACATTTCTCCTTTAGAACATGGGATTCCCTTTTTAGTCTTGCCATGTCCTTGAGAAAGAGCTTCATACTCCTCTTGAACTTTATTTTGGCCATTTCCCTCGGGACTCTCTTGTATATATAAATTTGTAATTGCATCTTCATGAGTTTTTCTTTCCTTCTTGAGCTTTATGTCTGCTCACTGACTTTGAGTTATCAGCCATATAGCCTGCGCTTGTCTCATGTGTAGACAAGTAGAGCCTTTTTACGTATCTTTTGCATCTTGATCACCCTTTTTATCAGTAGGAGACCTTCCCCCGACTATCGTTATCGAGCACATATATCCTTGCATTGAGCATAGGCATGTTCCACTACTTGGAACTAGTTTTCTTTCCCCTTGACACTCGTCTCCTCCTAGATATGTACTATAAAGAACTTTTATTATTTTTCAAGCTTTTCAAAATATCCAGAAAAAAATTCCAAAAAAATTAAAAAAACTAAAAATCCAGATAGGAAATTTTTTTATCTTTGGCAGTAGTTGAGTCGTGTCACCTTCAAACATAGCACTATATATCACATCCATTGGTTGGGTTATTAGTTTGACTTTAGGAGCTATACTCATTCCTCTGAGTTTATCTCCACCGACTGGTTAAGCTTCCAGTCCCTATGGAGCCTCTATTGATGCCTCCTGTGTCACAGAGATGTCCCAGTTTGTATATCAAGTCCATGCTACCTACCTTTAGTCACCATTTTCCTTTATGCTCGTGTTTGAAGGAAGTTGACGTCTGTGTCGTCCATTCCTCAATTATCTTGACTTTGCATGTCGGCTATTCTTAGTACTATTACTGGTTCATCCAAATCTTGTTTGAGTTATTCCACATTATACAGCGTTGTTGAGTACCTAGAGTTGGTTTATAGGGGATTCCTGTATGCCCTCCTTCCAACGGATTCCATTCCATCGACATCAGATCATTTATTCTAAAATAGGAATCTAGAGTCCTTTGAGTGCCTTGAGACTTATATTCATCAGTGGTAGGTTCTCTCACCATTAACAGTTTTGGGAATACATCAGTGTCCCTTGATCGATGGATTCTTCCAAGTGTTGGACCTCAACACATCTATTCACACTTGTTAGATTGCACTATGTACCTTGATTCCCATTTTCATTATCGGTGGGTGTTCTCGTATCTATTAACGATATACATAAATGACCGGTAATCAAAAAATGGACTACTATGTTCGACCTCAACACATCTATTCATAGAGTAGGACATTTACTCGTAGCATTTCATGTAGAAGACCTTCCATCTTGGTGGCATTCCATGTATGCTACCTCCTTGATCATGCCAATGTTCATGAGATTTCAGCTCTCGTGATTTTATTCCAGTGTATATCAGATATCTTCAACTACTATGGAGATCTTGATCCATTGTATATCTTCAACTATTATGGATATCTTGATCTATTGTATATATTCATCCACTTTGGAGATTCTGATCTATTGTATATTGTACATGGCGATGACCACACATGACACATTTTGTATATAATGCCTATTCATGGCCATTGTACTCTTATGTATCCAGGACTACTCCATCTATTTGCAGTCACAAGCAGATATTTATCATTGTATTGTATTGATGAGTGGCTGGTTCTTCCACCTGGGTCTTCATTACTCCACTTCTGGGATGGATTTTATAATGTATTTCATCCATCATGTTACCCCTCTGACCTCACACATTAGGGGGCATCTGTTATAGCTGATTTTACCACACATGGTTGATCACATATTTATGTCCTTCCCTATCCCTCTGCAAACTCTTTAGACCCCATGGAATTTTATTATCCTTTGATGTTCCAAGATCATCCTTAAAAAAACCATTTTTATTGTTGTACGTGACGTTTAACCCCATACTCGCATGTACACACGAATTTTGACCTAAAACCCACGTACATTGAGATGTGTGCATAAGTCCAAACATTTTAGGAATTTTCCTCATATGAGTCCAAATAACCTGACTCTTGGCATTACATATGCCTTGAGAATGCTTAGATTCGACCCTCCATTACCCTTTTGGATTTCTATATAAGGAACCGCTTGGATACACTGAAGAGGAGGAATTGAAGAGAAAAGAAAATATAGTCCATTGTTGCCTCAGTTTGCTTATACTTGAGCCTGCATCCCTTTGTTTCATTGGAACACTTTTTATTCTTCCCAATATTTCCTTTGCTTTGTGATATTTTTATCAAGAGATGGAGGATTGAGGTGGTGGAGGCCCATGTGGAGGACTCAGTTTCTCCAGTTTGCAGACATACTGACAGAGGTTGCCACTCTTGTAATCTATGATTTTATAAATAGAAATATATTTTCAAATCCAATTAATGTGCATTTGAATATGAATATTGTATCCATGGATGTATTTAATTTCTTATACATTGTTGAATATATATTGTAGATTAGGTATAACAAATTATTATAGATCATGCTTGTCTTGTTTGTTGTTGTTGAGAGAGAATTGCTTACGCAAGCATGAATTGGAAAAGCTCAACGGGGATCTACTTCAACCATCTGGAACAAGGTACGATTTGATATCCCTTACTGTTAGATGTTTGGTTTCTCTTGCATATTGGGAAATATTTATTTTTGGTTTCATGCTATCTATTGTGGTATTCCCCAAGCCATAGGAATTTTCTCTCTGTAACACTAGTTTGGAAGAGCCCTTTGGTAATTTGAAAATCATACTAGAGGCATAATTTATAAGCTAACAATACACATGGAATATGATGGCCAAGGGCTAGGAATGAGAAATCAAGGGATTGTAAACCCCATTCTATTTGAACATAGGGTCAAACATGTAGGCTTGGATTCTAGTGTTTAAGAGGAAGTGAGTGAATGAAACTCGTCTCTTAAAAAAATTTGACTCACATTAAGAACACCAAAACAATCTTTGTCAAGGCAAGGTAGATTGAAGAAAAGGCCATTTAGGTTGAAGAAAAGTTAGCATAAAATGGAGTGTACAACAAACCATTAGGGAATCCAAGCGATGTTTACACCATCTAAATATCTACACCCACTTGGAGGACCAAGAAAACAAACTAACAAACACAAGGACAAACCAAAGATGTAATTCAAAACAACTTTTATTTATTTCCATTGTAAGAATAATTACCACAAGCTTAATGATTGTTGGAATTATAGTGCATGTTCGTTTTGTGGTATCTAAGGCCATCAAGTGACTACCTACCAAAAGAAGCAATTTGTTAACAAAAGGAAGAACATAAACAAGAAGAAATGTTAAGAAACCCATGTAGTCAAAAGAACTTTTCTTAGCATTGCAAGTTAAGTGGACATTGAGAAAACAAGTGTTGGATTGTTCATCTAGAGATACATATTAGGAATTCCACATCAAGCATAGAAGTTTAGGGGGTTATGTTTGAGTTTAAATAAATTATTTCCACACTTGTAGACAAAATGGCAACAATTTATGAAGGAAATATGCTACAAAAAAACATTTCTTCAAGCATGAATGGAATATATACAAAGTTGCTAGAGATAGAAATTGTTCTATATAAGGAAACAACATGATTCATAGGACAAAAAAAATTAAATCTAAATTGTAGATCTCTTATATTCAAGTTGGATAGTTTGGGGACCAGAATGCCACAGATGGGGAGGTATAATTCAAAATACTGTTAGATTTTCAATGGTTATACAATATCTAAAAACATTTAGCATCATAACATCATAACCATAAGAAAATGATCATTGAAAGAGATATAATTTCAGCAACACAAGAGAACACAAATATTTTCCTCAGGGAAACTACAAGGGATAAAAATCCGTAAAACTTCCTTGGTATAGAATTCAACCAAGTACAATGTAAAACTCCAACAACAATAATAGTTTCTCATCTTCCATAGTGGACTCTTTCTCTCACTTTCTATCTAGTGAAATACTTGAGTGTAATATGTGTAAGAATGAGAGAGGCACCTCACCTATTTATATTCATTAGTTAAGTGCCTCAACTAACTAACTAAGTCATCAAGGTTCCCTAGTTAGGTCTGACCTACCTTGGGAGACTCAAAATACATTTTATATTTTACTTTTGTGGGTACTATTGCCCCGACTTACAATAGAGGGTTTACCTCATGACTTTTACATGACCAATTACACCAAGGACACTCCGAGTGGAGGAATAACATCTCTGAAGGAGAATACAACAAAAGTACAATAGCATATCTTCCAAAGTTACAATACTTTAACACTCCCTCTTAACTAGCAAGGTAGTCTACATCAACAAAAACTACCATCACAACTGTACAACTGACTGGTGAATCTCTATATGTCATAGGAATTTTTGGAACAACATCATTCATCTTCATCATCAAACTCAGTATGAGAATATCGGATCTTCTTCTGCGACCTCAGTATGTAAATACTGAATCATCTTCTATGAGTATTGGATCATCTTCTGCAACCTTAGTATATAAGTATTGAATCATCTATGAGTACTGGATCGTATTCCACAACATTATTATGTGGATAATAAATCATCTTATGTGAGTACTGGATCATCTTCTAGATATTGTATCATCTTATGCAACATCAGTATGTGGATATTGAATAATATTATGAATATTGAACCTTCTTCTGTAAAATCAGCATGTGTATACTGAATCATCTTCTGGAACATCAGTATGTGAATATTGAATCATCTTCTGGACCTTCTTATGTAACATCAGTATGTGAATACTGAATCTTCTTCTGTAACATCAATAAGTGAATATTGAATCTTCTTCTGTCACATCGGTATGTAAATACTGTATCTTCTTCTTCAACATTAGTATGTGAATACTAAAAAATCATCTGCAACATCAGTATGTAAATACTGAAACACCATCATATTCATCATTAGTATGTAAATATTAAAACTTCAGCATTTGCATCATCAGTATGTAAATATTGAAACATCATCATCTACATCATCAGTATGTAAATACTAAAACATCAGCATCTGCATCATCAACACAAGGTGTTGGGACCATAACCATATCATCAGCATCAACATACAAATGTTTAAGAAACACCATTATCAACATCAGTATAGAAATACTGAAATTACCTCACCATCATCAGTATAGAAATACTGAAACTATCTTATCAACATTAGTATAGAAATACTAAAACTACCTCATCATTACCAGTATAGAAATATTGAAACTGTCTTATCAACATCAGTATAGAAATAATCAACCTGCCATATCAACATTAATATAAAAACACTAATCCTACTACATCAGTATAAAAATACTGCAACAATCGTATCAAAAAACATCTCAACAATCATCATCAGCAATCATCAACAATCAACAATATAACAATGATGAGGATACATCTTTCCCTTCAACGTCTTAGAGAAGCATCACAGTGAGTTCTTTGGTAGATCCATCCAGGAATTTTGTCTAACTTAATAACTCTTTCAATCCAAACAAACCTAGTTAGAGATATGTATATCCATGGGGACCAAACAGAACTTGTATGGATTACTAACCCTTTCAATCCAAACAAGCCTAGACATACATACTAATCCGCCCTTGGATCACCAGGCCTTGTTTGACTTACTAAACCTTTCGGGACAAAATATACTAGATAGAATTACTCTCCTCTAGACTGAGCTACTCACCACTGCATCCATCATCCATCTACTATCACCCCCTCTTTCAAGAGAGGTCCTTTCGGAATACAACAAGCTTGTCTCAGAAGTATTCAAACTTTACATGAGTCAAAGGCTTAGTTAACACATTTTCCACTTGTTCCTTTGTAGGAACATGCTTGAGCTTTACAGTTCCTTTCTGCAACTTGTTCTTTAACATTCTCTTCATGTACATCCGCAACTACATCGTATATTTACAACTAGCATCATTATTCTCTTGTACATGTTGATGTAATTGTAACTTCGGAATGTATTCACTTGTATTTCTTATGTATTATACCCCAATGTTTATTCCAGGAAGTGTTTGTAATTTACTTGGGTCATGTCATGTCCCAATGTTCTTATTGGGATTTTCTATAATGTAAACAAGTCATGCCAAGTCAATGTGGGTAACCCTCCTATTGGTCAAGGGTTAAAGTCCCTGCAGTTCTAGGGCACTAGGGTTATTAGACTCTCCTAGAGAAGTCATCCCTAGTAGGTTATTGTAAAGTCATGAATGAGTATAAATAGAGAGTGAGTCTCTCTATTTAACACACACTCACTCACACTCAGTTGTAGCGCATAGTTGAGGAAGAAGAAGACACTGGGGCTAGGAAGAAAGAGGCTACTGTTGTCAGGAGATCATCTTACTGTTTTGGGTTTTACTTTTGGTGCTGATTCTATCTCTAAGGAAGTTGTGGGGTTTTCTCCATTTATGGTTTCCCTGAGGAAAAACACTGTGTTCATTATTTCTTTTGTTTTATTATTGTGCTTGTTATTCTCTTAGTTAAAGATCCTAATATAATGCTAACTTAATGTTAAAAATCTAACATGGTATCAGAGCTAACCTGAGAAAAACACAATGTGCAGTTGTGGGAACTAGGGATTCCTACTTTGTGGATATCTCTCCACATATTTTTAGAAAAAGAAGGTTGGGCTGACTCTCCTCCCTAGGGCGCATCTTTCTGTCGAAGAAGAATCCAATTCTGAGATTTTTCAGTTTTGGACCCGACACTGCTGCCAAAAATTAGGGCTTTCTATAGAAGTGGAATTTTTCAGTTATCCCAGGCCTGGATTGATCTCCTCCCCAAAATCAAAGTTTAGATATCAATATCAAATCATTTGGTTAGACAAAAATCTGGAAAAGAAAAAACCCTAATATGCTCTGAACTAGCACTGCAAAATTTCATCTCCAAATCCAGATCCGACATCTTGACCTGGTAATATCTAAATCTTTTGTATTTCCATTTGAGGTTCTCAATTAAGATGTCTCATCATACCAAGCTTGATGAAAATCTTGAGGGAGCTGATAACTTCTGATCCTGGAAGTATAGGATCTCCCTGGTTCTTGAAGAAAATGAGTTGGACTCCTACATCCATCAGGAGTTTCTAGTTCCAGAGGAATATGAGGCTAAGGCCTTACATAAGAAGAAGTTGGTTATGGCTATTATTCTGTCATAGTAATCTAGGGACTAAACACAAGTCTCATCAAAGATTAATAACAATAAGACATGAAAATGATGTAATTGTGCTACAAAATGAGTAGCCGCTCTGTATATTCACACAAAGAATGAGTAATACAATACAATGATCATGCTAAAAGCATGAATTCCAAGACAATTCTAATTCCTAAGGAGGTCATTCGAATTGAATGAGTGAGTCTAGTTTAACTGAATGTAAGCCATAGTAAACATTGAAGTTCACCACTGATCAAAACCATAATTGACTCAACTGAGCCCTAACTAAAGTTGATGTGCAATAAATGACTGAGTCTAACTGAAATTAGGTCAGACACATGTCAGAGCAATCCAACCATCAAGTGGTAGTGCATCAATGACTCCAATGAACCCCGATGAGGTTAACTGAAGTGTAACTGAACATCAGAAGTGGTTGGAGGCGCCCTTGTTGAATCCATTTCATTAAATAATCATTAAATAATCAATTTAATGAAGGGAGGCACCTTCATTGCTCTATTTAACTGATTGTAACCATCAGTTAGCAATATGGGGAATTTATGACACTCAGATCACCCCTAGATTGCTCCAGTTACCCTCCTCGAATGTAGGAGAAGGCTAAGTTATCCTCCTTGACTGAAGGTAGGTGTGGGTGTGCTCATGCTGATGTCATACAGTGCTCCTATGATGTCAATTAAGTCAATAAAACTTAGGATAGTGGTTTAACTAGGCCAAATTGACCAAAATCAGTGTGTATGGTGGTAAATGTCTCCAACACCCCCCCTTAAGCTATACCCAGGAGGAGTAGAAAACATAAAGTGAATAAGAATGCTAGGGCCCTAGAAAATAAGGCCATAGGTCACCCTGTACAATAAAGTAACTAAGTTAATAAACCAAGGAAATGGGGAAAACCTCATGGGAAAAATACCCCCCCTCAAACTAAGTAGTAAATCAAGAAATTTTTGGTTCTTCTATGCAGCAACATCCTGAGATTGTGCATGTGAACCTATGAATCCAAACTAAATGAATATGTCCTAAGGAATCTTCCACTTTGGAAGAAGAACAATGCACTCAACTGAATTAGAAATATAAACAGTTGCACGATGAAAACTGGACCCATGTAGAGCAGCTGAAATCATCTGAAGAGAGAGCAAAGGTTCTTGATTATTTGAACCATGTGTGGAACAGTCAAGAAACTGATATGTGCCTTGAATATAAAACCATGAGTGGTAAAATCAGCCACAATTCTTAGGAGGAAGTGTCCAAGCAAATGCATAATGTCTTCCACTTTACTAGTTCTGTGAGGAGATGAGCATGTGACCAAAGGTAGAGAAGCCCTGGGACTATGGAGAGAGAATGATTGAGCTCCATAATATGATATAGCTTCATAAATATCTAATTATTCACAAAATAAAATATCAGTAACCTCATAAGAGGAAACTAACACCAAATCCCCAGAAGCAAATTTGAAGAAGAATTGTGGTACTTGATTTTTCACACCGAAATTGGTGAGAGCAGCTTCAAGCAGTACTAAAAGCTCTTAGATTTTAAAATTTGAACCAAATAATATCATATAAGAAAGTAAATCAGATCCAAATAGGTTCACAACAGATCCAAAACTATGAAATGAAACCAAATCCCCAGCAGCAGTTTCGAAGGAGACTTGTGGTACTTGTTTCTTCACAAAATTAATGAGAATAGGTACAAGCAGTACTGAAAGCTTATGAACCTGAAATATTGAACCAAGAAATATTAGATAATATCCAAATAATATCATATCAGATCCAATAAGGTTCATATCAGATCCAAATTTATGGTCAACCGAGATGGTGGATGCACAGTTGTCTTTTTCTTCAAAATTCTGAATTTTGGTGCATGCAATGCTGTAGGATTTTGCTGGAAGATCTAGATCATGGGGAGCGAATGGATCACTCTGGTAATCTGATATTTATTCCAAAATATCCAAGGTATCAAATATTTTCACACCAGCAACAACATTAGAGGGAGAGAAATCAAATTCCTCTTCACTCTCGGAAGCAATTACTGGTAAATTTTGCACATAATTCAAAGGAAAATCACCGGTGAATGTTTCCATGGAAGTGCAGCAATATTTTTCTTCAATATCAGAGATTAAAATGTATTCTTCTGTTTCATCCATATGAGGAGATGAGATATCATAGATCTCATAAAATTCCATAGCATCAGGAGAAAGAGTCACTGCAAGGAGACTTTTTTCAATTCAAATTGACTGTGTAGAAGATTCTGCTTCTTCTTCATCTTGAACAACTTCATCAGAGAGAGTAGAGGCTGAGAATTTTGAGTAAAGAAATATTGTGGTGCTGGATGTGATCTCCAAAGTGATATTATGATCCTCATTGTGCTTTCCAAAGGTTCTGTCCAATTTTTTCCAAAGATCCTTTGGGTATTTAGCAGAACCAATAAGGTAGCGCAAGCTAGGAGAAAGGGCCAGACATATTTCTCCAAAATATCTATCACCGTCATTTATCTAGTCATTCTAATTCTCATAAGACTCTTTTCCAAGTCCAATAGACACCTCATAGAGACCTTTTCTCTTCAGAGATGCAATCATATTCAACTTCCATTCTGAATAGCTTGTGAATGGGGTGAGAAGAGGGACTGATGAGTCCATTCAAAATTCTACCTGTTAAAACCTGCAAATCACAACAAAAGGGGCACCGTAAGGTCAAATGGCCTGGACATTTTAGGCTTTCATCACACCCAGCATAGTTGATCAATCAAGCTTGACAACTATTTCCTTACTTGGGGTATTAAGTGGTAAGCCTTTGCTTCTGGTGCAGTGCTGGAATTTTTGAGCTTTGCTCAATTTTTCATGCAAGATCTATCAAAAACCTTGTTTTTGAGAGATCTAAGCTTCGTCCCACTGTGAGCTCTGATACCATATTAATATATCACAATAATCTAGGGACTAAACACAAGTATCATCAAAGATTAATAACAATAAGGCATGAAAATGGTGTAATTGTGCTACAAAATGAGTAGTCGCTTTGTATATTCACACAAAGAATGAGTAATACAATACAATGATCATGCCGAAAGCATGAATTCCAAGACAATTTTAATTCCCAAGGAGGTCATTCGAATTGAATGAGTGAGTCTAGCTTAATTGAATGTAAGACACAATAAACACTCAAGTTAACCACTGATCAAAACCATAATTGACTCAACTGAGCCCTAACTAAAAGTAGGTTAGACACATGTCACAGCAATCCGACCATCAAGTGGTAGCACATCAATGACTCCAATGAACCCCGATGAGGTTAACTGAAGTGTAACTGAACATCAGAAGTGGTTGGAGGCGCCCTTGTTGACCCCAATTCATTAAATAATAATTAAATAATCGATTTAATGAAAGGAGGCACCTTCACTACTCTGTTTAACTTATTGTAACCATCAGTTAGCAATATGGGGCATTTATGACACTCATATCAACCCTGGATTTCTCCAGTTAGCCTCCTCGAATGTAGGAGAAGGCTAAGTTAGCCTCCTTAACTGAAGGTAGGCGTGGGTGTGCTCATGCTGATGTCATACAGTGCTCCTCTGATGGCAATTAAGTCAATTAAACTTAGGATAGTTGTTTAACTAGGAAAAATTGACCAAAATGAGTGTGTATGGTGGTAAATGTCTCCAACAATAGCAAAGAGGATTATTGCTGATTCAATCAAGGATCACCTCATACCATAGGTGTCCTCCCTAAAGACACCTAAAGCTATGTTTGATGCCCTAACCAAATTGTTTGAAGGGAAGAACATAAACCGAAAGATGACTCTAAGGAACCGGTTGAAGAATGTAAAGATCCAGAATGAGGAGACCATCCAGTCATACTTCACAAGGGTCTCCCAGATCAAAGAATAACTTGAAGTAGTAGATGAAGAAGTGGAGAATGCAGAAATTGTGATCACAACCTTCAATGGTCTCCCTAGGTCATGGTATTCTTTCATCCAAGGAATCTGTGCTAGGAAAAAGCTAATCAAGTTCAGTAGACTATGGGAAGAGTGTTCATAAGAAGAAGCTCGAATAGTAGCTTGAAAATAAAATATGGGAAGTGAAGATCAAGCTCTCACAGTACACTCCAAGAAAGAAAGAAGGGAAAACCATCATCACCAAGGTAATCATTCTCATCAGAAAAATAATTTTGTAAGAAGGGATCCATCCAAACTCAGATGTTATACACGTGATGAAAGAGGAAACTTTGCTAGAATTTGTCCCATGAATAAGAATGGTTCCAAGAAGAAGAAGAAATCCAAAATAAGACATCATGCTCAAACTGCTGAGGATCATGATCCTCCCAGGAAGAAAGTAAAACAAGAAAGTGAATACTCTTCAAGTGATGAAGAATATGTTCTAATCTCCGCTCTCATTGGAATTGTCACTCATGGAAGCAAAGATTGGGTTATTGACAGTGGGGATTCCAAACACATGACAGGTTTTAAGGAATCCGTTGAGAAACTATCTGAACATAATTCACCTCAAGGTGAAACTTGGGGATGACTACCAATATCCCATAAAAGGTAGTGGTGAATCCTCCTACAAGATAGACTCTGGAAAGTCTATGAAAATGAAGGATGTCTTGTTTGTAATAGGAATAAAGAAGAATATTCTCTCCATATCAGCACTGGATGCAAAAGGCATGAGGGTTGCATTTGTATATGGCCAAGTCCTCATGTGGCCAAGAGGAAAGACTATTGATGATGCAATAGTAATTTTAGAACAAGAAGGAGGATTATACAAATTGAAGGGTCATCCAAAACAAGCTTTGGTCCATGACATAGTAGAGCCAAATGAAATTTGGCATAGAAGGCTTGCACATGTGCACTACAGAGCACTACCACTTGTAAGGAAATTTGTTGAAGGTCTTCCAAAAATTCAAGCAAAACATGAAGGAGTCTGCAAAGTATGTGCTAAAGGAAAGAATACAAAGAAGACATTTCCAAGTAGCGAGAGCAAGGATAAAGGAATCTTGGAAATCGTCCACTCCAATGTATGCCGACCAATGTCATCAAGTTCACTGAGCAGGTATGTATACTATGTTTCCTTCATTGATGACTTTTTAGGAAGACATGGATTTACTTTATGAAGAACAAAGATGAAGTTTTCAGCAAGTTCAAGGAATTCAAAGCCTTGATCGAGAACCACACAAAAACGAAGATCAATACCTTTTGATCAGATAATGGCAGAGAATTAACATCAAATGAATTCAAAGAGTTATGCAAAGATTCAGGGATTAAGAGGGATTTATCCACTCCATATAATACACAACAGAATGGGGTTGTAGAAAGGAAGAATAGAACTATCATGGAAGCTACAAGAGCAATGCTTCATGACCAAGATCTTCCCATTCATCTATGGGTAGAAGCTGATAGAACAACGTTGTATGTACAGAACCGTACTCCACACAGAGCACTCGAGAACAAGACACTTGAAGAAGTATTTTCCAGCAAGAAACCAGAAGTCATTCATCTTAGAATATTCGGTTGTCCAGTGTACATACACATTCCAAAAAAAAAGAGGACAAAGTTAGATCCTTCAGGAAATAAGGGTATATTTGTGGGATACTCTGAAAGCTTGAAGGCTTATAGAATATACTTCCCAGGATTCAAGAAGATCAACATCAGCAGGGATGTAACATTTGATGAAGACTCAGCTTACAACAAATCCAGGAAGAGACCTGCTGAAGATCCTAAATAATCAGAAGCACCCAGAATTCATGACACAACCATGAACGAAGAAACTCAAGAAGAAGATCAAGAATTCGAAGAACCTCAAGAACTTGTAGATCCACCTCAAGAGAAGAATCCTCACAAGAGGAAACCTGCTTGGGTACGGGAAGCTATCCAAGGTGTAGAAATATATGGGGCTCCAAAAGAGAATCACAGAGAAAGGAAGAGGACTAGGTCCTACTCCGGGTATGTAGCTTTATTGTGTGACTTTATCAATAAAGAACCTTCCAACTATGAAGAAGCGGCATAACAGAAAGAATGGAAGGATGTTATGATTGAAGAGTATCAATTGATCATGAAGAATGATGTTTGGGATGTTGTCCCAAGACTAGAAGGGAAGTCGGTTGTAACTTCCAAATGGATCTACAAGATCAAGCATGATGCATATGGTAGCATATAAAAATATAAAGCAAGATTCATGGCTCATGGCTTCTCACAAAAAGAAGGAATAGATTATGAAGAAACATTTGCACCTATATCTAGATACACTTCCATCAGGTCAGTACTTGCTCTGGCTGCAATGATGAAATGGAAGATACACCAAATGGATGCCAAGACTGATTTCTTGAATGGTGTAGTGGAAGAGGAAGTGTATGTAGAGTAGCCAGTTGGTTTTGAGACACATGACAGGGAGTCTCATGTGTGTAGATTGAAGAAATCCCTGTACGGTTTGAAATAGGTACCCAAGGCATGTTACGGCATAATTGATGGATTTCTATCCAGTTTGGGCTTTACCGAGAGTAAAGCAGATTCCATCCTTTACTACAAGGTTGAATATGGCAACCCAGTCATGCTCCTACTATATGTAGATGATCTGTTTGTAAAAGGTATGGATGGGTTGATTACTAATACAAAGAGGAATCTTGCTGCCGAGCTCAAAATGAAGGACTTGGGTATGATGCATTATTTTCTAGGAATGTAGGTGTGAAAAAATGTAGATGGAATCTCCCTCGAACAAGGGAAGTATGCAGTAGAGATCCTTAAGAGGTTCAGGATGATGGAATGCAAGGCCATGACCACACCTATGGAATCAAACCTAAATCTATTGAGTGATGCTTCATTAGAAACAGTTGATGCTATGATGTATTATCAGATGATTGGGTCCTTGATGTACCTGATGAACACGAGACTAGACATTTTCTTTGCTGTGAACACCTTGAGCTAGTTTCTGATAGATCCGAGACATGTTCACTTGATTGTTGCAAAGCATGTTCTAAGGTACCTGAGGGGTACAATTGATTATGGGCTCAAGTATGAGGTGAATCAGAAGATTAACCTAGAGGGTTATGTTGATTCAGATTGGGCATGCAGTGCCATCGATAGGAAGAGCACTTCAGGGTGCTACTTCAGTATGGGATTAGGTGTGATCTCTTGGTTTATAGGAAGCAATCCTGTGTGGCACTGAGCACAGCTGAAGCAAATTATGTCACAAATTGTTTAGCTAGTTGTGAGGCAGTATGGCTAAGGAAGCTACTGTATGATATATTTGATCTCCAGTTGGATGCTACTTGTATACATTGTGACAACCAGAGTTGCATGAAGTTTTCATAGAACCTAGTGTTCCATGACAAGTCGAAGCATATCGAGATCAGGGATATGGTGTAGAGGGGAGCATTGAAGATCCAATATGTTGCGACAGATGAACATATAGCTGATGTGTTAACAAATCCATTGGCTAGGGTTAAGTTTGAATACTTCAGGGAGAATCTTGGTGTTCTCTAGATCAAGGTTCCCTCCAAAGGGAAGTGATGAGTCCATGAACCATTCTGATATGGTGAGAGGATTGGTTCCTTACATGGTCAGATGTAAGGGCTGAGCAATTCTGTCATGTTGAGAGGATTGGTTCCTTCCATATCTGATGTGAGTGCTGATCCATTTTGATGTGACTGTAGGATTGGTTCCTACATGATAAGGTATAAGCGTTGAATGCCATTCTTAGAATGGAGGCACCTGGTCAGTTACCAGGAAATCTCAATCTAGGACTGAGGTCCATTCTGATGTGACTGTAGGATTGGTTCCTACGTGATCAGATGTGAGTGCAGAGATTTTCTGACATTGGTTGTCAGATGTAATTTCAGAGCCCTTTTGGCATGAAGGATTGGTTCCTTGCATGGTAGAATATAAGTGTTGAGCCTTTCTGACATTGCTTGTCAGATGTAAGTGCAAAACCTTTCGGCATGGAGGATTGGTTCCTCACATGGTTGAATGTAAGTGTTGAGCCTTTCTGACATTGGTTGTCAGATGTGAGTGCTGGGCCTTTCTGACAGGGTTTTGGGATGTGTTCCCACATGGTTAGATGTGAGTGCTGGGTGTGCCTTTTTTATATGATTATAGGATTGGTTCCTACATGATCAGATATAAGTGCTGGGCAGGCCATTCTGACTTAGGGTCAAATATAAGTGCTGGAAAAGACCTACATGGAGGCTAGGCCTACAACCAACATGAAAAAGGGTTGGCTCTGTAGAAATTCCTGTGATGAGAAGAATCAAGAGATAACATCTGTGATGATGATCTAGTAGAGAGGTTCCAGACCAAAGATGATCCAGATCAAGTGATGATCCATATCTAGTGATGATGATCCAGATTGAGTGATGATCCAGATCCAGTGAAGATGATCCATATCGAGTGATGATCCAGATCTAGATGAAGATGACTTGAAGATGAAGATAACTTGAATATGACAAGGAATCGATGATGATCCAGATGATACAGAGAAGAAGAATTGTGCTAATAAATTGTGTCAAGAGAATACCTTCCTAGTTAAGAGGTAGTGTTGATGTAATTGTAACTTTGGAATGTATTCACTTGTATTTCTTATGTATTGTACCCCGATGTTTATTTTGGAAAGTGTTTGTAATGTAATTGAGTCATTTCATGCCCCGATGTTCCTATCGGGATTTTCTATAATGTAAAAAAGTCATGTCAAGTCAATGTGGGTAACCCTCCTATTGGTCAAGGGATAAAGTCCCCACAGTTTTGGGGCACTAGGGTTATTAGACTCTCCTAGAGAATTCGGCCCTAGTAGGTTATTGTCAAGTCAGGAATTAGTATAAATAGAGAGTGAGTCTCTTTATTTAACACACACTCACTCACACTCAGTTGTAGCACATAGCTGAGGAAAAACAAGACACTGGAGCTAGGAAGAAAGAGGCTACTGCTGTCAGGAGATCATCTTACTGTTTTGGGTTTTAATTTTGGTGCTGATTCTATCTCTGAGGAAGTTGCAGGGTTTTCTCCATTTATGGTTTCCCTAAGCAAAAACACTGTGTTCATTATCTCTTGTGTTTGATTGTTGTGCTTGTTATTCTCTCAGTTAAATATCCTAATATAATGCTAGCTTAATGTTAAAAATCTAACAGTACATATGCAATTCTATCGTACATTAGTAACTTCATCATTTATTTTCTTGTGGTGATTTAATACCATCCTTCCTACAATTCAAATATAGTTGTATGATTAGAAACATTTCGTAACATATTCAAAATGAAAAATTCTCATGCATAAAGATATATATAATCATGAAATTATTTCAGATAATGCAACAATCATCTATATCCTATATATAGTAACTTTTCTATATGCCTTCCATCTTTCCAAGACATCATTTCATCAAGGAGGTTTTATAAGTAGAAATGAAACAACATAAGCTACTTACCCATCACTTGCATAATAGTAGTAAACAACAAATATTCTAATATGCATAAGACATTTCTTGAATCTAGAAACATGTCTATGTATACATATTGAACAAATAGATATATAGGAAATGACAATTCAAATGCTTATCTTTTTTTGTTTGGTAGACTCCATCTTGATCTCTGTCTTCTTGGATTACTGGAGACTCTACCAATGTGTTCAACTTCATCGTCTCATTCTGAGGACCTATTCCTATCTTGCTCATGATCAAAAATACTGAGCAAATATTCTTACACCATAGATCACATTGTATTGTGTCTATGAGTCCTACCAATGCATCTATTATTATCCAATGATGAAATGGATAAGAGTATAATCTTCATCTTCATCAGTATAATTCTTCTAGATCATATTCCTCATTACTTTAAGGAATATTTACTTGCTTTCTTATCAGCTGCAATATATTCATCCTTGGTTGTATTAAGAGAAACACTCTACTTTCTGCAATATGTTGGAGTGCTATTTATGTTCGTAGCACTATCAAATTAAGTCATCATATCTCTACAGTACTATTTACGTTCCACACCATTTGCTCTACATATTTTACTTGGATAAGTAAAATGTCCTCTAGATTTCATCATACCTCTAATCCTAGGAATCATGTCAATATTCTCAATAATTGAGATCTACCATAGTAACTCCCTCTGAGTTTGAGCACCATCTTCCCTTTGCATCTGTATTAGGACATTGGAGTGACATGTAGCCTCCTCTTGTACTAGTCTTCTTTGTATCCATATATGTTCTTTTCATCCTTTATAGGATTCCATCTTCGACTTTGTAGTAAAGGTTGGGATATACATCACTTTAGTTGATCCTCAAGCTCCTTATGTAACTATATGTGTTGTCCTACAAGTTCCTACTGAGCTTGTACCAATCCTTTTGTGCGTTGGTGGTTCTCTGTAGAGAGTCTAAAACCATATAGGTTTCTTGATCTGTTCTTCTACTTTGATTACACCAACTGTCTAGTGTAATATCTACTACTAAAGAGGTGTGTCTATCTCCTAGAGCATTGTCTTATCGACTCTCTTTTTTATAGAAACCACAAACCTTTCTTCATATATTTTGATACTTTGATCCATGGTATACTTGATCTTGTAGATCTACTTGGAAGACTTCATAAAACTTCCCTTCATGTCTTGAACTCATATCTAAGCATCATGTATTATCAAATGGTACTTCTAGATCATACCATCCTTCCATCACAATTGAACTATTCAGTTGTGAGATGTCCTTCTTATTATTGGCAGGAATGTTATTCCTTCTTCTTTTTCTCTGCTTGGCATGAGTTGTTAGGGCTTGATTGTCGTCTCTTCTTCTTTTGTCATCAATCAATCGTGCACTCCTCCATATATGATGTTCCTACTATAAAAACTCTCTTGACTGAATTTGGAATATGTTGGCAAGTAGTTTTGAGGATAATTAGTTGTGCAACACCAAGGCTGTTGCACAAGTTCAAAGATGATGCGCAAGGCGGAAGATTGCGTCCAACGCGGATTGGTCATATTTTGTAGATCTTGGTCATTATTTTGTAGTTTTTGGTCCAAGTAGTTAGGGAGTTGATCTAAGGGGACCATGTTGTAAAAGGTGCAAGCATATAAATAGATCTAGGATGGTAATGTAAAAGATACCTTTTGAAGGAATTATGCTTATGGAAGATTGATGTGTTGTTCAAGATCAAACCGTGGAACTATTTGAGAACCTGTGTTTTGATGCAAAGTAATATGACATGACAAAGATTTGATGGAAACATTGTGTCTTTTTACTCCTTTCTACTTTCCTATTTTCCTGTGACGATATGAAAATGAATTGACACTGAAGTATGATGTTGTTGTCTGAATGATGCAATGTTTTTATATTTTAAATGATGTTATGTTGGTATATCTATTTATGCATCGATTCTCCTGATGTGATATGAGTATGTTGATGTGATATGATGAGTGATGATATGAATGTATGATAAATGAACTAATGCTGGAATCTATGAAGTAATGATGTGATAGTGAACAATTATATGCCTAAACCCTCCTTCTTACTGCGGAAACATGGTTCTGTTAGTCCTTCCTTGGACACCTCAGGTGAGACCTCATCTGCTTCATAGGTGTTGCTGGATAGGGTAAAATATTTCTGGGTCGATGGTCAGGGAGAACACTAAGTTAAGGGTTTCAACAGAGAGTGAACCCTTGTCAATGGATCTGTGTCAATAAATGGTTCCTTTTTTGGGACGGTAGCGCACGGAGAAGGAAAAAATCTTGTGGCATCTTACCAGGCTAGAGATTCAAGATTGGTTTGACCATAAGGCTCAGGAATTCACAACAGAAGAGAGTCAAAGCCTTGGATTGACAACTGAACAATGGCTAGGAAGGTATTTGTATTATGATCTCCATGAATACTTTTTCTCTAAGTTTTTTATCATCTTGTATGAGTGGTTAAAGCATTTGACCTATCGAAAGAAAAAATTTCAAAGAGGTGAACCCACTTGTTGGAACCCATAGTTGATCCAGCAGCTGTAGGAGGTAGATAACAGAGTGTCAAGGGTTGTCGAAGTGTGGCTTGACAACATATTAGAAGGATACATCACTAAGTTTGCGGTTGACACAGTCAAGTCTTATAGCGATGCAGAAATGGATTTCTTCAAAAGACCAAGGGGTAGGTTTATGTTATCTTTGCAATTGTCAATTAAGATGCTCATCAATGAAAAGGGCATATTGAAGATGAACTCTAATGAGTAGAGCCATGGTGTGCAGAGGTTGTGGGTACCATGGAGATGAGGGTTGGATGGAATGATATGGGGTATATGGATGGGAGTTATGACGAGACTGTGAGGGAAGATGAGGAAGGAAGTGGTATTCTGTGAAGTGGAGTAAGGTTTCGGCAAGAGAAGAGGCAAAGGACAAGAGAGAGTCCTACTATGACCAAGACAAGAGGCTACGAGAGAAGATCACAAGGGATAAAGAAACCCTACAACAATGAAGGAGAAGACTAGGATATGCCCGATCACAAGGAAATACCAACCTAGAGCAACAACGTACCCACACCTCCTTGCATTGCACCGCACTCAGGAAGAAATACTAGCTCGACACCAACTTGTATGACATGTCAAAAACACTATAATAGTAGCATATCAGTGTACCTAGGAAGAAGGCCCAGGATGGCTGGTGATGATGTAAAGTTACCTCTGTTTCATGGTAACGAAGCTAATGGTCCCAAACAATATTTCTTTCCATGCGAAGGAGTTTGGACTATAAAGAAAGCTCGGGATGATGATGTTAAGAAGGGTCAGTTGGCGACAATCTTTTGAGGTCACGCACAGGATTGGTACATGAAGTTTGTACATGTTCCCATAGGAACCCCAGTGAAGAATCTTGTAGATATCAGAAAAGGATTGACCGAGAAGTTTAGAAAACCTAAGTCTGAAGTGCAATATATCACAGAGTTAAAAGAGATCAAGCAATATCCTAATGAATTTGTTTGGCACTTTGATCAATTATTGAAGACACTGATGGCGAGAGAGATTTGGAATCAGTGATGTACAACACAATGAATGGTTCATCACAGCGTTAGTACCACATATCAGGATTTCATTGATGCAGCAAAAGATTGCGACATAGAGAAAGGCTCTGGAGATCACGATGAAGCTAGAGGCTTGTAACAAACTTCAATAATAACATCAAACAATAATAATAATAATCAACAT
>LPNX010701360.1:490690-582094 GCA_001517045.1 Pseudotsuga menziesii
TTATACATCATTCTATATCTACGGATATGTGGGTTATTTCAGAAATTACGGGTTCGTTCCCAGTTAATTGAGAACATCCAAATATGGATGTTACAGTGGTATCAGAGCCAATCCAAGGTTTCCTTGAATTAGGTCTTGTTGGCACCCCAACAACTCCCTTTGATTTTGGTAAAAATCAAAGGGCCCTCATTCAAATTTTTGTAAATAATTAGTTTTGATTTTCTTTCATCTTATCTTGCCTTCTTTGTCAGGTTATTTGATGGCTTTCTTCTTTGATCTTTTACTCCTTGTGTTGCTTTTTCTTGGGATTGATTCTTCTTTTTATGAGGATTGGGTGATTTGGATGACCTTAGCTGCTTTGAACCCTTATGGCATTTTGGATGCTTAAAGTTGATTTCATTCCTTCAATTGAATAAATTGATCTATTTAATCACATCCTTTTGTTTGGATAGGGTGGATTGATATTATGCTTTGACAATTATGTCAAATTTTAGTCGTCATTGCATTAATAAGTTTACATGCGTGTTTTGAAAGACTGTATATCTAAGATTGGAACACAAATTGCATTAAGTAGGTGAATAATCCTTAAATCCTCACTAAGGATCCCTTATAAATACTTTTGGTATATATATATTTTTAGGTGATTAAGGTTACATTATAAAAGTTGTAAAGATGCTTTTAATCTCTTCATTTTCTTATAAATTTGATAAGATTAATGATCAAATCATTATTAGTTTTAATTTGATATATATATATTATAACTCCATCAAGTTTTTCTTCGTAAGAAAATGTTCTATTTGAGATTTAAATTATCTAAATATCTTTTACATACTTTATAGGAGAGAAACATACATTTTAAAATATCTAAATTATTGGTTTCTTGTAATTTGGATCACACATTTGGAAAGTATTATACTTCATCTTTATATTGAAAAGTAAGCTATCACAAAGCTTATTTAAAAGGGGACATAACTTTATCATGTTGGAAATTTTGATACATGGTAAAACTACAAAACATATGCCTATGATAAATATTACACTTTCCTACCAATATAATCTTTATTTATATTTGATAGATGTTGGGATTTGTGTTGTTTGACTCAAAATATTTGAATAATGAATGCATAATATAAACTCAATCCCATTTACTTTATGCTCTTTTGGTTGGAATTTATTAAATGTTTAATTTCAACCTTTCGTTTTGACATATCAAATTTACAGGAGTTCGAATTTTCGAGAACTATCGCCATATATCATCACCGATTTCAATATGGTTGCATAAAGAATTATATTAATGATAGAAATTGTCAAAATTATCACGACTTCTTAAATGAAGACGGGTTTGGAAAGATATGGTCAATGTGAATCAAATTTATTGCTGCTATTTTGTGAATACTTGGATACTTCTATTTTACAAGATAGTCACACCAGTGAACAAGGAAATCGGCTAACTCAATGATTATTTTGCAGTTTGAAAGAATATTGTAGAGGTTTATCGTGAGCTTACCTATAGAAGGCACTATCACTATTAACTGCATGTCAATTAATCATAAGAACATAACATATTGTGAGAAATTTGGCAAAATAAATGCCACGTCTCAGCCATAAGCTCAGAGATCGGGCATACGTCTATTTTTCTACGGATAATGAAGATATGTTGTTATGATTATGGGTGAAAGAATTGTCGGATCACAAAGAATTTGCACTGCTGTCAAAGAAAATATGAATCTGGTAGAAGGGTTTACTACCACCACTACATGAATTCATTAAGAACATATCAGTTCCATAAAGTACTAAAACAACTCATTGTTCATTAAATTATTGCACAACAAATGCAGAGTATCTCTCAATTTTCAAAGCTACTGATCTGTCCGTCGAATTTTTCAAATAACTGTGATTTGGGAGAAGATGATTGAGGATACAATATGAAGGTTTGACAATAAAGATAATAGAATTTATCTTCAATCAAATTTCGATCTCCCACAACTAAACATGCCATATTATTACTGAAATTTCCACCTGTCAAATCGCATTTGCCACTTGGTCTCTCAGCCTAAAATAGTTTCACACCAGAACACAAGTTTTAAAGAATTGCCAATTAGTATCAATAATCTCAGTAAAAGAGAATTAATGTGTAAAGAAGAGCAAAAATGCATGAATTGGATAAATCACACTAGGAATATGAAAGCGTGTGATGGGACAATAGAGTTAAAGGGAGATAATTTCTGTCTTTCTACCCCGTTCTTTTACCTCTTGCACTAATTTTATATTGATAATAATTTTGATGCATTCACTTCATTTTCTTTTTACTTATGTGCAGAGATAATGGGTAAATATCAGAGCAAGTTAGATGG
This sequence comes from Pseudotsuga menziesii, assembly GCA_001517045.1. Taxonomy (NCBI): domain Eukaryota; kingdom Viridiplantae; phylum Streptophyta; class Pinopsida; order Pinales; family Pinaceae; genus Pseudotsuga; species Pseudotsuga menziesii. The sequence goes on from LPNX010701360.1 coordinate 493,045, forward strand.
TGAAGATAATGCTACGTGATCTTCTAGAGGATATGATTTAAGTCTAAGATGCCAACTTTCAAATAAATGGAATAATGCAGGACGTTTTGCTCCAATCACGCATCAGTAGAAGGAGGAAAATTTTGGCAGCAATCTGGGAGTAAATGAGGGTGAAATAACCAATTCCGAGACGTGGGTTTTTTGCAGAATGGACTCATTTAGTTGAGACATGAGAAATTTCCTCAAAACAGTGAACCATCTAAGAGATATATGAGGTGCATTGGACACATTTTTCTTGGTGTGGACTAGCAAAGAAATTGAGTTAAGTTTTTGTTTGTATTTTTGCCTATTTAAACAATGGAAGTACTTCACGATTGCGGAGGGGGAAAAACGCTCGGCAAAATGACAAGAATTTCTTCTCTACATTCTGTATTTTTCTTTGTAATCTTTTATGGAACAAAGAAAGAATGATGCATGGTCACTCTTAGTTTTCTTATGGTCATTGATCATACTTTGTAAATTATTTATGAAGCTGCAATTAAAGGCCAGAGATTGTTGAGCGATTATTTTCATGCAGTCAATTGTAATCAGCTGTGTTTTGTAAGATTTTCATATACTTTTCACAATTAATTACAATTTCAATTTGGTTATCTTGACTCATGTTTTTCTTGTGTTTAAGATTTTCAGGTTTGATTGTTTGAAATGATCAAGTTTTTTTATTGCATAAACAGTTTGATTAAAGATCAACAATAATTGTTTTATTTGTTTATCTTTGATTAAATTGGTGTTTTTATTCAAATGGTTGTTTACTTAACTTTGTTTAGGTAAGTCAATCATGAAATTTTCTTTTATGCAGTAAGAATCATAATATTAATCATGCTCCGGTGAGGGGGGAAAGATCTCGACATGTCTAATGAAAAGTTACCTTTCTGTGCTCTATTTTTCTCTTTGTTCCATGTGTTTGTGAGAGTAGGGAGAGAGAGATTCTTCCAGAAGTGATTTCTAGACATGTAAGGAGGTCTGTAATTTTCATTCAGAGAGTTTTATAACCAGGGATGGCTATCAGTATTGTTCCAAGACTTATTCAAACCGTTTCGGTAAGATTGCATTTTATTGTTCTTCCTCACTCATTTGAATAAAATTTAAATACAGTTTCTATTTTTCATTCTGGCACTTATAAATTTTTATGTTTATATGTCTAGAGTGTCTAACTTTATTGTATTTGATTGTCTGGAATAGTCTCAAGTTTGATGTAATGAGCAATTTGAAATAGATCAGTAGTTACTTTGTTAATTACTTGGTTTTTGAATGGTTGATGTGCTTAAAGAATTACATTATATTTTAATATACTGTAATCAAATCATACTTCTCATACGTCAAACTTATATAAATTAATCACGCTCCTGTGTAGAATAGTTTAGAAAATAGATTAGGTATAGTTAGTTTTCAAGTTATATTTTAAGTTTTATTTCATAGTGAAAAGGTACAGGTAGGTAGCTGCTAAATATGTGTGTTTTAGCATCTATTAAATCTCTGTGTTTTCACATATTGAAATTTGCATCTTAGTTAAAAAAAAATTTTGTCAAATAGTTTATTATTTATGAATCATTAAAATCTCATTGAGAGACTCTCCTTAAGAGAGCAAATTATAGTTAGATATAAATAGTAATTTTAATTTAGTAATAGTTAAATAGATATTTCATTTTATATATTAGCATAGTTTGTAGGTAAGTAGTTTGTTTTAATTTAGTTATTTTTATTAAAATTTAGTTTAGTCTTTAGTTTGTTAGTTAATTTAGGAAACATTTTTCTAAGTTTAAATAGTAGGACTCTCCTTAAGAGAGTAAAACTTAGATGGTAGAAGAACCACAACCTGCGAGGATCAACTAATCCAAACACACTGGAAGCTATAGTAAGTGACTTGTGTGGGTTGATTCTCCTTAGTTGGCCAGGTTAGAAAATCTGGCCAACAAATGGCGCTGGAAGGAGGGTAGAGTTAAAACAAGTGGTTATTTTTATTTTTTCAACTATTTTGATAACCATTTTTCCTCTAGCTCTTGTTTTTCAATTTTATTATTTTATACTCTTAGTCGTCACATATATTCTTAAGGGTTGGTTAGACGACAAGCTAGCCATTTGAAGAGTCAATTAATATTGATTGTTTATCATTCATGGCTCATGCCCAAATTCCTATTTGGGAATCTATTTTTAATTTTACATTGGTTAATATTCCCAATGAGACAATCAACCTCTTGTCAAAACTTGAATTTGATGGCGAAGGCGATATATCTACAAGAGAACACCTTGACAAGTTTTTATGTAAGTGTAACAAACATAAGATTTTTTATCTTAATGCTACTTGTAGGTTATTTTCCCTTACTCTCAAAGGACGAATCAAATGTTGGTTGGAAACTTTTCCACCTAATTTTTTTTTACATGGTTTCAATTCGCACTTGAATTTTTAGACACACTCAAGGATTATAATTCTAATAAACTTTGCAGTGAATTGTAGGCTATTCGGAGGAAGAGAGGTGAGTCTTCAGAAGACTTTTCAGTAAGGATTTCTCATATTCTTTGCAAATTTCATATTACTGATTTACCTTCTGAATCCGATCTTTTAAATATTGTTTTCAACTCTCAAGTTCCTCTTATTCAACAAAATCAAGACGTTTGTCAAAATGATGATAATTCACTAATCTTCCTAGAAACTTCCTCCTCTATTATTGATTTAGATACTTTTATAAGTTCTACCCAACCCTTAGGTGAGAAGATCGAAGTAGAAGAGGTACCAACTTCTTCTGATCATTATTCTCCTCCCGAAGGAGAAAGTCATAATTCTTTTATCCAAAATATTGAAGCTATAAACATTAATGAATCAAATGAGGAAGAACATATTCATGATAAATTTATTCGTACAGATAGGGAAGTTGATTTTCTTAAAGAACAACAAGATTCGGATTCTATTATTACGAAAATAGATCAAGATGAATTAATTATAAATCAAACTATATGTTCATCATTTTCTGATTTTTGTACTAATTCTTCTTTCTATTCAATTATCAAAGAACACGAATATGTTAATTATAATTTTATATTATCTGACAATTCAATATAAAAAGTCGAAGAAGAAGACATGAATCTTAATCACTCAACTAAATTTTGTCCTAGAAAAGAGATTAATCTTTTTCAAGAGAATGTTAATAAAAGTTTTGATTCACATGAATGATTATCAATTGATCTTGATCTCAAATCAATTTCATATGAAATGCTGAAAGGTACATCACCAAATTTTATTCAAAATAATCAGGTAATAAAAGAGAAATATTTTGGAAATTTAAATATTAATGATCTTTCTAAGTTGAGAGATTCTTTTAATTTCCTCACTTTTAATTCTTACTATTTTATTTATCCTGATTTATTTTCTGATTTTGATATGCATAAGATTCCATTCGAAATATCTAACTATGTGTCATCAAAATTGCATTTCTATGAGATATCTAATAGTGATGATTCTCTTATTAAACATGAATATGATAGATTGAGACATATTTTATTATTAGATCATCATCTGATACAGTCTTTTAAAAAGAACGAGGATCTATTACAAGATAATTATAGTCAACCATTTTTTGATGAGATCAACATATCAACTTTTATTGAAAGTAAAAATGTTTGTTCTCATCAAAATCATTTATATGGGAGATCTAATTTAATTGGTGAAAATATCTTTGTCGTAGAGTTTTCTATAACTTGTGATCACCAAAACCTTGCATCTTCTTCAATGGATTCACCTTTAGCAATAGACCCTATTAACAAGATTACTTCTTTTGATATTAGGCCACTACCTGTTCATTCACCTATTACATCATTTCATGATCCTATTCTGTATTTGAAACCAATTCTTTTAGATGTTAGTGTGACTAATGCTAACAATTTGATTTGTCCATTTGATTCTCTTAAGATAGGTTTGCCACGTATGGATTTCATATTTTTAGATCAAACTTTGCATTCTAAGTTTCATGACAAAATTGCAGAGTGGCTCAAAAATTCTTATCTCAAAAGGATTTCAAAAACTGGTAAACATGTCTTATCATTACATGTAAATAGAATTTCAAATGGTAAAGATGATAGATTTTGTTTTAGTTTTCTTTTATATTATTTCTGGTTATTATTAGAAGAACATATTATTCTTGTAGGATTAGAAATATTTCGTTGGTTTCACTCGTTATTTCACTTTACTTAGTTCATGTTGTATATTTGATTATACATATGTACATATTCAGTTTAGAAGTAATTCTAGATTTAGTTCAAGTTTGTTTTTCTTATTTTGCTTCATTTTCAATAAATGTGCAGTTAATAAAGGATTTGTAAATTTCAGGATGAAAACGAATCATCATTTAGGGAAGTACTCATTATCCTTTTATCTTTTATCTCTTTTTGATTATTTTTCTCTTACTATGAATAAATAAATAATGATGAAATGTTTACATAAAACGAATAGCAAGAGATTTTAGTCATACATAATTTTGCACTCTTTTGAACACAACTCACTCATCCTGTAATTATTCTCACAAAACTATACAACTTAGACTTTTCATTTTTCCTTTTGTAAATAATGATGAATAAATGGATTTGACTTTTTCAATCTTCTCATCGATTAATTAAATGAATCCTAAAGAATGAAAAATTATTTTAACAATTTAATGATTCTGTAATATTTTCGAAACTTTACATCAATAACAAGCTTATGATGGTTTTAGTGAAAATCACCATGTTTTGACATGTATTATATTTGTCTCTCCTATTTTCTATTTATATTATATTGATCTTTTATTTAAACTTTAAATCTTTATTATGGTCAATTTTAATATTAGGAGATTTGTCATTATTTCTTACGCATGTCATAATTTTGTGAATTTTATGTTATTTTGTATAGCTCATCACATAGAGAGTAATCATATCTTCAAATTTGATTTCTGAGCTTATTTACCTTCTTCGACTCTCAATTAAAGTTTTGATAAAATTTTCTTTTTGGATTTTAATACACACATTTTGGTTGAAATTTGGATTTGATTAGGTTCTATCTTGTATATAAGTTTTTGGATGTTTTGTTTCAATTAGTGAGTTTTTTCATTTTTAATTTTCAAGTTTGTTTAGTTAAATTAGTTTCAGTAGTGAATTTGATATTTTTTAGCTTTTTGTTTTCCCTCTTTACTTTTAGTAAGGGAGCATTGTAGATAAATAATACCATAATGACACACTGATTGGTGTTCATATGTTTCTTTATTAATCAAACTAATATCTTTAAGGGAAACAATTATAAGGAGTTTCTTTCCATATCAAATGTTCTTACTGTGACTGAATCACTCCTAGCCTTGAAAGATTTCTTATGAACTTAGCTAATCAGTCAGTTGAACTCACGGTTATTATTCTTGGACTTAATTTTGAAAATGATATCATTAGCTAGGAAAATTAAGCTGTTGGGAAACTTTTCTCTCATAATCTTTATGAATCAATGACATTAGTCATATTTAAAGATTTCATGTTATTATAGGAGTATTATCTGGATTTGTTTCCCATCCACTAGAAAAATATTATAAATCTAATTTGAAAACCTTGATTGAAGAATAGGAGGTCTCGTCACGAGCCGACCTAATCATGAACATCAGCCCTGTCAGGGATAACATCATTTCTGATCACTAGGGTGATGGCTCTTGGTCATAAGATTAAGGGACAAGAGGTCTCATCATGAGCCGGCTTGTTTATCTCTGGCAGTTCTCATGAATGATGCTATGAATATCTAGTTACTAGGCCAGGATAGTAGTCTTGAATCAAAGATATAATTAATATATTTGAAAAAAAAGGAAGAAGAAAAAGAAAAGAAGAGAAAACAAATTTTATCTTTCAGTTATTTATATCTAATGGATGGGGAACTTATCTAGATATATTCTTAAGGTATGGAGGTCATATCTTTATTCTGGTGTTATTCGATTATCCTTAACTGTTGAGAAAGCATTCTAGATAAATTTTATTTGCTATGCATATATTTCAAAGTCATTCATCTTTACGAAGTCTCTGAATAATAGTTGTGATAATTCATTTGATTGTGACAGTATTGCAATTCAAACTTTACTATATAGGCTAGTGAAAGAATAAAATCATGTGGTGTGAAGTTTGATATATCAAGAAAATCTTAATTTTTTTTTCTATATCTTTAATCTTCAAGTAAACATACAAAGATAACTAGTTCGCCCAGTATGTCACCATTTGTTGGCACCCCAACAACTCCCTTTGATTTTGGTAAAAATAAAAGGGCCCCCATTCAAATTTTTGTAAATAATTAGTTTTCATTTTCTTTCATCTTATCTTGCTTACTTTGTTAGGTTATTTGATGGCTTTCTTCTTTTATCTTTTACTCCTTGTGTTGCTTTTTCTTGGGATTGATTCTTCTTTTTATGAGGATTGGGTGATTTGGATGACCTTAGTTGCTTTAAACCCTTTTGGAATTTTGGATGCTTAAAGTTGATTTCATGCCTTCAATTGAATAAATGGATCTATTTAGTCACATCATTTTGTTTGGATTGGGTGGATTGATATTATGCTTTGACAATTATGTCAAATTTTAGTCTTCATTGCATTAATAAGTTTACATACGTGTTTTGAAAGATAGTATACCTAAGATTGGAACACAAATTGCATTAAGTAGGTGAATAATCCTTAAATCCTCACTAAGGATCCCTTATAAAGACTTTTGGTATATATATATATTTAGGTGATTAAGGTTACATTATAAAAGTTGTAAAAATGCTTTTAATCTCTTCATTTTCTTATAAATTTGATAAGATTAATGATCAAATCATTATTAGTTTTAATTATATATATATTATAACTTCATCAAGTTTTTCTTCATAAGAAAATGTTCTATTTGAGATTTAAGTTATCTAAATATCTTTTACATACTTTATAGGAGAGAAACATACATTTTAAAATATCTAAATTATTGGTTTCTTGTAATTTTGATCACACATTTGGAAAGTATTATACTTCATATTTATATTGAAAAGTAAGCTATCACAAAGCTTATTTAAAAGGGGACATAACTTTATCATGATGCAAATTTTAAAAAAAGTTGCAAAGTTTGATACATGGTAAAACTAAAAAATGTATGCCTATGATAAATATTACACTTTCCTACCAATATAATCTTTATTTATATTTGATAGATGTTGGGATTTGTGTTGTTTGACTCAAAATATTTGAATAATGAATGCATAATATAAACTCAATCCCATTTACTCTATGTTCTTTTGGTTGGAATTTATTAAACATTTAATTTCAACCTTTCGTTTTGACATATCAAATTTACAAGAGTTCGAATTTTCGGGAACTATCACCATATATCATCATCGATTTCAATATGGTTGCATAAATAATTATATTAATGATAGACTTTGTCAAAATTATCATGACTTCTTAAATTAAGACATGTTTGGAAAGATATGGTCGATGTGAATCAAATTTATTGCTGCTATTTTTGTGAATACCTAGATACTTCTATTTTACAAGATAGTTACACTAGTGAACAAGGAAATCAGCTAACTCAATGATTACTTTGCAGTTTGAAAGAATATTGTAGAGGTTTATCGTGAGCTTACGTATAGAAGGCAATATCACTACTAACTACTGTAACGTCCCCGACCCTCTGACCGACGAAGAGGACACTACTATCACCTAACATACGGGAAAATAGCCCCATGAAGATGAATAGGCATATAGTGCTGAAATAAAAACTTAAAACATAAAACATGCTAAGAAGCATAAACCTTCACATGCATAGAGGAAGAAAACATACATTCATTCATTCATACCACATGTTCATCATATTCATTATTTGGTAAATATAAATGCAAAGACAAAATAATTAAGAATACTCATCTTAAAAAGGACTCGGCCCGCAACCAGCTACGTCACTACAACGTTCCACCCAACCATAGGCTAGCGTGCTCATCAATCTCTCAGCAACACTGCCACCCTCAAGCTGGGCATGATTCCTCAAGGAGTAAGGGTCAAAGTAGGTTTACACGTAGACAAGGTACACAGATAATCCAAGCCCACACAGTAAGGTTTGACAGGCTGTCAAGGAGTTAGGGAAGGCTATATGCTAAGCTGGTGGTCTCAACGAAGAGCTAAGGACACCTACACTAGAGCTAACCCTGATCTCTAATACATCCACACACCCAACACCAGGAATCAGTCCTTTCTCTATTTCACAGTCCCTCAGGCCCTGACTTCCCTTTCCAATATTCTTCAAGGGTTGTGGAGAAGAAATCCAGCAGTCTCACTCTGTTTGAGTGGCTCCAAACACCAATTTCTCAAGCATACCCAACCTCTAATCCAATTCTCAATAGTCTGAAGACCCACAACTGCATACTACAGTAAAACAATAGTTCACGGCTATGTGAAGGAAATGAAGACAACAAGGTGACAACCCCAAACAACAAGGTGAACATATGTTATAGCGGATTTCACCACTCTAGGTGAATCACACATTGTATGGCCTTCCCCTGTCCCGCTGCAGACTCCTTAAACCCTATGGACCACTTTTTGTCCTTTGATGTTTCCTTGATCACCCCTAAAAACATATGAAAAATTATATACGCGACTTTTAAACCTATAAGCGCATATATATGCGGGTTTGACCACTAAAACCATGTACATCGGGATGTGTGCATAATCCAAATCCTTTTGGAGTTTTCCTTGACATGGATCCAACTCATTTGACTCTTGGCCTTCCCTATGCCTTGAGACTGTTCGGATTCGACCTTTCATTACCCCTTTGAAAAGCTATATAAGGAACCCCATGGTACATTGAAGGCATAAGAGAGAATTGAGAGCAAAGAAACTATAGTCCATTGTTGGCAGAATTTATGCTTGAGTCTGCATCCCTTTGTCCCTTGGAGCACTTGTGTGTTCTTCCCAATCTTGCCTTTTGCTTGTGAGCTTGCTATTGAGAGATGGAGGATTGAAGTGGTGGAGGCCCAAGTGGGGGATTTAGTTTCTCGGGTTCGCAGACGTGCCGTCAGAGGTTGTATCTTGTAATCGCTGATTTATATTAATAGAAATATCTTTTCCTATCCAATAATGTGTGTTTGAATGAATATTTAATCCATGGGATTATGTCAAATGCTTGTACATTATTGATTATATATGCTAGAATAGATATAACACCATGATATCTAGAATGCTTGTATTGTTTACTTGTTGTTGAGGAAGTAACAGATCAATTCAAGCTAAAGATTAGAAAGCTCAACGGGGATCTACTTCAACCGTACGGAATAAGGTACGAGGTCTAATCCTTTAGTGTTAGACATTTAATTTCTATTGCATATTGGAAATGATTGATTTCTGGATTCAAGTTGTCTGTTGTGGTACCCCAAGCCATAGGAATTTCTCTCTGTAACAGAATTGGTGACTCCACTAGGGAGTTCCTAGTAGTTGTCCTTTGGGGGTTGTTTTCTCATCATTCAATGAATTTGAATTACTATTTCTCTCTTGTTTCTGTGTCGAGTCTGGGGGCATGTATGCCTGGTAGAGTCTGATTGGTGTGAAGTTTGTCTCATCCTGTTTGTTTTCCTTGATTTTATACACCTTTCTTCCTGTACGTGAAGTTTTGACTTACAGTCGCGTATACACGTGGTTTCCCCTGCGATGTCCCCGTATACATGCGGGTTTACTACGAACAGTCACGTATGCCCTTGATTTTGCCTTTTTGGGGAAGATAGTTGGTTGCTGGGTGAATTCTAATATTTGTTGAGTCTCCTTTGGTACTACCTGAGTCTGTTTAGACCTCTATTCCCGACCAGGAAAAAAAAAAAAAAAATTAGGCTAAATTTTTCTTTTTTAAGAAGGTTCTTGTCATGGAATTTTCGATTTTTTGTTTAAGATTAGTGCATTAGAGTTATTTTACCTTAGTGCTTTGCTTGAGTGTTGTTTGGGTGTTCTTGCAGAGTCTAGGGGTTGTAGGATCATTCTTTTGCTTTTTGCATCTCTGTTATTTTCAAAAAATCCAAAAACATTTGCTTATCATCATGCATTGCATTTTGCACTTTGCATTGTACTTGCACAAGATTTGCTTTGGAGTACTAGATAGGACTTCATATAGGAAAATTTGCATTTATCATTTGAAGAAAAATATTCTGCATTTCACATAAAAGCATACCCTATTTTCATGGACACAATGCATTTGCATTGATTGTTAGGTGTGCATTTTACTTCCTGTTGCATCATAACACCATTAGTTACACGACCATATCCCTTTTTTTGAGTAATAAAGCCAACTAAAATCAACACTAAATAAAATAATTTCGCTCTTTTCTTTTCTAGGGTGCACCAACAAGCTTAGGTTTTAGGATCTTGGAATAGTTCATTGTAAGTCAATTCTCCAAGATCACTAAACAACAACATCTATGTGTCTGTCCAGGTGAGTGTGTGAAATCCTTGGTATAACCAGTGTTTCTTAGGATCCTCCTCTCAAAAGGGAGTTAAGCATGAGGTAGTGTGAGCGGTTATTGATTGGGATGACCCCTAGTCATAACTGAGTAGCACCAGAGACATTTCTAGGATTGTATTCGTATCTGGGGGCTCTTTCGAGAGTTTTGGGCTTTGCTACCCTGCCCATATGGTCAATCCCACCTGAAACTGTTCACCTGAGCATTGATTATATTGAGGTGACCTTAGTGGATTTACCTAGGATATCGAGGGGGTACTTTGCAGAGGTTATTCTGCAGGTGTCCCAGCCAGGTTGGGGTCGGACAGCACAATCACTTTACGCATTGAAGCTGAGGGCCACAATAATTGGTTATGTACCTCTGCTTGTTGTGTATGGGAGTCTCAAGCCTCTTCTAGGCGAGACATACTTTCTTCATTTGGGATCTCACTTATCCAGCCCTTGTTTGCTTGCATTTGGCTTTATATTTTATTAGTGATTGCTCTGTGCACGATAGTTGGCCTAGGGTTTATGCAAATAGAGAGTCTTTGCTATTTTTTGATTCATTGTGGATTCAAGTGTGGTTCCTCACCGTTGTCGTCATTTAGTAGGACTTTCACCTTCTACTTCTCCTCCTCCTTTGGGAGAGAAACCTAGACAGTCCAGGCCAGCTATGTCACACATTGATTCACACACCATGGGAGACCATTTAGAGGATATTCCTCAACCACCTCCTCCCATTCGTGTAGACGATGGGGAATTTACTTCTACTTATGATCCTTCACCCAACTTAGATGATTTAGGTCCTATGATTTTTGAGATAGGAACCTTGCACGATCGGCCTACTCACTCCAGGTCTGATTCCCCATTGACACATTACCGGTATGGAATTCCAGAGGACACCGAGACTCATTTTGAACCTGCCAACACTAGCTATGGTAGTTATGCTACGTCTGGTTTCCCTACACATGATTTGACATTTCATGTCGAATCCGATTTCGAGCCTAACACTATGCCTGGGGGCACTCTCATTCCTTACCATGCGGAGAGGTTTGGGAGCACTAGTCACATTGCATGTTCTGTCCCAGTGGTGGAAGCCACATCATATCTCCCTCCTAGGTCTAGGGTTAGCGATCCGATTAGGATACCAAATCCGAGATGAGTAACGATAGGCGGTAGTGCATATATTATTACTCAGGTTCCTTCGTCCTCAATCCCTAGTTCTTCAAATGTACATCCTCCACCTTATCCATGTGGTCCTTCGAGCTGGTATATGGCTATGAGTCAAGTCCATACTGTGGTTACTAGACTGATTGTGTCTCAAGTTCACATACCGCCCGCTGCTTCGGGAGGCTATGTTCATGCTTTTAGAGGTCATCTTGCTTCTTCTGGGGTGTATATCCCTACTTCTGGAGCGTATCTTCCTACCTACGGAGTGTCTCATGGGACATCGCATGCGATGACCTATGGACCTTATTATGGGATGCAGTATGGACAGGTTTCTTCACCTTATGGAGGCGGGTATCAACAACCTGCTTACTCTCCTAATTACGGCTTTGTAGCTCCTACTAGTCAAGGTCCACCATACTATGGTACTTCCACGCCACCCTATACGGGTTAGACAAGAGGAGGACACTATGGCCAAGGCCATGGTGGTAATCAACCCTATATGAACCAAGGAGCAGTCCATCAACCTCATCATCCTAGGCTCCCTTTCCTCGTGACTCTTAATCTTCCTGACTTATCAAGACTGATGAAATATCCTATGGCTCATGACCCGACTTGGCCGACTATCCCTACCAATCTTCCTTCAGACATACCTAAGTTTGAAGGCAAACCGAGAGAGGATCTAAGCGAACACGTTACTACGTTTCACCTTTGGTGCTCTTCAAATTCATTACATCAGGACTCAGTCCGTTTGAGACTATTTCAACGCACCCTCACAGGGCCTACTACGAAATGGTATATAGAGTTACCTAAGGGAGCTTTCACTTTGTTCGACGACCTTGCGATGACTTTTCTTAATCACTTCCAGCTAACAGTGTGCTATGACATTGGTACTGAACTCTTGTCGACATTTTGGTAAGATAAAGCCACACATATTTCTGGCCATATTTAAGAGTGGTGTAGACTGAAGACATTAATTAAAGATTTTACACCGCCGGAATTCCTCCTTCAGTGGTTCCTCAAGTCGTTATTGCCATATATAGCGAAGGATGTTTCCACATCCAGAGTGCAGAATGAGGAGCAAGCAATTTTTAGGGCACAAGAATTGGACTTGATCTATGCTCAGTCTGGTTTGTTGTATGAGATTATTACCAATGCTCCTCATTCCAGTTTCAATCCCAAAGTCAAACCTGGACCACATGCCGATGGCATTGTGGGTTGTGAAAGTATGAAACCTGCAGATTCGATTGCAAAACAAGTTAGTCAATTGTCACTCAACCAATCTGCTTCGGGACAAGCTACAGCTTCATCTCAACTAGCCCAAATGACGAATGTACTTTCTGTGCAATCGTCGAACCAGAAGTGTAACCAACAGCCCAGATGGAATAGAAAAAAGGGTAAAAATAATAATCGAAAGGGTGGGAATAAGAATGAGAATGCTAACAATAGTGACAAGAACGGTAGAAATGCTGGGGGGGACAAGTAATTGAAAAGTAAGGTTAATTTCCCTTGCAAGCTATGTAAGGATGATCACCTCACTTACTTGTGCCCTCAGATTGAAGAAGATTCAAGATTCTTAGCACAAGGCCCAGCTGTGCTAACTAACCCTTTGCCGCATAATCAAAATATGAACTCGAAGTCCCATGACCAGTCTAGTGATGATGATCCATGTGAGGGGAGTGGTCATGGGTGCATTAACATGGTTCGTGCTGTGAAATTTGTGACTCGTGCGAAATATTATAGTTCGTCACAACCTAGCCTAGGCAAAGAGCTTGATCCACTAGGGTCCCCTTTACACATTGAGAAACCTACGGATAAACCTGAGGTTGCACCTCGCATTCCTAAGGGAGTCCTTAAGCATTTAGGGCATAATCCAAATGCCTGAGCCACCCATAATTATTCAGTTGTCAAGGATTTGGGCCATACTCCTTGTGCGATGTCTGCATTGGAAGTGCTTCATAGTTTTCCCTCGCAAAGGAAGGTGTTGCTTTCTTCCCTTGGTGTTAAAGACGATGATTCTTCCTCTGTGATCAAATTTGAAACCACAGGACTTCAGCCTCACTTGCCCTACTATGTGTCTCTTTTAATGCACGTAGAATGTCTTGGTATGATCGTCAAACATACTATGATTGATGAGGGCGCTGCTGCTTCTATGATGTCTTTGGCCTGTTGGAAGGGTATCGGTTCTCCTGAGCTGTCTAAATCAGTGACTATGTTAACTGCGTTCGATGGGAGATATTTTAGGCCACACGGCATCCTTCCTTCCCTTAAAGTCCGTTTGGGGGGGAAGACCATTGCGATAGAGGTTGAGGTGGTTGATGCGCCCCTTGACTATAATCTCTTGATGGGTAGGAACTGGATGTACAGTATGCAAGCTGTTGCTTCTTCCTTGTTTCATGTTGTATGCTTTCCACATAATGGGAATATTGTAACGATTGATCAAATGACATTCAAGAATCCATCTGTTACTGCATCCTCGGGAGCTTCGATCATGATCGCTGAGAACTTTCAGCCGGCAACTGGGAGTGTGGGTGTAGGCATGTATCCATCCCTCATGGGAAGCTTTAGTTGTCCTACACCGATCCTCATGATAGGATCTAGTTCCGATGAGGCTTCGAATTCTACGAAATCGGTGTCTTTTTGCACGAGTCATATGGAAGACCCTTGGATTCTTCCTACACCGAGTACTTCGAGTGATCCTGTCGAGACGAGCATGTCGTTGCCTGTAGCCATGATAGCTTATCAAGCTAATCACAAAAGTGTTGCAGATCCTAGTCCTTCCTCTTCATGGATGGAGGAGGAGGACTCGTATGTGCTGCTGGCATGCCACAGTACAGTCTTCTCATGCCCACGACTACCTTGATATGGTTTTCCCTTCGGATGAAGTGATTATTGAGGCTATGTGGAGAGTTGAGCCACCATGAGAGGAACTTCATCATAGATCATACTTTCTTCCAGAGCTTGACCATTTGGAGCATGAGGATTTTAGGGTAGTTCTTAGTCAGAGAGTTGGTAGTCATGTGGTTCCATTAAGCTCTCTTGGTTTGATGGTTGATGGAAACATGGAAAACATATCTTCAATGATTCCTATCAACATCTCTCGCAATCCTGGCACGATAGAGAATGTCTATATTGGGGCGGAATGTTCCCATGCTGAGATTCAGGAATATACCATGCTATTCAAGGAATTCTGTGATATTTTTGCTTAGTATTATGACAAGATTCCAGGTATTAACCCTTGTATTGTCCAGCATGAGATTAAGAATTACCCCAACGCTAAGCCTATTTGACAATGTTTACATGCGGTGAATCCTAGGAAAGCACCCGCCATTAAGGTAGAGATAGAGAAACTGTTGAAAGCCGGTTTCATCTATCCCATTCCCTTGACGGAGTGGGTTTCAAACCCCATTCTGGTGGATAAGAAGTAGGGAGTGATCTGCATATGCACTGATTTTCACGATTTGAATCATGCTTGTCCTAAGGATAACTCCCCCACACCATTTATAGATCATATTTTCGATGAGTGTGCGGGTAGTGAGGTGTTCTCCTTTATGGATGGCTTTTCTGGGTATAATCAGATACAGATTAAACCTGAGGACCAACATAAGATTGCATTTATTTGTCCTTGGGGAACATTCACATATCAAAAAATGCCTTTCGGCCTTAAAAACGCCGGAGCTACATTTCAGCGGGCAATGACCTTAATTTTCCAAAATCTCAAGTCAATTATCGAGGTATTTTTGGATGATCTCGCTGCTCATTCTCGTATGAGAATGCGCCATCCCTATCACTTGAGATTAGTATTCAAAATATGTCGGCACTATTCAGTTAGATTAAATCCTCATAAGTGCATCTTTTGCGTGGAGTCAGGTCGTTTGTTAGGATTCATCGTTTTGAAAGAGGGTATAAGAGTCGACCCTTTGAAGGTTGAGGCAATACTTCAGTTGTCTCCCTCGAAGAATATTCATCATCTTCAGTGTTTTCAAGGCATGGCAAACTTCTTACGAAGATTTGTTTTCAACTTTTCCAATTTAACTAGAGGCTTCATGCGTCTCTTGAAGAAGGATACTCCCTTTTATTGGGATGAGTGAGCCCAAGAGTCCTTCGATGCACTCAAGCGAGCCCTAGCATCGGCCTCGATGATTAGTCCCCTGAACTATAGCTGTGATTTCTTATTATATGTGGTCATGTCTTTAGAGACGATTGGTATGGTCTTGGTTCAAGAGGATGAGGAGCTCCAAGAGCATGTCATATATTATCTGAGCCGAAACCTTATTGACGCAAAGATTTGTTATTTTCATGTTGAGAAGCTTGCTTTAGCTACCGTACATGTGGTTCAGTGTTTGATATATTATATTCTCCTTTGCCAAACCTTGGTTGTAGCCCATGTCAATCCATTTCAATTCTTCCTCACCCGAAGGATGATTGGGGGAAAGTATAATAAATGGATTGTCATTCTGCAAGAATTTGATCTCGAGTTTGTTTCGGAAAAATTGAAGAAGTATTTAATCTTTGCAGAGCTTATATCGGATTTTTCAAGCAAGGCTGAGGAGTTGGTTTGTGAAGATATGTTTGTCAATGAAAACATATTCTTAATCTCTATGTTAGACCCATGGTATGGGGATATCATAATATATTTACAAACACTGAAGACCCCTACTTACCTTTCACGAGATGAACGACGACGATTACGTCACGTCTCTAAGAACTACCTCATATTGGACAATACTTTGTACCGCCGTGGGGTAGATTCCATTTTACGATGTTGTTTAACTCATGATGAGGCTGAGTTTGTGCTGAATGATTGCCATGGAGGGGCATGTGGTGGTCATTTATCAGGGCTTTCTATAGCTCAAAATATTTTGAGAGCGGGTTATTTCTGGCCGTCGATCTTTAAGGATTGTGTTGATGTGGTCAAGAGGTGCCACCCTTGCCAGGTGTTCACACATAATATGCACTCGAAACCTGCTTCGTTACATCCCATTATCACCGCCAGTCCCTTCACTAAGTGGGGGCTCGATTTTATGGATTGCAACAAAGCTTCAGCTGGGGGGCACCATCACATTATAGTGGCTGTTGATTATTTCACGAAATGGGCTGAGGCTATGCCTACAGTAAAATCCGACGGTGAGACAGCCGCTCACTTTGTATTCAACCAAGTTATTACTCAGTTTGGGATTTCCAAAGAGCTTGTCACTGACCATGGCTCATACTTTTAGAATCGTATGATGGAAGAGTTGGCATCGAAGTTAGGGTATAAGCAAGAGCACTCCTCTTCTTACTACCCCCAAGCGAATGGACAGGTAGAGGCAGTGAATAAATCACTCAAATCCATTCTCCAACGAACCATCGCACAAAGAAAGAATAATTGGCACATTATGTTATATCCTGCTTTATGGGAATATCGAACCGTGGTTAAGACTGCCACTCGTTTTTCTCCATATAAGCTTGTGCATGGAGTGGAGTCGATATTGCCAGTTGTTACGAAGAGAAATTCCTATGGCTTGGGGTACCACAACAGACAGCTTGACTCCAGAAATCAATCTTTCCCAATATGCAATAGAAATAAAATGTCTAACACTAAAGGATTAGACCTTGTACCTTATTCCGGACGGTTGAAGCAAATCCCCGTTGAGCTTTCTAATCTTCAGCTTGAATTGCTATATTACTTCCTCAACAACAAGTAAACAATAAAAGCATTCTATATATCATGGTGTTAGATCTATTCTAGCATATATAATCAATAATGTAAAATCATTTGACATAATCCCATGGATAAAATATATATTCAAATACACATCATTGGACAGGAAAAGATATTTCTATTAATATAAATCAAATATTACAAGATATAACCTCTGATGGCACGTCTGCGAACCAGAGAAACTGAATCCCCCACTTGGGCCTCCACCACTTCAATCATCCATCTCTCGATAGCAATATCACAAGCAAAAGGCAAGCTTGGGAAGAACACAAAAGTGCTCCAAGGGACAAAGGGATGCAGACTCAAGCATAAGTTCCGGCAACAATCGACTATAGTTTCGTTGCTCTCAATTCTCTCTTATGCCTTCAATGTACCAAGGGTTTCCTTATATATCTTTTCAAAGGGGTATTGAAAGGTCGAATCCAAGCGATCTCAAGGCATATGGAAGGCCAGGAGTCAAATGAGTCGGATCCATGTCAAGGAAAACTCCAAAAGGATTTGGATTATTTACACATCCCGATGTACGCGGTTATGTTATAGTAGATTTCACCACTCCAGGTGAATCACACTTTGTATGGCCTTCCCCTGTCCCGCTGCAGACTCTTTAGACCCCATGGACCATCTTTTGTCCTTTGATGTTTCCTTGATCATCCCTAAAACTATATGAAAAATGATATACTCGGATTTTTACCCAATAACCGCGTACATACATGGGTTTGACCCCTATAACCGCGTACATCGGGATGTGTGCATAATCCAAATCCTTTTGGAGTTTTCCTTGACATGGATCTGACTCATTCGACTCCTAGCCTTCCATATGCGTTGAGATCGCTCGGATTCGACCCTTCATTATCCCTTGTGAAGCTATATAAGGAACCACTTGGTACATTGAAGGCATATAGAGAAATTGAGAGCAACGAAACTATAGTCCATTGTTACCGGAATTTATACTTGAGTCTGCATCCCTTTGTCCCTTTGGAGCACTTTTGTGTTCTTCCCAAGCTTGCCTTTTGCTAGTGAGCTTGCTATTGTGAGATGGAGGATTGAGGTGGTGGAGGTCCAAGTGGGAGATTCAGTTTCTCTGGTTCGCAGACGTGCCGTCAGAGGTTGTATCTATCTTGTAATCTCTAATTTATATTAATAAGAACTATATTTTCCTGTCCAATGATGTGTATTTGATTGAATATTTCATCCATTGGAATATGTCAAATGCCTTTACATTATTGATTATATATGCTAGAATAGATCTAACACCATGATATATAGTATGCTTGTATTGTTTACTTGTTGTTGAGGAAGTATTATATCAATTCAAGCTGAATATTGGAAATCTCAACGGGGATCTACTTCAACCATCCGGAATAAGGTACGAGGTCTGATCCTTTAGTGTTAGACATTTTATTTCTATTGCATATTGGGAAAGATTGATTTCTGGAGTCAAAGCTATCTATTGTGGTACCCCAAGCCATAGGAATGTCTCTCCGTAGCAGAATTGGCAACTCCACTGGGGACGTTCCTTGTTTTTATTTGGGGGTTTGTGGGCACAATGGGCTTGATATTATTGACTTGCTCTTGATTTCTCCCTGTTTCTGTGTCGCATTTTATAGTATGTTTGTCCATTGACACTCCCTTTTATTGGTTTGGCCTTGGCCTGCTTTTTACCACTGCCTTCTCTGTATATGCGGGTTTTTCGCCAAAAGTCACGTACATACATGGGTTTTTGGAAAAAATTCGTGTACATACGCAACTGTTCTTTATATAGATGCGTACATCCTCCCTTTTGGTGAGTTTGATGTTGTGGGAAGTTGCTGGGTGGGTTGTGCGTGTGGTTGGGTCTTCCTTGGGTCTGATGTTGTCTGTTGGATGCTTCTTTTGTGACCAGAGACCGCTCTTTCATTGATTTTTATTTGAAAGTAGTTTTAGTCATTTATCCTTTTTGTTTTTCCATTAGTGCATTACTATTTTTTGTCTCGGTGTCTTACTGGGCTTGTCTTTTATACTTGCTACAGAGACTGGGATTTTTAGATGACTTTCATTGCATTTTTCATTCTTTTATAATGAAAAATACAAAGTAGTTGCACTCTTAGTTGCATCTTAGATATGGATTTGAGGAGGTACTTGCATTGGATTGGTTGGATGAGAGTTGTGTTTAGGCTTTCATATAGGAAGGATTGCATTGGCATTCATAAAGGAATGTATATTTAAGCATCTCATGTAGTGGCATACCCTATTTTTCATTTGACAAAGATTGCACTTAGCATTGTTTGTTACGGTGTGCACTTTTATTTCACTACTGAGTCTTCATATCACTAGTTGCACAGCCATTTCCCTTTGATTAATTACAGCCAACTAAAATCAACGCTAAATTAAAATGAATTACACTCTTTTCTTTTCTAGGGTGCACCAACAAGCTTAGGTTTTAGGATCTTGGAATAGTTCATTGTAAGTCAATTCTCCAAGATCACTAAACAACAACATCTAGGTGTCTATCCAGGGAGTGTGTGAAATCCTTGGTATAACCATCGTTCTTAGGATCCTCCTCTCAAACGGAAGTTAAGCATGAGGCAGTGTGAGCAGTTATCGATTGGGATGACCCCTAGTCATAACTGAGTAGCACCAGAGATATTTCCATGATTGTATTTGTATCTAGGGGCTCTTTCGAGAGTTTCGGGCTTTTCTACCCTGCCCATATGGTTAATCCCGCCTACGACTGTCCGCCTGAGATTTGATTATATTGAGGTGACCTTAGTGACCTTACCTAGGATATCAAGGGGGTACTTGTAGAGGTTATTCTGTAGGTGTCCCGGCCAGGTAGAGGTCGGACAGCACAGTCGCTATATGTGTTGAAGCTGAGGGCCACTATAATTGGTTACACACCTCCTCTTGTAGTGTATGGGATTTTCGAGCCTCTCCTAGGTGAGACATACCTGCTACATTCGGGAGCTCACATATCCTCCCCTTGGTTTACTTGTATTTTGGCTGTAGATTTTCTTAGGAGTGTGCTCTTTGTGTGCTAGTTGGCCTATTGGATCGTGGTTACTTGAGTATATTTATGCTCTCTTGAGTTTAGGTCCTTTTATTTTCGGCATGCCTGGTATCTTATCACCTGTCCTTGGTCCTAGTATGGACTCTGGTGTCAGACTTGGGGGCATCACAGCCCCTTACCGTGCTCATAGATTTGGGAATGGTCATCTTCCATCCTCTACTCCATTTGTGGAGGATTTTTTCCCTTCGCTCGGTCTTTACACCAGTGGTCATCCTCACTGGGGTGATAGTGTATGCGTGAATGTTGGGTCTACACCTTAGTTTCCTTTTTATGTCTCATCGTTCACCGCATTATTTCCTTTGGGTGCTGTTGTCATGATCATTCCTCCCTATATCTTATAGTTTGGTTTCTTTATTGACTATCTTGGGTTGTTTTGGAATAATATGGTTGTCATGTAGGGTCCAAGTTTTGTACACTCTCTCCAAGGTTTCGACCCATTCATGCCTGTCATAGGTATTATGTCTGAAATGGCATATAGGTTAGGATTTCACATCCACTTGCACTTATGCATTTCCTTATGACCGTTCCATATGAACCTTAGGTACGAACCCATTCCATGGTATCACAGAACCTTCATGCTACTTTTAAAAGTGGTACTATGTCAATGGTAGAGCTTTCCTTTACATGGGTGCCCTAGTTATTTCCATTTTTCATTTGGTACCCATGCTGTGAGTCCTCTCTTAGGTCTAGGAGTCCCTTTTAGTCCCGCCATGTCCTTGAGCAAGAGCTTCATACTCCTCTTGAACTTTATGCTGGCCTTTTCCCTGGGACTCCCTCATGTCAAGTTGTGAATGCATTATCATGAGCTTTTCCTGCCTTATTGAGCTTTATGCCGGCTCCCCTGACATTGCGTTTCATCCATATAGCCCGAGCTTGTCTCATGTCTAGCCATGCAGAGCCATTTTTTATATCCTTCGCAGCTTGATTTCCCTTTTCGCCAGGAGGGGATTTTCCCCTGAGTGTCGATATCCTACACATGTATCCTTGCATTGAGCATAGGTATGTTCCACTGCTTGGAACTAGTTTGTTTGCCCTTATGACACTCATCTCCTCCTATTTTGTAACTATAAAGCTAGTTTATTCTTTTTTCAAGCTTTTCAAACAACTGAAAAAGTCCAAAAAAAAATCAAAAAACCAAAAAGCCGGACAAGGAAAGATGTTATCTTTGGCAGCTATCAAGTCGTGTCGCCTTCGAACAGAGCATTGTATATTACATCCATTGGTTGGGTTATAGTTTGACTTACGAGCTATACTCGTTTATCTGAGTTTATCTCCACCGACTGGTTAAGCTTCCAGTCCCTATGTAGCCTCTGTTGATGCCTCCTATGTCACAGAGATGTCCCAGTTTGTATATCGAGTCTATACTGCCTTCATTCAGTCACCATACGCCATTATGATCTTGTTCAAAGGAAGTTGAAACCTGTGTCGGCCATTCCTCAGTTATCTTGACTTTGCATGTTGGCCATAGCTGATACAGTTACTGGTTCGTTCACCTTATGATCAAGTCCTTCCACATTAGACAGCTTTGCTGAGTACCTCATGTTGGATGATGGGGGATGCCTTAATTCCCTCCTTCCAACGGATTTCATCCCATCGACTTTAGATCATTTATTCCGAGATTGGAATCTAGAGTCCTTTTGAGTGCCTTGAGACTTGTAGTCATCAGTGGCAGGTTCTCTCGCCATCGACAGTTTCTTGGGAATACATCAATGTCCCCTGATCGATGGATTCTCTCAAGTGTTCGACCTCAACACATATATTCACACTTGTTAGTTTTCACTCTAGTACCTTGATTCCCATTTTAATTATCGGTGGGTAATCTCGCGTCTGTTAATGGTATACATCAATGACCGGTAATTAGACGATGGACTACTATGTTCGACCTCGACACCTCTATTCACATAGTAGGACATGTACTTGTAGCAGTTTGTGTAGAAGACCTTCCAGACTGGTGGCATCTCTTATATGCTACCTCCTTGATCGTGCCAATGTTCATGATATTTCAACTCTCGTGACTTCATTCCAGTATATGTCAGACATTTCCAGCCACTATGGAGATCTTGATCTATTGTATATCTTCAGCCATTTTGGAGATCATGGTCCTTTGTATATCTTCATCATGGAGATTCTGATCTATGTATATTGTATGTGGCGATGACCACATATGTGATATCATGTATTATGCCTATTCATGGCCATTGTACTCTTATGTATCTGGGACTGCTATATGTACTTGCAGTTATATACAGAGTTGTATTATTGTACTATGCTGATTGGGTGGCTGGTCTTCCATTTGGGATCCTTCATCACTCCACTTCTGGGATGGACTTATAATATATTTCGGCCATCGTATGACCCCTCTGACCTCACACATTAGGGGGCATCTGTTATATCAGATTTCACCACTCCAGGTGAATCACACTTTGTATGGCCTTCCCCTGTCCCACTGCAGACTCTTTAGACCCCATGGACCATCTTTTATCCTTTGATGTTTCCTTGATCATCCCTAAAACTATATGAAAAATGATATATGCGGCTTTTTACCCGATAACCACATACATACGCGGGTTTGACCCCTATAACCGCGTACATCGGGATGTGTGCATAATCCAAATCCTTTTGGAGTTTTCCTTGACATGGATCCGACTCATTCGACTCCTGGCCTTCCATATGCCTTGAGATTGCTCAGATTCAACCCTTCATTATCCCTTGTGAAGCTATACAAGGAACCCCTTGGTACATTGAAGGCATATAGAGAAATTGAGAGCAACGAAACTATAGTCCATTGTTGCCGGAATTTATACTTGAGTCTGCATCCCTTTGTCCCTTTAGAGCACTTCTGTGTTCTTCCCAAGCTTGCCTTTTGCTAGTGAGCTTGCTATCGTGAGATGGAGGATTGAGGTGGTGGAGGCCCAAGTGGGGGATTCAGTTTCTCCGGTTCGCAGACGTGCCGTCAGAGGTTGTATCTATCTTGTAATATCTGATTTATATTAATAAGAACTATCTTTTCCTGTCCAATGATGTGTATTTGATTGAATATTGTATCCATTGGAATATGTCAAATGCCTTTACATTATTGATTATATATGCTAGAATAGATCTAACACCATGATATATAGTATGCTTGTATTGTTTACTTGTTGTTGAGGAAGTATTATATCAATTCAAGCTGAAGATTGGAAAGCTCAACGGGGATCTACTTCAACTGTCCAGAATAAGGTACGAGGTCTGATCCTTTAGTGTTAGACATTTTATTTCTATTGCATATTGGGAAAGATTGATTTCTGGAGTCAAAGTTGTCTGTTGTGGTACCCCAAGCCATAGGAATTTATCTCCGTAATAGGTTATATGGCTCAAACCCGTGTATGTACGTGCTTATAAGGTTAAAAGTCGTGTATAGCAGTTTTCATGTGTTTTTAGGGATGATCAAGGAAACATCAAAGGACAAAAAGTGGTCCATAGGGGCTAAGGAGTCTGCAGTGGGACAGGGGAAGGCCATACAAAGTGTGATTCACCTAGAGTGGTGAAATTCGCTATAACAGATGCCCCCTAGTGTATGAGATCAAAGGGGTTATACGATGGCCGAAATACATTATAAGTCCATCCTAGAAGTGGAGTGATGAAGGGTCCCAAATGGAAGACCAGCCACCCAATCAGCATAGTACCATAATACAACTCTGCATATAACTGCAAATACATATAGCAGTCCTGGATACATAAGAGTACAATGGCCATGACTACATGATATCACATATGTGGTCATAGCCACGTACAATATACATAGATCAGAATCTCCATGATGAAGATATACAAAGGACCATGATCTCCAAAATGGCTGAAGATATATAATAGATCAAGATCTCCATAGTGGTTGGAAATGTCTGACATACACTGGAATCAAGTCACGAGAGCTGAAATCTCATGAACACTGGCACGATCAAGGAGGAAGCATATAAAAGATGCCACCAATATGGAAAGTCTTCTACACCAACCGCTATGAGTACATGTCCTACTATGCGAATAGAGGTGTCGAGGTTGAACATAGTAGTCCATCGTCTGATTACCGTTCATTAATGTATACCATTAACCGACGCGAGATCACCCACCAATAATGAAAATGGGAATCAAGGTACTAGAGTGCAAACTAACAAGTGTGAATAAATGTGTTGAGGTCAAACACTTGAAAGGATCCATCGATCAGGGGACATTGATGTATTCCCAAGAAACTGTCGATGGCGAGAGAACCTGCCACTGATGACTGCAAGTCTCAAGGCACTCAAAATGACTCTAGAATCCAATCCTAGAATAAATGATGTGAAGTCAATGGGATGAAATCCGCTGGAAGGAGGGCATTAAGGCATCCCCCATCATCCAACACGAGGTACTCAGCAAGGCTGTATAATGTGGAAGGACTCGATCATAGGTGCACGAACCAGTAACTGTACCGGGAATGGCTGACATGCAAAGTCAAGATAACTGAGGAATGGCCGAATCAATTTTCAACTTCCTTCGAACAAGATCATAATGGCATATGGTGACTGAATGAAGGTAGCATAGACTCGATATACAAACTGGGACATCTCTGTGACACAGGAGGCATCAACAGAGGCTCCATATGGACTGGAAGCTTAACCAGTGGGTGGAGATAAACTCAGATAAATGAGTACAAATCCTAAAGTAAAACTATAACCCAACCAATGGATGTGATATACAGTGCTTTGTTCAAAGGCGACACGACTCGATAGCTGCCAAAGATAACATCTTTCCTTGTCCGGCTTTTTGGTTTTTTGATTTTTTTTTTTGGACTTTTTCAGTTATTTGAAAAGCTTGAAAAAAGAATAAACTAGCTTTATAGTTACAAACTAGGAGGAGACAAGTGTCATAAGGGCAAACAAACTAGTTCCAAGCAGTGGAACATACCTATGCTCAATGCAAGGATACATGTGTAGGATATCGACACTCAGGGGAAAATCCCCTCCCGGTAAAAAGGGAATCAAGCTGCGAAGGATATAAAAATGGCTTTGCATGGCTAGACATGAGACAAGCTCAGGCTATATGGCTGAAACACAATGTCAGGGGAGCCGACATAAAGCTCAATAAGGTAGGAAAAGCTCATGATAATGCATTCAAAACTTGACATATACAAGGGAGTCCTGGGGAAATGGCCATCATAAAGTTCAAGAGGAGTATGAAGCTCTTTCTCAAGGACATGGAAGGACTAAAAGGGACTCCCGGACCTAAGAGAGGACTCACAGTATGGGTACCAAATGCAAAAGGGAGCTAACTAGGGAACCCATGTATAGGAAAGCTATACCATTCACATAGTACCACTTCTAACAGCAGCATGAAGGTTCCGTGATACCATGAAATGGGTTCGTACCTAAGGTTAAGATGGAATGGCCATAAGGTAATGCATAAGTGCAAGCGAATGTGAAATACTAACCTATATGCTAGTTCAGACATAATACCTGAGATAGGAATGAACGGGTCGAAACCTTTGAGAGAGTGTACAAACACTGGACCCAACATGACAACCATATTAGTCCAAAACAACCCAAAATAGTCAATAAAGAATCCAAACTATAGGATATAGGGAGGAATGATCATGACAACTGCACCCAAAGGAAATAATGCGGTGAATGATGGGACATAAAAAGAAAAGTAAGGTGTAGACCCAACGTTCACGCATCCACTACCACCCCCATGAGGGTGACCACTAGTGTAAAGACCAAGTGAAGGGAGTAAAAATCCTCCATAAATGGAGTGGAGGGAAGAAGGTGACCACTCCCAAATCTATGAGCATGGTAAGGGGTTGTGATGCCCCCAAGTCTGACACCAGGGTTCGTACTAGGACCAAGGACAGGTGATAAGATACCAGACATGCCGAAAATAAAAGGACTTGAACTCAAGAGAGCATAAATATACTCAAGTAACCGCGATCCCAAAGGCCAACTAGCACACAAAGAGCACACTCCTAAGAAAATCTACAGCCAAAATACAAGCAAACCAAGGGGAGGATATTTGAGCTCCTGAATTTAGCAGGTATGTCTCGCCTAGGAGAGGCTCGAAACTCCCATACACTACAAGCGGAGGTACGTAATCAATTATAGTGGCCCTCAGCTTCAACGCGTAAAGCGAGTGTGCTGTCCGACCTCTACCTGGCCGGGACACCTGCAGAATAACCCCTGCAAAGTACCCCCTCGAAAACCTAGGTAAGGCAACCAAGGTCACCTCAATATAATCAATGCTCAAGCGGACAGTCGCAGGCGGGATTGACCGTATGGGTAGGGTAGCAAAGCCCGAAACTCTCGAAAGAGCCCCCAAATACGAATACAACCCTGGAAATATCTCCGGTGCTACTCAGTTATGACTAGGGGTCATCCCAATCAATAACTGCTCACACTGCCTCGTGCTTAACTCCCTTTTGAGAGGAGGATCCTGAGAACACTGGTTATACCAAGGATTTCACACACTCACCTGGACAGACACCTAGATGTTGTTGTTTAGTGATCTTGGAGAATTTACTTACAATGAACTATTCCAAGATCCTAAAACCTAAGCTTGTTGGTGCACCCTAGAAAAGAAAAGAGTGCAATTCATTTTATTTAGCGTTGATTATAGTTGGCTGTAATTACTCAAAGGGAAATGGCTGTGCAACTAGTGATATGAAGACTCAGCAATGAAGTAAATATGCACACCATAACAAACAATGCTAAGTGCAATCTTTGTCAAATGAAAAATAGGGTATGTCACTACATGAGATGCATAAATATATATTCCTTTCCGAATGTCAATGCAATCCTTCCTATATGAAATCCTAAAAACAACTCTCATCCAAGCAATCCAATGCAAGTACCTCCTCAAATCCATATCTAAGATGCAACTAAGAGTGCAACTACTTTGTATTTTTCAATTTAAAAGAATGAAAAATGCAATAAAAGTCATCTAAAACTCTCAGTCTCTGCAGCAAGTATAAAAGACAAGCCCAGCAAGACACCAATACAAAAAGAGTAATGCACTAATGGCAAAACAAAAAGGAAAAATGACTAAAACTACTTTCAAAGAAAAATCAATGAAAAAATGGTCTCTGGTCATAAAAGAAGCATCCAACAGACAACATCAGACCCAAGGAAGACCCAACCACACTCACAACCCACCCAGCAACTTCCCATAACATCAAACTCACCAAAAGGGAGGATGTACGCGACTGTTTAAAGAACAGCTGCATATATACACGACTTTTGGCCAAAAACCCACGTGGATGGGCATATGTATGTGACTTTTGTCCAAAAACCTATGTATACAGAGAAGGCAGTGGTAAAAAGCAGGCCAAGGGTCAAACAAATAAAGGGGAGTTTCAATGGATGAACATACTATAAAATGCAACCTAGAAACAAGGAGAAACAAAGAGCAAGTCAATAATATCAAGCCCATTGTACCGATAAAAACCCCCAAAGGAAAAATGACTAGAAACTCCCCAGCAGAGTCACCAATTCTGTTACAGAGAGAAATTCCTATGGCTTGGGGTACCACAACAAACAGCTTGACTCTAGAAATCAATCTTTCCCAATATGCAATAGAAATAAAATGTCTAACACTAAAGGATCAGACCTCGTACCTTATTCCAGACGGTTGAAGTAGATCCCCATTGAGCTTTCCAATCTTCAGCTTGAATTGCTATATTACTTCCTCAACAACAAGTAAACAATACAAGCATTCTATATATCATGGTGTTAGATCTATTCTAGCATATATAATCAATAATGTAAAAGCATTTTGACATAATCCCATGGATAAAATATATATTCAAATACACATCATTGGATATGAAAAGATATTTCTATTAATATAAATCAGATATTACAAGATACAACCTCTGACGGCACGTCTGCGAACTGGAGAAACTGAATCCCCCACTTGGGCCTCCACCACTTCAATCCTCCATCTCTCGATAGCAAGCTCACAAGCAAAAGGAAAGCTTGGGAAGAACAAAAAATTGCTCCAAGGGACAAAGGGATGCAGACTCAAGCATAAGTTCCAGCAACAATGGACTATAGTTTCGTTGCTCTCAATTCTCTCTTATGCCTTCAATGTACCAAGGGGTTCCTTACATAGCTTTTCAAAGGGGTATTGAAAGGTTGACTCCGAGCGATCTCAAGGCATATGGAAGGCCAGGAGTCAAATGAGTCAGATCCATGTCAAGGAAAACTCCAAAAGGATTTGGATTATTTACACATCCTGATGTACGCAGTTATATGGCTCAAACCCACGTATGTACGCACTTATAAGGTTAAAATTCGCGTATAGCAGTTTTCATGTGTTTTTAGGGATGATCAAGGAAACATCAGAGGAAAAAAAGTGGTCCATAGGGGCTAAGGAGTCTGCAGCAGGACAGGGGAAGGCCATACAAAGTGTGATTCACCTAGAGTGGTGAAATCCGCTATAACACTAGTTGAATGCAAAATTCCTTTGTTGAAGCTAGCTGTGGAACTCTTACCAGAAACTTCACCTTTGGAGGAGCGTTTGGTTCACCTTGAGAAACTCGATGAGAAACGTCGGGATGCCTTGGTGGCTCTAGAGGTTAATAAGTGTCACGTTAAGGTCTAGTATGATAATTCTGTCCGTCCAAGAGTGTTTAGTGAAGGAGACTTGGTCCTTTTATGGGATCAACCAAAAGAACCATTGGGGGTAGGAAAATTTAATCCTATGTGGTGTGGTCCTTACGTGGTCAAGCGTGTATTAGAGAAGGGTGCTTATGAGTTAGTGGATTACGAAGGAACAGCTTTGGTGGAGCCCAGAAATGGGCTCTATCTCAAAAAATACTATGCATAATCTTTAGCCAAGGCTGCTTGTTGTATATTATTGTACAGCTTTTCATAGTTAGATCTTTCTCTTATCGTGATCGGGTTTGTGATTAGTTTCTATTTCTTTTGGCAGATGTCAATGGAATCTTCCACCTACATAGGATTTGCAGATGGTGCAAGCCGTCACACTCAACACTCAGCCTCTGTTGCTTAGGTGATTTATACTCCTATGGGTCAGGTACTGTCTTCAGGAGGTGTATGTCTACAGCTGTCTTCCAACAATGTTGCTGAATATAGAGCCATTATTGAGCTTCTATGGGATTCCATTCTACATGGCGTTCTATCTCTTGAGGTACGTCTTGATTCGAAGTTAGTAGTGTCACAGTTCAATGGTTTGTACCATGTTAGAGATCTGACATTATTGAGAAGAATCTTACGTGTGATATTGTTAGAATGACAATTTGACAATATAACATATATACACATTCCAAGAAATAATAATCAAGTTGCTGACTCATATGCTAACTACGTGTTAGATTGGCATTTGTTTCATTCATAATAAATTAATCACAAACACAATTTTTACACATGTAAATAAATAAATCGATCACCATAAAACTTTTTATACATCAAAAATGTGATAATACATAGTGTCATTGGGGCTTTTAAGCCACCATCATATAATACACGGTCGTACAAAATGTATACACTCCCAGGTCTCTAATCCTATGGAGGAGGAGGAGGGTTGTGATCATGGAACTTCACTACAGCTCTAGCTAGCCATCGAAATAAACGCACCCATGCATGTGGTACACCCACCACCTGCGAATTTCATCCCATCGACTTCAGATCATTTATTCTGGGATTGGAGTCTAGAGTCATTTTGAGTGCCTTGATACTTGCAGTCATCAGTGGCAGGTTCTCTTGCCATCGACAATTTCTTGGGAATACATCAATGTCCCCTGATCGATGGACTCTTTCAAGTGTTCGACCTCAACACATTTATTCACACTTGTTAGTTTGCACTCTAGTACCTTGATTCCCATTTTCATTATTGGTGGGTAATCTCACGTCTGTTAACGGTATACATTAATGACCGGTAATCAGACGATGGACTACTATGTTCAACCTTGACACCTCTATTCGCATAGTAGGACATGTACTTGTAGCGGTTTTGTAGAAGACTTTATAGATTGGTGGCATCTCTTATATGCTACCTCCTTGATTGTGCCAGTGTTCATGATATTTCAGCTCTCATGATTTGATTCCAGTATATGTCAGATATTTCCAGCCGCTATGGATATCTTGATCTATTATATATCTTCAGCCATTTTGGAGATCATGGTCCTTTGTATATCTTCATCGTGGAGATTCTGATCTATGTATATTGTACGTGGCGATGACCACATATGTGATATCATGTATCATTCCTATTCATGGCCATTGTACTCTTATGTATCTAGGACTGCTATATGTATTTGCAGTTGTATGCAGAGTTGTATTTTGTACTATGCTAATTGGGTGGCTGGTATTCCATTTGGGATCCTTCATCACTCCACTTCTGGGATGGACTTATAATGTATTTCGGCCATCGTATGACCCCTCTGACCTCACACATTAGGGGGCATCTGTTATAGTGTATTTCACCACTCTAGGTGAATCACACTTTGTATGGCTTTCTCTTGTCCCGCTGCAGACTCCTTAGACCCTATGGACCACTTTTTGTCCTTTGATGTTTCCTTGATCATCCCTAAAAACATATGAAAAATGATATACGTGACTTTTAAACCTATAAGCACGTATATATGCGGGTTTGACCACTAAAACCACGTACATCAAGATGTGTGCATAATCCAAATCCTTTTGGAGTTTTCCTTGACATGGATCCGACTCATTTGACTCCTAGCCTTCCCTATGCCTTGAGATCGCTTGGATTCGACCTTTCATTACCCCTTTGAAAAGCTATATAAGGAAACCCATGGTACATTGAAGGCATAAGAGAGAATTGAGAGCAAAGAAACTATAGTCCATTGTTGCCAGAACTTATGCTTGATTCTACATCCCTTTGTCCCTTGGAGCACTAGTGTGTTCTTCCCAAGCTTGCCTTTTGTTTGTGAGCTTGCTATCAAGAGATGGAGGATTGAAGTGGTGGAGGCACTAGTGGGGGATTCAGTTTCTCTGGTTTGCAGACGTGCCGTCAGAGGTTGTATCTTGTAATCTCTGATTTATATTAATAGAAATATCTTTTCCTATCCAATAATGTGTGTTTGAATGAATATTTAATCCATGGGATTATGTCAAATGCTTGTACATTATTGATTATATATTCTAGAATAGATCTAACACCATGATATCTAGAATGCTTATATTGTTTACTTGTTGTTGAGGAAGTAACAGATCAATTCAAGCTGAAGATTGGAAAACTCAACGGGGATCTACTTCAACCGTCCGGAATAAGGTACGAGGTCTGATCCTTTAGTGTTAGACATTTAAATTCTATTGCATATTGGAAAGGATTGATTTTTGGAGTCAAGATGTCTGTTGTGGTACCCCAAGCCATAGGAATTTCTCTCCGTAACAACATAGCTCAGGTCAAACACGATGATTCAGAGTTGTTCTTGGCCCTAGCGTGGCCAAAACAACTCAGCAATAACCCAACAAGGTACTTGCATACACAGCAACTCAAAACCAGGGTAAGTCAACAACATCCCCAATCATATAAGGAAACGATGGTAGCATTATAGGGCCTGCAAAAAGGGAAAGAATCCAGATTCCCAACACTGAGCCCACAGCACACGATCCTTCATGCAATTGCTAGAGAAAAATTACACAGACCAGAAAATGGAAAAAGGAACAAACTCCCAATTTAGGTGTGAGGGAAAAATACATAGCCAACAGTCACAGTTCATCGTTGAACCACAGGGAAAAACCACAAAAATATTTGGCAAATGCCACATTGTAAAGGAAAACACAGTCAACAAAGCATAGAGGAGACTGCAACCAGCATTCAGTGAGGGAACTGTCACATTCTTCAGCTCACTATCCACTATGGACGATGGAACAATACCCAGTCCAATAACATGTGGAGGAAAGAAATCAGTTCTCTGCATAAATGGAAGGAACACAACCACAAACCAACAATGTGTGAGAGAGGAGGGAAGAACGAACCCCCCAACAAGGAAATGTTATCCATTTTAACTCCGCCCTGCGTGAGGAAAACGAATAGTTGGCAGTGGGGAGAGTGGACAGAATGATTGGCTGTCGCGTCGTGGAGGGAGTGCAGGTGTGAGTGTAATGGTTTCTTTCCAACCCATAGCTTCCCCCACTAATAACAGAAACTAAGGTGGTCGACACATGGAAACTCCCAATGGCCCTCACGGGTTAGACAACCCGCCCCCCCCTTAACCTTAGGAATCATTCCCTTTTCATTTAACGTTGCACCATCATAGCTGGCTGTAGGTTTATTTTAAATTGATTTGCATACTTACATGATGCCAAAACTATAGTGTGCCTGATAACACGATGTACCATCGGCAATGATCCCTATTGCTGAAACATAACACAGCCAAATCAATGGTGGGGCTTTTTCCTTTAGCTCCACACCAAGATTTATTACAATATATACATCATGTACCTTTTAATGCAAACGGGGTAAAAACCGAGGCATTACAATCCCCTCCCCCTTGGAATAACATCGTCCTCGGTGTTCCAATACATAGGAATACATTTACAATTTGCACATCAAATTTTCAAAATTTTGCAGATATGTCCCCTGTTCAGTTATTTACTTTGAATGTTCAGGACCAAGCCCCTCGACTTCCACATACTTCTCTTGCTGGTTCTCATCTCTTGTCTTATCCTGAAGTCTAGGAACTTTGTGGCTTCTACCCTCTTTATGTTCCCTAGTTGGGTAGTCCCGGCGTAAGTGATGTCCTCTGCATTCCTAGCATTTGACTGGCTGCCTCATCTTTCCCTGCTTAATTTCCTTTGAGTCTTCATGCCTGGACCGTTTCTTAATGGATCGCTTGGATGAATGTCCCATCATTGGTTCACTTCCCTTGCCTTTACGGATTGCTCCCATAAGGATTTTGAGCTCCTTTTGCAAACCAATAGAGTCTTGCAAAATCTAGTGGTTCATCTCATTCTGCCTTTTCTATATCTTGAGCATCTCTCCAATATTCTCTTAGGTCCTGGAAATCGTTTGGAGGAGACTTTCAGCCAAGTCCAACAACTTTTGGTCTGCTGCCATGATCAATGTGCACCACTGGATTTCACCTTTCTCACTTGTGAAATGCATCATTGAAATTCTATTAGACCAAGCATAATATAGGCATTAAAATCAGTCAATTAATTTCCTATTTGGCATGACAGTCCAAGCCTCATCAAGGAGACTTTCATATTTTTCATGCCTTCCCAACAGAAACATCAGCTCATTCATGTCCATTCTTGGGCAGGGAATTAACCATTCCAGCATTCACAATTTACTTTAAGTAAATAGACACATTCTATTTTCAGTCATACATGCATTCAACAACCTTTTGTTTTCTCAATGCATATATATATATATATATATATAATCAAAAGGCAAGAGATAGCAGCAAGAGTTTTTTTTTTCTCCTCTTTGTTTTGTTCCATCCTGGAACCCACACCACCGCTATGGCTTTTCATGCTCTCAACTTTCTTCACTTCACCATGAATGCTGGACCAATCCCTCTTGGTCATGACACTTAGTGTCTCTGGTCTATTTCAGACCTCTCAACCATGGAGTCTCCCCACATGGTTTGTCTCGGCTGCTAGGAACTTCACAGTCTCACTAGCACCTTTTTCATTACTGCTCATTCTGAGCTCTTTAGGATAGTCACATGTCCACATGAACCCCTAGGATGCTCTCATAGTCCTCACTTCCAGCGATACCAATATTCATACATTGAATAAATTCACATGTTTAGTTTATTCTCATCAGTTTTTATCTCTTAACAAGAGATTAAAACATCATAACCAAATCATATAAACATGCATATTCATAAGCAAGAATTGCAAAATAATCCAATACTTATCTGTATTGCGTGTTTCCTTGTTGGTCCACAGGATCTTGCTTCGCTTTGCAAGACTTGGGATCATCTATGGACTTGGATGTTACACCAGCATGCAAGCTACTTCACAACATCCTTTTATACATATATCAGGTACATTCAAGCCAACCTATAGTTGGGTTTATCAGACCATCAACAAATTGCCTGTACTTATATCAACAATACACTTATATCAACAACCAATCATTAGCCAAGCCAACACCATTTGGTTTATCAAGCCATCAACAATACCACATGCACTTATATCAACAATAAACGACCACTTCCCATAACACACAAGAGACCACTCCCTTCTATGAGTTGACAGTCCCTCAGGAATGTCTCCTTCTATGTGCTCTTTAGAGAGACCATTCCCTTCTCTGAGTTAACAGTCCCTCTGGAATGTCTCCTTCTCTGTAGAAGGTAGTATGAGCTCAATCCATTGTTCATTTAGTGTACAATACCAAACTACATTTGTTTAGCCTGACAACACAAGCAATATAAGCATATTCGTTAGGGTTATTGCTCTAAAATTGTAACCATATTTCACACCATTCACTATCAAGTATTGAGACACTAGGAGTGCATTCACTCCCTAGGGTGTAATCAATATTGAAAAAAACTTCCATGATTTGACATCGAAAAAGTGTGCACCTTTTCTCGGTGTGTGCCATGTAGGCCCTATGCATACTCAAGCAATCTGCCATAACAGAAACAAAATAAAAACATGCTCTGCATATTGAATTTAACAATTTGACATGGGTATTCTTAGCTAGGGTCACATAACACTTATCCATTTGCCGAAGCATTTTTCCTTCGTTAAGGGGGAATGGGGGCTTCCTTCTCTGAGTTGACAGTCCCTCAGTTTTCCATCCCAACTCCTCTTTTCATGTCGTATCCACACATGTCTTACTGACATCATCTATACCGTCTCACTCATGTTTCTTACCAAACATGTAGTGCAGATGAGACATTTCCAAAATGTCCAATGGAGTTTCACCCGAAACCCATTCCAAGATAAGGGAAAACCTTCCCATGAAGTTTGGCTCCTGCATGCCAGCACACATGATCTTCCTGCAGTGTGTACCCCTGGAACATTCATCAAATAGACAAACAGTCAGTCATTATCTGATAATACAATCCAAATTTGATTGTTCCATAACCAAGCAATAACAATATTAATTAAATTCAATGAGAATTTGCAACTCTGTTTACTACAGAAATTGATTTTCTTGGCAATGAGGAGATCCTCATTTGTGGGTCTCTTGTAAGGAACACCACTATGCCCATTATAATTCTATGCTTCATAACATGAACACCCACTTTCATTGCGCCCTCCTGACACAATTCTATGCAAGCCAATAGTGATTAGTAGTTGTTAGCAATTTCTCAAACCCAAAATTCACAAATTCAAATTTGACAACTCATTATGCATATAAACTAGTTTCATGACCATGAGACTCTTCTCATGAGGTTTGGCACTTTCACATGGTAGATTCTGGCATTGTCATGGTCTTACTCTCATTTCCATGCTCCAAACAATCTACCTGAAACCTGAACTTCAATAAGCCAAACACTTGGTAAGTCTTAATGCATATAACATTTTCATTGCTGCAACAATCACTAAAGCATTTTTAGAATTTATAAAATTCCACTACTTCCAGCTGTTAATTGCATCAATATTACCAAAACTCATTTACTTCACACAATCATTATCATACTTTAGATTATAAGGTACATTCACATCATTCATGTACTTTAAATGAAACATTTAGATACTCCTTACTTCACAAGCGTATCATTTGTACCACCTTGCCCTTCCATAGAGCATTTCCGGTAGCCAGTCGATCATGACTACCTTCTTCATGCACTTACTATCCTGCATTCATAACATCTCTTGAAATGGTTCCAGAATTGTCATCAATTCATCATTTCAGCCATTATTTATTCATAATATCACATGTGCTATCTTAATGCATTCATGCAATGCATCACAACATTTGCACCCATACTTAGGTAATCATTTACTCACACCCTTCATATGCATCCATTCAATGCATAACTACAAGATTTATGAAATATTTTAATGCATATCCACTCAATGCTACCTTGCATTGATTCAGGAATACTATGCATTCAAACATACCATGCATGGCCTAAACATGACTACTTCATATAGGATGCATTACTATAATCAAGATCATTAGTGCTTACTTTCTTCGGGCTACTAAGATGATAGCAACATAATACAGGCATAACATATTTCTATATGAAGGTAGTATAACATTCAAATATCCACATGGTATGAGATCTCTTACCTTTACCACTCCAAGCAATTGTCATAATTAAACTCTTACCTTCATGGGTCCTACTTACACCCTTGACATTACCAATTTGGTTGGTCCTTTGCAAGAGATTGCATAATTTGCTCACCAACTTTTGATTATGGACTTGTTGCCTTCTCCCTTTCTCCATAGGGTTGCTAGTCACATTATTCAACATTAGCAACATATTCCAGCCATGTCCATGTTGTCGTTGGTTTTTCCACTAATTCCAACATCAATGCAATAATCATCATTAGTGGTTCATTATAAACGTATAATCCTCACTATTTTTACCAGCATGTAACATCCTATGCATGCAAGGCATATCCTCATATATTTCATGTATAAAACTTATAAAATGTATTTATAATCAGAAAGATAGGGTTTTAAGGAAACTTCCCTTTTTACGTCCCTCATCCTTGCATGGAACTCCTCTTCCACACAATAGCTGATTTGATTGCATGGTCTTGCTACCTCTAGGCATGCAATTTCCCAGCTTTGTCCACTTGACAGCAACACCTTCCTCTTTCAGGAAATCACTTAGCACTTTGTTGCTCCACACTCAGATTTTGGTGACTCTCCCTTGTTCCCTGTTGGATAAGCTTTTCAACTTCTATCCATATGATTCATTCTGACCCTGGGTGTGAAAACCACATCATTTCAAAAATGATGGCAAAACACACCACTGAATGTTGGGTCTGAAATGTGAACTCCAGCCACCTAGGGTTTTCTTCCTTTTCAATCTTGAAACTACTGAGAACCCTAATGAGAAATTCACTACAAAGCCTACTGGAGCACTAGCTAGAACTGCTAAAAATTCCACTGGAAAACCCAATTTTCTTTCTCCCTATTGGGTCCCTTCCAAACTAAGTTTTTGATTCTTTGGTGGTCAAAATGCCTAGCTCATCGGTGGTCTGTTCCTTTATTTTTCTCTGGCGTTTCGGTAGCTGAAACCTCTAATTTCTTCCACTGTATCGGTGAGTTGCTCGTCTACTATTCTGAGTTTCATCGACGATTCCTTGGTCTGTTTTCGTCCACAGTATCGGGTCCGTAATCGTCTATTGCTCCAAACTTCATCGGTGATAGCATAGACTAACCTGTTGCATCAACAGCCGGGTGCCCTATGTTAACACCTCTATTTTGAAGAGTATTGAAAGAAACATGGTGGAGAAAAAATAAAGGTTACATGAACTTTGGTTAAGAGTAATAATGTGAATATATTATAAAATGGCGCATAGAGGATAAAATTGTCTCATAATCTGATGGTGTAGAACAAAAGAGGTGAAAATCAATGGTTTAGAACAGATCTGCTATATGGAGATGCACAGGAGATAAGGAGAAGCAGATGTAATTAACAGACCATGAAGATTGACGGTTGTGGGACCAAGCTGGAAAAATATACGGCTGATAAGGAGTCCTCTCTATAAAGATGCACGTTGTTAATAATAAAAAGGCCTAGCGGAATGTGTACATGCAGTTTTAATCTAACGGCTTAAACAAAAAGCGAATATTCATCAACGGTTATCAGCAGCTCTGGAAGATAAAGTTGTGCGGTAGTTGAATTGGAAAGGCGGTAGAAGAATAAAAACCACGATACACATGGCGGTTCATAGTACATTCCGCGGAGAAAAGTGGTTAAAGGAAAACCGCTAAATGGAACATCCGGAATAGAAATTTATATAAAGGTAAGGTTGACTTATTTTTAAAAATCATTTTTTATTTTGTATGCTGGGACGATTGAAGGAGACATCCCGCCATCCTTTCGCAATCAACCTCATGTACATACAGTTATAGTCACAGGTAAGGTTTGAATACTTGAGCTCTGTTTAGAGAATTATCACTGTTTTTCTATTATGGAGAAAGAGAAGGGGTTAGAAGTTCTTAACTGGGGCTTGGATGAAAGAGAGGAATTCATCGTTGATAGAGACAGAAGTGTGTGTGACTCATTTCTGTCAGTTGGAAATGTATTAATTACTAAAGAAAGATTGTGGCAGTATAGTTTACAGGGAAACGGCATTTTGAATGTCTGCAAGTCCTTTCTGTATTACTTCACCATTGAACAAACTTTACCGTTTCCTGAATTTGTTGAATGGTGTGCAAGTAGTTACTCACCTTCTAAGAGAGTCATTATGAGTCATTCCTATTGGAGACATTTACCATCATACACACTCTTTTTGGTCAAATTGGCCTAGTTAAACCACTATCCTAAGTATAATTGACATTAATTGACATCAGTGGGGCATTAATTGCCATCATCCAGTCACACCCACACCTACCTATAGTCAAGGAGGCTAACTTAGCCTTCTCCTACAATCAAGGAGGCTAGCTGAAGCACTCTGGGGGTGATCTGAGTGATATTAATGCGCCTAATTGATAATTGGTGGTTACAATCAGTTCAACCAGTCAGTTAAGGCTCCTCCTCTCATTAAATATATTATTTAATGATTATTTAATATTATTTAATGATATGGAGTCAACATGGGCACCTCCACCAACTTCTGATGATCAATTCAGCTTCAGTTAACCTCGTCGGGGTTCATTGAAGTCATGGAGCACTAGCACTTGATGGTTGGCTTGCTATGACATGTGTTTGATCTCCTTCAGTTGAGATTCAGTCATTTATTGCACTCCAACTTCAATTAGGGTTTGGTGAGTTAATTAGGGTTTTGGTCAAGTGGTTAACTGAGTGTGAACCTATGGTTTAGAGTCAGTTAATCCAGACTCACTCATTGATTTTGAATTGCCTCCTTAGGTATTTGAATTCCTCATTGATTCAAGCTATTGCTTGACATTGTTATTGTAACTATTCCTTGTTTATTGAATAAACAAAGAGGAAACCATTCTGGTTTCGATTAACACCATTTTTGAGTTATTTGTTGATTATTTCTTGATGAGATTGATTATTTGTTCCTAGATCAATGTGCAAGATTAATATGGTATCAGAGCATACGGCGGGATGAAGATCTATCTCTCAAAAACAAGCTTTTTGACAGATTTCTCTATGAAAAGTGAGCAATAGCTCAAAATTCCAGCACTGCACCAAAAGCCAAGGCTTACCACTCAATATCCCAAGTAAAGAACTTGCTGATCAAGATTGCTTGATTGACTATGCAGGGTGTGATGAAATCCTAGAATGTGTAGGCTGCCCGACCTTATTTTTCCCTTTCTGTTTTGATTTTTAGGTTTCTACAGGTGAAGCATTCGCTACAGCACATCCAAATGGCCTCCTCAGCAGATCTCTTAACTCCATACAATTTCCACTCATGGAAAAGTTATATGGAGATTCAGTTGCACTCCAAAGGACTTTTTAGAGGCACCATGGACACTGAAGTTGAGCCTGGATCTGCCATAGAAAAAGCAAGATTCTTGAACAAGAAGGATGAAGCCTTCGTTTTCTTATGCCTCTCTATTTCCCGAGACCTTCTCTTCCATCTTACAGATTTGAAGACGCCAAAAGAAATATGGGACAAATTGGAATATCTATACGGAAAGCATGATGACTTGAGGGTTTACCAGCTTGAAAATGAACTCATGTCTCTCCAACCTTCCAATTTTGAGACTCTGAATGATTTATTTACAAAGTTCAAGCATATTGTTTTACTCTTGAAGCAATGCAGTGTGGAGAAGGAGGATGATCAGCTCATCCTTTCCATTCTCTCCAAACTTAGGGCTGATTATTCAATTTTTGTTTCTACATTCCATGCGAGGAAGCTCACAACCTCTGGATGGAAGATGCCTACACTGAATGCCTTCATTGAGTCCCTAACAAATGAATATGACAAGCTTGTCTAGATGGGGATCATCCGATCTTCCCATCATCAAGCCCTCCATGTCTCGGGGCCCAAATATCTGAAGGGTAAAGGAAAGCAGCAAAAAAATCATAAAACTAAATTCGATGCTCCCAAGCCTAGAGTTGAAAACCAGTAGCATGATGAATCTTTCGGCTCAAGGAAGAACAAAGGAAAAGGGCACAATGGAAAAGAAAAATTCAAGTGTTCTTACTGCGGGAAGGGTTTTCACCCTGAACATGCCTGCATGAAGAAAAATCTTGATGAAGCAACCTCTCTCCTTGAGAGGAATCACATCAATCTTCCACAGAGCTTTCGGAGGAGAGATCACCAAGATCGGGAACCACAGCATGAGAAAGGTCATGCCCTCATGGCAAGCACTTCAAAGTCCAAAGCATTGCTGATTGAATCTAGAGCTTTGAATCACATGATGGCTGAAAAAGAATCCTTTTCATCCTTGGATACTGGCAAATCCATCCCCATCCGCATGGGAGATGACTCCACCATCATTTCCGAAAAACAAGGTACTGTAGATCTAGAAAATGGTTTTTTCTCTAATGTTTTGTATGTACCATCTCTAGCAGAAAATATCCTTAGTGTCTATCAGATGACACATACAGGAATGCCTAAGAGAGTCTCTTTCAGCCCAAATGATGTTGAGATAATAGAAATTGCATCCGGGAAACTCATTGCTAAAGGCCTTGCAAACCATCATGCAAAATCCTATGAGTTCTCTCACTTTGTTGCGGATGCAAAGCCCACCGCTCTGCTAACTCATGGAAATGAGGTTAGTAGGATGTGGCATGAGAGGTTTGGCCATATTAATTTTAAATATTTGCATCAATTACATAAATACTCCATGGTTGAAGGCCTCCCAGTCATCAAGGCAACCACGGGAATTTGCAAGGGCTATGTGATTGGAAAACACCTTGAGCACAAGTTCGATCAGGGGAAGGAAAATTGAGCTACAAGCATATTGGGGCTGATACATTCTGATATCAGTGGTCTTATGCCTATCACATCCATGAATGGATCAAGGTACCTCCTTACTTTTATTGATGATTTTTCAAGGTATACATGGGTTTTCTTTCTCAAAAAGAAATCAAAAGTATGTGAAAAAATTTCTGAATTGAAGGCCTTGATCGAAAATGCCTCTGTGCTTAAGATCAAGATATTGAGATTTGATAATGGAGGAGAGTATGTTAGTAATGATTTTTTGTACACATTCTCCCAAAGTGGTATTCAGGTCCAGCATTCAATTCCCTACACTCCCCAACAGAACGGAGTAGTGGAAAGGAAGAACCGGTCTCTCAAGGAGATGACCACCTGTATGTTGGAGTCAAAGAAGCTTGCTGAAAATTTGTGAGCTGAAGCCATGCACACTGTAGCATACATTCAGAATATGGTGCCACACTCATCCATGAAAGGAAATACTCCTTTAGAAGCATACTTCGGACATAAGCCAAATGCGTCGAACCTACGGGTGTTTGGATCCACTACATGGGTCCGGATTCCGCTTGATAAAAGAAAGGCTTTGCAAACGCAAAGCATAGAATGTCTGTTTATTAGGTATCCTAATGAATCTAAAGGATTCAATCTTCTAGATATCAAGACCAAATATATCATCATCGATATAAGTGTCAAGTTCGATGAGCCTCTTCAGGAGGTGGAACTAGTGAAGGAGAAAACTGTTGAATTTCCTACCTATTCTACTGAATATTTGGATGATGAAATTGGGGGTGATGACCCTGATTTGGATCCTATAATTTATGATATCAGTGTGCATCAATCATCATATGATGAATCAGAACCTTAAGTGCAAAATCATCTTCCTACATGGGCCCAACAGACACTCTCCTCGCAGGAGAAAACATTGGAAATCTGGATGATCCAAAGAGAACCCGGTCTGATTTCCAGAGAGGAGTTATTGTGATCTCTTGTTCTGATAATTTGCTGTCTGAAACTTGCTATTTGATGATTATTTTAGATCCAAAATACTACTACCATGATCATAATGATCCGATATGGCAAGTTTCCATGGATGAAGAGATGCATTCTCTTCAGAAAAACACTACTTGGGAGCTAGTTTCTCTTCCTCCGAGAAGGAAATTGGTTCAATGCAAGTGGGTTTTTCAGAAAAAGGTTGCTACTGATGGAAGCACCTACAAATATAATTCAATTTTGGTATAAAAATTTTTCTCTTAGATCCAAGGAGTGGACTACCATGAGACCTTTGCACCAGTTGCAACAATGGACTCCATCCGCCTTGTTTTGGCTATTTCAGCATCTAAGCACTAGGAGGTGCATCACATGGATGTTAAGTCATCCTTTATACATGGAGATATTCATGAGGAGATATACATGAAGCATCCTAAGGGATACATCACTGATCCATCTTTGGTTTTCAAGCTAAAGAAGTCACTATACAGGTTAAAACAGGCCCCAAGAGAGTGGTATTCCAAGATGGATGCCTTCCTTCTCTCGCAAAACTTTCAGAGATGTAGATCAGATCCAAATGTGTATTTACAGAAGCATGATGGTCATATAATTATCATTTTTTTATATTTTTATTACTTACTGATCACAGGTAGCACAGTCGCCTCCATTTCAGCCATCAAAACTACTCTCCACAATGCCTTTAAAATGAGTGATTTGGGGCTTCTAAAACAATTTTTGGGGCTCGAAATCAAGAAAATTTTGATGGGATTATGGTCACTCATTCCAAATACACTTCATACCTATTAATAAATTTTAACATGGCTAAATGTAGGCCTACACCATTCCCTTTCCTTTCAGGGATCAACCTTGAAGAAGGAAAACACACACCTCCCATGGATTGCACTATCTATCGACAGCTGATTGGTAGCTTGTTGTACTTGACACATTCTAGGAATGATATTTGTTATGCTATGAATGATGTATCAAGATAAATGAAACAGCCTCATGATCTTCATTGGAAGGAATCCAAGAGGATCCTCCAGTATAATCAGGGAACCAGGACCTACGACATTCACTATGCTGTAGACTCCGAGCTAGAGCTGGTTGGATACACAGATTTCGATTGGGTGGGTGATTCTATTGATTGAAAGTAAAATTATAGATATGTATTCATGTTTGGTGGTGGCCCTATTTTCTAGTCAAACAAAAATCAGGCTTCCATAGCACTATCTTCAGCAGAGGTCGAGTATCGAGGAGCGGTGAATGCTTGCATCAAAGCAGTTTGGTTGCAAGGCATTCTTTCAGAGTTTGATCTTGGTAGTACTTTGTCCACTGTCCTATTTTGTGACAACCAGAGTGTTATTAATATATCCATGGATCCAGTTACTAGGAAGAGGACCAAGCATGTAGAGATTCACATGCACTACATCAGGGAGCTAGTGCATGACAAGACCATCATTCTGCAATACTGCCCGACTGATGAGTAGATTGCAGACATCTTCACCAAGAGATTTTCAAAGAAGAAGTTCACTTACCTCCGTTCACTATTGGGGGTGAGTTCAACAGGGTGATTCAGACTACTTTCAGTGTTCATCTTGAGGGAGGGGGTTTCCCCACATGTTTTTCCCTCTTTTCCCCACTTAGTTTGTTTTTTGCATTGTTTTCAGTTTCAGCATTGTACAGGGTGACCTATGGCCTTAGTTGCTGGGGACCTAGCATTTTTATGCATCTATGTTTTCTAACTCTTCCTAACTATAGATTAAGGAGGGGTGTTAGAGACATTTACCATCATACACACTCTTTTCGGTCAAATTGGCCTAGTTAAACCACTATCCTAAGTATAATTGACATTAATTGACATCAGTGGAGCATTAATTGCCATCTTCCAGTCACACCCGCACCTACCTACAGTCAAGGAGGCTAACTTAGCCTTATCCTACAGTCAAGGAGGCTAACTGAAGCACTCTGGGGGTGATCTGAGTGATATTAATGCACCTAATTGTTAACTGGTGGTTACAATCAGTTCAACCAGTTAGTTAAGGTGCCTCCTCTCATTAAATATATTATTTAATGATTATTTAATATTATTTAATGATCTAGAGTCAACAGGGGCACCTCCACCAACTTTTGATGATCAGTTCAGCTTTAGTTAACCTCATCGGGGTTCATTGAAGTCATGAAGCACTAGAACTTGATGGTTGGCTTGCTATGACATGTGTTTGATCTCCTTCAGTTGAGATTCAGTCATTTATTGCACTTCAACTTCAGTTAGGGTTTGGTGAGTCAATTAGGGTTTTGGTCAAGTGGTTAACTGAGTGTGAACCTATGGTTTAGAGTCAATTAAGCTAGACTCACTCATTGATTTTGAATTGCCTCCTTAGGTATTTGAATTCCTCATTGATTCAAGCTATTGCTTGACATTGTTATTGTAACTATTCATTGTTTATTGAATATACAGAGAGGAAACCATTCTGGTTCTGATTAACACCATTTCTGAGTTATTTGTTGATTATTTCTTGATGAGATTGATTATTTGTTCCTAGATCAATGTGCAATATTAATAATTCCATGTCCAAGATCTTATGTAGGATTGATACAAAAACTATTCATGGATTCCTTAATGTGTCGGATACTTTCCCTGATAGTGGTGAGTCTGTGAATGAGTCTACTTTAGCCGAAGTATACAAAG
The DNA here is from genome assembly GCA_001517045.1 of Pseudotsuga menziesii. Lineage (NCBI taxonomy): Eukaryota > Viridiplantae > Streptophyta > Pinopsida > Pinales > Pinaceae > Pseudotsuga > Pseudotsuga menziesii. The sequence goes on from LPNX010701360.1 coordinate 538,042, forward strand.
GCTGTAAAACTGAAATCTGATGTGAATTTTTGTCCAGTATTCTTAATCAAGGTCAGTCATTAGAGGGTCTCTTTTTTCCATACAGTATTCACATTTTCAAAGAAGAGGTCCAATTGGTTGTATCTTTGGTCTGCCAAATTTTAGGTCTAGATAATGACATTTATGTCAATGAGGTTGTCTTAGGTTTTTTATTGAAAATGAGTTTAGTCAGTCTTGAGTCTAAGTCCCATCCAGTCCATTACTTCAGTTTGGATGAGTATTTAGCAAACATCATTCATATCCAGTTAGTTGAGTTCCCAAATGTCATATTTTTCAAATACCAATCATATCTGTTGAACATGTTGTTATGTTCAAACGTAACAGAATTACAATTCTTGTCTACTATGTTCTCTTCGGATCTTCTGAAGCAAATCAATATGTTCGAGTTCATGAATTCCATTATGTCAGAGATGTACAAGTTGCTATTTGATGAGGTATTGCCTAGAGTAATTGAAGAAATGAAGGTTATGATGCAATTGTCACCAGAAGACAGGATTGGGGGTTGGTTTTTATATAAAGACTGTACTATTTTAAGAGTGTATGGTTTCACCAGAGAGACATACAGGCTACCTGTTTTTCTTACCCTTAGAATCTTTGCACTTGAATTCATGAGACAAAGATTATATGCAAAGGAGGAGCATTTTGGAGCTTTCAAGAAGTCCTCTAATATCAAATTTCCCCTTAAAGTTGGTCCATTCATCTTTAAAAAAAAAAGTGCCTTGGTGATTGTGGAAAAATTATTGGAGAATATGGATTTTCAGAAAGAACAGAAGGTCAATTATGATCCATATCATATAATTTCTCAAAGGAAACAAGCAAATAAGAACAAACCATTTGATCATCAAGTTGTTGAGGGATTGGGGGAAATAAACAATTTGTCTCATTTTGTGGAAAATCCAGGAAGCAATGAAGGTAAAAGCAGTGGGTTGATTACAGCATCTCAAGTGCCAGAAAATTCTAATGTATTAATTAAAAGAAATTTTTATGAAGTTGAGAATACAGAGATAGATGAAAACAATTTGTATAAAAAGACCAAAACATTTTCATAAAATGATCAAGTTTCAAGTGAAATAGTTTCAGAGGAGTTGAATAAAATAGTTTTGATTCCTAAGAAGTCGGTGCAAATGAACCAATTTTCTTTTGAAAGTGAAAATAATGCAAAGTCCAGTTCAATTTTTAAATCCAAAGTAGAGTTCATAACAAGTTATGTTGAAAAGAAAATGCAGTCCTTGGAAGAGACTAAAAATCTACTTCCGCGAGTAAGAAGTCTAGGAAACCAAAAGGCGTCACTAATTTCCACTCGGGCTATAGAGAGGAACACCTTAAAATTAGCTATGGTAACTGACAAAAAAGTGGCTGAGATGGAGGTAACATTGGATAAAATCAGTGTACCTGACAAGATACAGCTTCACAAACATACAGGGGATATAATTTATTCATATTTGTTACATGCCATGATGAAAATTAACAAATTGCAAGTTCTAGTGGATAAGTTGGAGGTCCAGTTGAAACATGAAAAAATTGAGAATAAAGCGAATTCAATCCAAATAAAGAAGCTGCAGGCAGATGATATAAGCTCGGGAGATGAACCAGGAAACACAAAAGACACCAGGAGAATTTTGGAAGAAAAAATAATATCATTCAGGTATTAAAAAATAAGTTGAAAATTCCAAGTTCTGAACATGCTCAGTCCTCAACGTTGTTGGCATTGCAAGAGGAGAAAGATAAAATTCATCAAGAAATGATGGAATATAAAGGAAAAATGGTGAAGTTGCAAGAGGAAAAGAATAAATGGGAAATAGAGAGAACTGAGTAATGACACAAATTTCACAATTAAAGAAATATCAGAATGACGAGAAAGAAATTATGGAAGAATTAATGAGCCAAACCCCTACTGATGCAGATTTGTCCATTGTAAATATTGAAAAGCCTTTACGTGTTTTTTCTGCTGATGATTTGTTAGTACCAATGTCACAAGTAATCTTGAAAGATATAGAAATCAAGGAATTAAAAGAAGAAAATGAGAGGATCAAATATGAACTAACTAAAATGGTTGAAAACAAGAATAAAATATTACATGACAAAAGTCAGTTGCAGAAGAAGTTTAATGAATTAAAAGAAAGGAATACAAGAAATGGCCCTCTACAAGGAGCCAAGAATATAATTTGGGATACATTATCTGTAGAGGTTACTAAGTTCAGACATTATTTAAATTTCATTGATGACCAGAGTGCATTGGTTAATTTAGCCAATCCGAGATTAAAATTAGCAAATGAGACCATGGAGAGGAAGCCCCTAAATACAGCTCAAAATGCACTAAATTTCTTGAATTCATTAACTTATCAAAAATTGCAGGATATAGGGATTAAAGACAGAGTGGCTATTATACTATGGTCGAAAAAATTCATTAACAAACATCAGCTTATGAAAGTAGTACAAGATAAGGAGAATGAGATGTCTTCGCATATTAATGATTTTAGGCATGCCTTTAGAGAATTGTTTGAAGATGGCCTTCCCTATTTCTAGGATGAAGAAGGAAGACCTTTTTCTCAAGAACATTATCATATCCTGCTAGTACAAAACCGTATGGACCATTCCAAGTTTGATGACTTGGTAAAAGGATTGACTGGGAAAATCATCGTGGACAAGTTGACAGAAGACTTCAAAATATTGCAAAAAATTCTGATCGTTAGAGGAGGACTGCCCGTTATATCTTATGAGGCTTATGTGGATCTGGAGGTTTCTATCAGATAAATGACCGAGTATGACACGCCAAGTGCTGAAAAATGGAGGACCGTGGAGAGACTTGGGAAGACAAAATATATTTTTCATCCTTAAAAAACAGGTGTTGCGCACTGTGGAGCTGTTTATTCGGGCCTTGCTGTCACCAAGTTTATTTTAATTAAATGATCTGTTATCAAGATCAAAGCATGTACTTTATAACTAGTTGTTAGGGATATGGTTACAAAGACTTTGATTAAACAGATTATTCAGTTATTAAATCTTCTTGGGAAGAAATCATTTATGTATATATTTGCATTTACTTGATGTATTGAGGGTTGAAACCCGTATGTTGGATCGATGTTTTTTGAGGACATATAATTTTTGAAGTAACAAAGTTGAATGCGTGTGGATTATCAAAGATTCATGTGCCATCTACATTACAGTCTGTGCTTTTCTTTCCTATGTGATTGTTTTTTCTCCAGTGCTTACATTCCATTTTGTTTTCCTCGTATCTGAAGCGTAGTGTTGAATAGTTTAGAATTCATACTTGTTGTGCTCTGACTATTGTTTCAGATATTTCATAAATGTTTATGCTAAAGTTAATATGGAATTCATCTTATTATGCTCTATATTAATGGATTGTTCATACTTCTTCCTTATCCACCTGAAATCAATGAATGACTGTAACTAAATGGTTATTTTGCCTTTGATGAAATCTCATGTATGAGACCTTTGTGTTATCTTTATATATTTTGACTCCATCGCCCAATGGTTATGTGTATTGTTTCATCCATCTACATAATGTTTAAGTGTTGATTCTTATATCTGGCCTTGTTAAATTTATATTTGAGAGATCCCTCTCTAGAAAGGAAATCCAGTTTTTTTCTAAAGTGTTTTTTGCTATTACCTTTGGGATTTACCTTTTGCAACCTGGGTACATTCTGAGTGATAACAAATTGGCACTGTTGACAGGGAAGAAAATGAAAATCTACCTTGGGAAGAACGACAGATTTTTAAAGATCAAGAAAATATTTCTGTGGGCAAACATGATTTTTTTGTCAGTAGAGAAGGTTGTATATTTGCCCTGGTGATTCCATTGTAAAGGTTTTTCAGAATTTTAAAAGTCATTCTGGCTTCGAGAAGACATACATGAGGTAATTCTGATACTGAAATTTTAAAGAGTTTGGAAGATCCAGAAAAGTTGTTTAAGAAAAAAGATAAAGAAAAAATAGATTTTTCTCTGTTTGGTGCATCATCTTCTTGGGATTCTCATAGTATTTTTTATCAAGAATGGGAAGTTAATATTGGAAAGGGTTTGTTGAAATCTAAGTCTGAATCTGATCTTAAAAATGATAAATTTAATCCCCGTAGATTATAATCTTATTTACTGGATTCCCTTTGGAGATATTTACAACAGTCTGCAAAAGTTGAAGAAACACTTGTTGTTCAAAACACTCAAAATTCCTCAGTACCTTTGAATATACCTAGACCAGTGGAAACCAGATTTTCCCCTTCATGTTTTTCTACTGTATTGCATGACCTTCCCCAAAATTACTCCCAAATAATTTCCTTGTTTGATGGAGAAGGAGACATAACAACAAAACAACATGTGGCTAAATTTGAAGATTTTGTTGACTTGGAGGAAGTCGATTATGCAGATGTTAAAATGTGGTTATTTTCTTAAAGTTTATCAGGTGAAGCGAAGAAATGGTTTAAAGACTTGCCGGCTGGATCTATATTGACTTTCCAAGCTTTCCAGAATGCATTCCTAGAAAGCTGGGATGACAAAGAAAGTCCTTTGCATATCTTGTCCCAGTATAATAGTCTCAAGAAGGGGGGTTTTGAATCTGTTTATGAATTTTCAAGTAGGTGTATGAGGGTTTATAATTCTATTCCAGAAGATATAAAACCTTCTGCAGCTGCTGCTAAACTTCATTATGCTGGAGCTTTTGATAAAGACTTTGCATTTTCATTAAGAGAAAGAAAATCAGCAAATCTTGCCGCAATGTTTACAGATGCTTTATAAGTAGAGGTGAATATGATGGTGAGTGGAAAAATTAAACATAGATACATTGATAGGAGGAAAAAAGAAGAAAATATTCCTTCTACTTCTTCTTCTACCACTGATATTAAGTTTGAAATGATGTTGAAGACGATGGAGAAGTTGATGGACAGGTTGACTATGGATAATAGGTCGTTCAACAAAGAACAAGTTGATCCTCAAATCAGGAATCCAAATTTTAGAAGACCAAATCCTCCTATACCTCCACAAAATAGGAAGAGAGACATGAGAAACCCAAGAAATCAAGAAGAACAGCAAATTTGACCACCATTTCCTGAGAATTATGTTGCTAACGAAGACGATCCTGCCAAAAATGAAATCCATCTTTTGGGGAGCTAGATTCAGAAATATATCTTACTGAAGAAGAGCATAGCATGTTTACACAGGAGGATGGAAATGAAGAATTTGAGAGGGAGTCAGAACAATATCAGAGGGTTTATCTGCATGCTATGGATGATGTACAGAGGAAAATTAGATTGAGAAACATAAAAGTTGTTATAAATAAAGGGAGGTTAAATCCAAATCAGCCTTCCACTAGTTCATTAAATACAGAAAAGGGAAAAGAAATACAAAAATAATATGTTGTAAATAAGGAAGTTGAGAATGAGATACAAAGAACAAAAGGAATGAAACAAATAACACCAATTGATGTAGAAAAAGTTAATTCTAGTTTCAATTTCTAGAATGAGCTTTCCAAGTTGAAAATCTCTGTTCCTTTTAATGAGTTGTTGAGAAACAATGCGTATAGAGATACCATAACAAAGATGGTCAGAGGTCAAGGAGAATTGCAGTCTGACATTTTGGAATTGACTGATGATAATCCTACTATTTCATTTGGGTCGAAAGTTGAAAGTATAGATAATGATGAAGTTCCTCCTTTTTATTTGAGTTTGAATGTGCATGATATGGTGGTTCATAATGCTATGTTAGATTCAGGTGCATCACACAATTTAATGCCAAAAGGAGTAGTTGAAAGTTTGGGACTGGAAGTGACAAGACCATATAAATATTTGTATTCTTTTGATTCCAGGAGAGTGAAATGTCTTGGTTTGATTAAGGATATGGTAGTAACTTTGAATAAATTGCCATCTAAAACAATAGTAATGGATGTGGTAGTAGCAGATATTCCACCAAAGTTTGGAGTATTGTTATCGAGATCTTGGACTTCAAAGTTGAAGGGTATTTACAAATGGATATGTCATATGCTACTATTCCTGTTCAAGATGGGAGTAAGAGGTTGTATAGTGAGAAAAGAACTCCCTATGTAGTGAGCATTCGAAATAAACCTGAAGTTCATCATATATATGTTGTTGATACTGATTTGGGGTCTTCCATTTTATTTAATGATACTGTCCCATGTGACTTGGAATCTACATTGTAGATGAATCTTGAAGAAAATAAAAAGGAAGATGTGATAGAACAGAATGCTTTGGAAGCGAAGCAAAAAAGAGAAGGATTGTGGACTATGTATTTTGATGGATCTGTGGCAAAAAATAGGCGATGGAGCTGGGGTGTATATAATCTCTCCTATCAGGGATTTTAAAGCTTTATCATATAAATTAACATTTTAATGCACAAATAATGTAGCTAAATATGAAGCTTTATTACTTGGGTTGCATGCTTTGAAAGATTTGGGAGCACAGAGGATACGAGTTTTGGGGGATTCAGAGCTGGTATTAAACCAGGTGAATGATAGTTATCAAACCAAGAATCCCCGAATGAGGGCTTATAGGAATGAAGTATGGGATATGACTGGTAACTTTTTTACAGAGCATACGATTAAGGTGATTCCCAGATATGAAAATACAGTAGCTAATGCTTTGGCAGTAGCTGCTGGAAAATTCAAAACCCCTAGTGTTGGTTAGAAATAATATCAAGTGGACATTGTGAACAGACCATCTATTCCCGATAATTCTAAATATTAGCAGGTGTTTGAAGATGACATGCAGATAAAAAGGTTTTTAGAATTGTCGAGAGAATTTGTAAATACTCAAATTGATGTCGAAAATAACAATGGTGAAAATTTCCAGGATGATGAAGAGCCTGAAAAAGAAAAGAATGGTGCTGAAAAATTAAAAGGTACCTTAGGAGGAAAAGATATTATTCAATTGAAAAATAATTTTATACCAAGAGGTTTGATTCCTTTAGAAAATTTTTTTGATTAGAATGATGTTGCTAAGAATCCTAAAATGAAGCCTGCTGAAAATGCTGTTGAAGACAGGAATATTGGTACCGAAGAAAATCTGAAGATTGTAAAATTGTCCAAAAATTTGCGTGTAAAAGAAAAAGAAGAGTATATGAATTTAATGAAGAGGTATACAGATGTATTTGCTTGGATCTATGAATATCTTAAAGAATGTGATACATCTATAATACAACATACTACTCCCATAAAAACTGGGGAAAATCCTTTCAAGAAAAAGTTTAGAAGAATAAATCCTAAATTGCTACCAATTATTGAGAAGGAAATTAAAAAATTATTTGATGCCAAGATCATCGTGACTCTAAGATTTTCAAGATGGGTTGCAAATTTAGTTCCTATTAGGAAAAAGAAAGGAAAAATAAGACTGTGTATAGACTTCTGAAATTTGAATAAAGTTTCTATGAAGGACAATTATCCCTTGCTGAAGATGGATCATATATTGCAGAAGGTAGTTGGAGTTGAAAGAATTTCGATGATGGACGGTTTTTCTGGTTACAATAAGATTAAAGTACTACCTGAAGATCAAGAGAAAATTTCCTTTACTACACCTTAGGGCATCTTTATGTACGCAGAGATGCCTTTTGGTTTAATGAATGCAGGAGCTACTTTCCAGCGGGCTATGGACATTGCTTTTGCGGGAGAAATTGGAAAGTTTGTAGTAATCTACATGGACGACATCATAGTTTATTCAAGATCTGACAAGGAACACATTCATCATTTAGAAAAAAATTTCATGAAGTGCAGGAAATTCAGTATATCATTGAACCCGAAGAAATCAAATTTTGCGCTGGAAGAAGGAAAATTGTTGGGTCATATAATATCTAAAGATGGAATAAAAATCGATCCTGAAAGGGTTAGCGCAATTTTAAAGGTAGGAGAACCCAGGAGTAAAAAGGAAATACAATCGTTTTTGGGACAAGTGAATTTTTTAAGAAGGTTTGATCCTAGTTTTGCTGAAATCTTAATGAATATTACAAATATGTTGAGAAAAGGTCATGAGATAAAATGGAATGCAGATGCTAGGAGGTCATTTAGGGAAATAAAACAAGCAATTTCAGAGGCTCAAGTGTTGGTAATTCTAGATTTCACCAAATATTTCCTAGTATTTTCTTATGCTTCGGAACATACTATTGTAGCAGTTTTGTTGCAGAGAAATGATGAAAACATGGAGCAACCTATAGCATTTTTTAGCAAGATGTTGAGGGATGGAGAATTAAAATATGATATCATGGAGAAACAAGCATATGCTTTGGTCAAAGCTTTGAAAGATTTTAGAGTGTATATTCTCCACTCACATGTAATTGCGCATGTTCCAACCGCTGCAGTAAAAGGGATTTTGACACAACCTGATCCAGAAGGCAGAAGGGAGAAATGGATAGCGACATTACTGGAGTATGACATAGAGATAAATCCTACCAAGCTGGTTAAGGGACAAGGATTAGTGAAAATGATGATAAATTCAAATTGTGAGTCTTTACAGCTCAATTTCTTATCCAGTTAGTCTAATTAGTTGGATACAGAGGTGGAAGTAATGATTGATTTTGTTGCATCTCCATGGTACTCTGACATTGTTCATGTCCTTCAAAATTTACAAGCACCAGTAGGATTGAATAAGTCAAGAGCAAGATTAGTAAAATTGAAAGCTGCCAAGTTCTATATTATAAATCAATATCTTTATTGGAAGGATCCTGGAGGTGTATTACTCAATTGTCTTTTGGAAAATGAAGCTCAGCATACAGTCAAATAATTCCATAAAGGAGATTATAGAGGGCATCATTCTTGGAAGGTGACTACAAATAAAATTCTGAGAGCGGGTTACTATTGGCCAACATTATTTTTGGATGTGTATAAAGAAACCAACATGTGTCATCAGCATCAGATTTTTTACAATAAAAGAAAGGTACTTCCTCTTCCTTTAAATCCAATAACAATAGAAGCTTCTTTTCAACACTGGGGTCTAGATTTCATTGGCAAAATAAATCCCAATTCTTCAGGACAGCATAAATGGATTTTAACAACTATGGATTATTTTACAAAATGGATTGAAGCAATTCCTACAAGGAGAGCAACTGAGACCGTAATCATGGATTTTCTTGAGGAGAACATACTGGCTAGATTTGGGTGTCCTAGAAGAATAGTAACAGATAATGCAGCAGCCTTTAAGTCCAAGAAAATAATTAATTTTTGTCACAAATATCATATCAGTATGAATCATTTGACTGCTTATTATCCACAAGGAAATGGGTTAGCCGAGTCTTCAAATAAAATCCCGGTAAGAATTATCAAGAAGCTGTTGGAAGATAATAAAAGATCATGGCATACCAAGCTCAAATATGCTTTATGGGTTGACAAGATTAGTACTTAAAGAGTGATTGGAATGTCTCCTTTCCAATTAGTGTATGGAACTGAAGTTGTCTTTCCAACATCATTAGGTGTTCCAATTATGAGTTATTTTCAAGAGAAGCAAGAAGAACCAAACCACATGCAAAGGAGGATAAACCAGATCATTGAGCTAGAAGAGAAAAGGAACAAGGCCTATGACAAAGTGCAATCACATCAGGAAAAAATGAAAAATACTTTCGATAGAAGGGTGAAGGAAGAACAGTTTCATATTGATGACCTGGTCTTGAAATGGGATGCTCCTAAAGAAGATAAACATGGAAAATTTGATCACATATGGGTAGGTCCTTATGTTATTGCTGGACATAGAGGGAAAAATGCATTTCTTTTTGAATATCTGAATGGGGTTTCTTTGGATAGTAACCCTGTCAATGGGAGATTTTTGAAGCATTACCTGTCCTAAGAAGAAAGGTAAAATTTGTGTCATATTTTGTAAATATTTATTTTCTTTAAAAAGAAGTACAGATGGTGAGCCGAATGTTTTTGAAGCCCGCAGTGAAAGCCCTAAGATTCATGAGGTAAACCATTTCTTTCTAGCAAAATATGTCAGCAAAAAAGTAAATTTTTTTTTGGAAGTTATCATATAAAGATTAAAGATGAGCACCTGGTCTACAAGTTCTTTGATACCTCGCAGGGACGATATCATCCCCAGATGGAGCCAGTTGTTAACACCTCTATTTTGAAGAGTATTGAAAGAAACATGGTGGAGAAAAATTAAAGGTTACATGAACTTTGGTTAAGAGTAATAATGTGAATATATCATAAATTGGCGCATAGAGGATAAAATTGTCTCATAATCTGATGGTGTAGAACAAAAGAGGTGAAAATCAATGGTTTAGAATAGATCCGCTGTATGGAGATGCACGGGAGATAAGGAGAAGCAGATGTAATTAATAGAGCATGAAGATCGATGGTTGTGGGACCAAGCCAATAAAATCTACGACTGATAAGGAGTCTACTCTATAAAGATGCGTGTTGTTAAAAATAAAAAGGCCTAGTGGAATGCATACATGCAGTTTTAATCTAACGGCTTAAAAAAAAGCGAATATTCATCAACGGTTATCAGCAGCTTGGGAAGATAAAGTTTCATGGTAGTTGAAGTGGAAAGGTAGTAGCAGAATAAAAATCACGATACACGTGGTGGTTCACAGTACATTCCATAGAGAAAAGTGGTTAAAGGAAAACCACTAAATGGAACCTCTGGAATAGACCTTTATATAAAGGTAAGGTTGACTTATTTTTAAAAATCATTTTTTATTTTGCATGCTGGGACGAGTGAAGGAGACATCCTACCATCCTTTCGCAGTCAACCTCACGTACATATAGTTACAGTCATAGGTAAGCTTTGAATACTTGAGCTCTGTTTAGAGAATTATCGCCATTTTTTTGTTATGGAGAAAGAGAAGGGGTTAGAAGTTCTTAACCGGGTCTTCGATGAAAGAGAGGAATTCATGGTTGATAGAGACAGAAGTGTGTGTGACCCATTTCTGTCGGTTGGAAATGTATCAATTACTAAAGAAATATTGTGGCAGTATAGTTTACAGGGAAACAACATTTTGAATGTCAGCAAGTCCTTTCTGTATTACTTCGCCATTGAACAGACTTTACCATTTCCTGAATTTGTTGAATGGTGTGCGTGTAGTTACTCACCTTCTAAGAGAGTCATTATGAGTCATTCCACATCCAAGATATTATGTAAGATTGATGCAAAAACTATTCATGGATTCCTTAATGTGCCGGATAGTTTCCCTGACAGTGGTGAGTCTGTGAATGAGTCTATTTTAGCCGAAGTATACAAAGGTTGTAAAACTGAAATCCGATGTGAATTTTTGTCTAGTATTCTTAATAAAGGTCATTCATTAGAGGGTCTCTTTTTGCCACATAGTATTCACATTTTCAAATAAGAGGTCCAATTGGTTGTATCTTTGGTTTACCAAATTTTAGGTCTAGATAATGGCATTCATGTCAATGAGGTTGTCTTAGGTTTTCTATTGAAAATGAGTTCAGTCAGTCTTGAGTCTGAGTCCTATCCAATCCATTACTTCAGTTTGGATGAGTATTTAGCAAAGGTCATTCATATCCAGTTAGTTGAGTTCCCAAAGGTCATATTTTTCAAATACCAATCATATCTGTTGAACATGTTGTTATGTTCAAACATAACAGAATTACAATTCTTGTCTACTTTGTTCTCTTTGGATCTTCCAAAGCAAATCAATATGTTCGAGTTCATGAATTCCATTATGTCAGAGATGTACAAGTTGCTATTTGATGAGGTATTGCCTAGATTACTTAAAGAAATGAAGGCCATGATGCAATCGTCACCAGAAGACGGAATTGGGGATTGGTTTTTATATAAAGACTGTACTCTTTTAAGAGTGTATGGTTTCACCAGAGAGCCATACAGGCTACCTGTTTTTCTTACCCCTAGAATCTTTGCACTTGAATTCATGAGACAAATATTATATGCATAGGAGGAGTGTTGGGATATAGGGCAGACCCAGGCTTTATACCATTAACTTCGCACCAACAAAAGACCCACAGTGTTGGCCCTTTCAGCAACAACCTACGAACAGGTTGCAGTCTCACCCGAAACAGCTATGGGGTGCTGCAAAATCAGGTTTCTATAAGCAGAAGAGGGATATTACTGTACCTTAGCTTTTAACAATTATAATCATAAAATGCAGAGCTTTAGTATTTACTTATTTAGCTTCGCAGTTAGATAAACAAATAGTGCCTTGCTTAACCCTTTACTGGGAATTCCAGCAAATTTAGTATTTAGCAGTGATCTTACTTATCAGATAGATATTTATCAATGCATAAAAAAACATAACAACAACACAAAAAAAACCACAACACACAATATAACATGGTTCACCCCCAGTTTAGGGGTTATGTCCACAGAACTGTGTTTTATTCAACTCTTCACAAAAAAACCACAGTTCTGATCTGTACACTCAGCTGCAGATCCCTTCAAGTCCTTAAAACCGCGCACACGGCTGCAAGCCTCTGCGCACATAGTTGCAGATTTTCTTTGTGACCCAAAACCCTCTGCACACACAGCTGCAGAGGTCGTCCACGCACACAACCGGGACTTAACCTTCTCTTACAAAATAGCCTTAGCTTCGCATTAACTCATCTTAAATCAAAATCCTAAACTGACTTCTTTACAAGAGTGCTTATTTATAGTGCACTTATTACAAAACCATGGGGTTAAACCATGGGCACCCCAAACCCTAAACCCTGGACTTAAACCATGGGTTTATTAGAAAATGAGGTTTTTTACTCAACCCTGCCACCCCTAAGACTATTTTGAGTCGTATATCTGCTTACGAACTCCCATAACTCCGCGGAGTTACCCACCTTAAGGACCATTAGGGTGCATGCCCCAACAGGCCCCTGAGACTCACCAGTGTCCCATCCCGGGACACTCAGCTGCTTTTTTGGTGGTAGAATATTGTTGGCGAAACATAGTGCGTGGCTTGCTAAATCCATTCATGCGATTGTCGGCTGCTTGTTCCTTTTCTTCGTAAGATTTATGCTGGTTAAGGCCTTCTGGATCTATCAGCGACCCCATCCTTAGATATGCTTGCCGAACATTTGACCATCCACAACTTAGGGTCCCCAGAATTGTGTTTCAAAGTGCATAAGACAAACAGCCGCCTCAGTTCTACCAAACCAGGAGGATACATGTTGGGATGTTTCAGAGGCTTCTTGTGAAGACCGGTGCTTTTCTTCGTGTGGCTTAGAGCACACTTCTGCCTTTCTTCCTTCCTCTTAGAGCGAATTTCTACCTTTCTTTGTGCCTTGGTCGAACATGGTTGCACGGGTGGATTTCTCAGAAGGTTCAGCAGAGCTCTCTCCCTGACCAATCGTAATAACTCATGGACTTCATGATCATTCGACATAATTCTAACTGAATAAACTCAAAGAGATGCACAATGCAGGAGTCGCAGGCCGGTGTAGTGTCTTATAGAATCCCGCAACAGAATCTGTCATCATGGCGCATTAATGACACCGAATCTGATGGAGTGGCAGAAATCCTATCCACACGGTGCCAAATTTTCCCAAAATCTCATCATTGCAGGCAGTTAGGGTAGTTCTTATGCCGGCGCCGCCAAGTGTAGTTTGTCCCATCCGTCACATTTTAGGCTGCGACCCACCTTTGATATTCGACATAACCACTAACTTCAACTTCACCTTGATAATTACCTTCGACACAATATGCACCTTCGACCCATCCTGACCTATACAGCAACCAAACTTCAACTTTCATAATTTGACAGTCTTCAACACTTCGTAGTTTTGAGAACAGCTTCATTATACTCTAGTACCCAATTCCAACTGTTCTTGGTACTTAGACTGTCCTTCATGCTGTTACTCCTGATCAAGGGGTCCCAGTTTGTCCCTGTACTTCTTTAACCTACTTCCATTCACCATGGAAGGTAAAATTTCTCCATTCAATTTAGCTAACTGGACTACGCCACCATCAGTAACTTTCTTCACTAGGTATGGTCCTTTCCAATGTGTCCTGAACTTACCCAGGAATTTCATGAATTTGCTGTCATATAAGAGCACAAGATCACCCTGCTGGAACTGCTTCTTCTTGATGTGTCTATCATGCCATGCTTTTTCTCTAGCTTTCTGTACTTGCTACTGGAACCTTGCAATGAATATGTCCTCTTCAAGTTCTAGTATATTTGCCATCCTTTCTTTCATCATATTTGGGTCATCCTTCTCTGTAAAAGAAGATATTCTGAGGCTAGGGACAATGTACTCCATGGGCATGACTGCTTCTTGTCCATAGACCAACCTAAAAGGTGTATGGCCTATCAACCTCTTGCAGGTGGTTCTATAAGCCCATAGTACTGCTGGAATTCTAAGGTCCCAATCATTTCTGTTAGCATTGCAAACCTTCGTCAGAGTGTGTTCAAGGATCTTGTTAAAGGCTTCTATAGTTCCATTTGCTTGAGGATGATAGGCAGTACTCTTCTGATGATATACTTGAAATTATTCAGTCAATACTTCAAGAGTCTTATTTAAGAAATGTGATCCTTGATCACTCATAAGAATTCTAGGACACCCAAATCTTGACAAGATGTTATCAAAGATAAAATTCACGGCTGTAGCAGCACTACAGGTCTTGACTGGTTGAGCTTCGGCCCAACGAGTAAGGTAGTCAATTGCTGTAATAATGTATCTTGCTCCGAATTTCTTTGCAGGGGGATTGATAAGTCCAACAAAATCAATAGCCCATTTATCAAAGGGTTGTAAAGTTACCTGCGGAACTAGAGGCATCTCATCCCTCCTGGATGGTTTACCTATCCTCTGACAAATGTCGCAGCTCTGGAAATAGTCTCTTGCATCCTTATGAATTGTGGGCCACCACAATCCGGCTGTTAAAATATTTTGTGTTGTAGCTTTTCCTACGTAATGACCTCCTGCTGCGCCAGAGTGTGCCTCAGCCAAAATTAATGGCTTTTCATGCTCTAGGACGCATCTGCGTAGTATTTCATCTGGTCCCATCTTATATAGCCATCCTGCTATTAAGGTAAAGTTGGCTGCTCTAACCACCAGTTGTTTCTTCTGCTGCGTTGTCATTTCAGCGGGTGCAAAACCTATAGACAAATACTAAACAATATCCTGGAAATAATAATCAACCATCTGGATGGAAAACAACTGGGCATCAAGAAGACCTTCGTCCAAGCTAATGGGCTCTTCTCCTTACTCGAGCCTCGACAAGTGGTCAAGACCTAGGTTCAGTTTCCCAGGTTTGACTATGATCTCAAAGTCATATTCCTGAAACAGAATCAACCATCTGCATATCCTTCCACCTAGCACAGGCTTATTGACCAAATACTTCAAAGCAGAGTGATCAGTGAACATCTTAAAATGAGATCCTAATAGATAATGTCAAAACTTCTGTAATGCATAAACCATAGCTAAACCTTCTTGTTCTGTAGTAGTATAATGTTTTTTTTCTGTTGTGGACAATTTTCTACTTACAAAAGAAATAGGGTGATCGATATTACCTTCACCTGACTGAGCCAATACTATTCCCAGAGCAATGGATGATGCGTCGACATGTACATGAAACTCCTTATTCCAATCAGGGAATACTAAGATAGGGGCAGTTACCATCTTTTCCTTCAAAATATCCAATCTTGCTTGACACTCGGGTGTCCATTCAAACCTAATATCTTTCTTCAACTGCGTTTCCATAGGGGCTGTTATCTGAGCATATCCTTTAATGAATTTCTTGTAATAATCAGTATGACCAAGTGTAGTGCGCAGTTGTTTAACAGACTTCGGAGGTGGCAAGTTCACAATAATGGCTATCTTTGCAGGATCCATCATCAATCCTTGCTTACAGACAATGTGACCTAGCAGAATTCCAAAAGGGGCACAGAAGATACACTTTTTCAAGTTCAAGGAAATCTGATGCTGTCTACATTTGTCCAACATAAGTCTTAAACTAGATATATGGTCTTTCAATAACCTGAAAATAGTCCAATCATCAAAATAAACTTCTAATCATTTATGTATGAATTCCTTAAAAGCAGAGATGACTACTCTAGAAAACATGGCAAGTGCATTCTTTAATCCAAAGGGCATAACTGTATACTAGAAGGATCCCATTTCTATAGCGAAGGTTGTCTTATGTCGATCTTCTGGAGCAATTCAAATCTAATGGTAACCTGAAAATCCATCAGTAAAAGAGTACACTTCTTAACCTCCAACATTGTCTAAACATTCATCTGTAAAGGGAGTGGGGAAAGGATCATGCAAACAGGCATCATTCAGCTTCCTCAGATCGACACAGATTCTTATTTCTCCCTTAGTCTTCTTTTCTTGCACCACCATAGGGCTGACCCACTCGGACTCTTCAACAGGCTCAATGATTCCTGCAGCAAGCATCTTATCCAGGTCCATTCGGACTTTTTCCTTATACTTAGGGTTCAGCCTATAAGGGAGTTGTTTCATAGGCTTCGCATCAGGTTTCAAAGGGATCTTTATCACTCCTATATCACCAAGGATAACTTTCATCTCCGAGAACTTTTTCAAAAATAGATCCTAATATTCATGGAGAAGTTGGGTCACCTTGCTTACCATTTCGACATCCCAATAATCTCCAATGGTAGCATACTTAGGTTTTTCTTCTGACCCAATGTTTATGGTCCACGTCTTCAGGGGTTGAGTCACTTCAAGTGCCTCAACTGCTGGTTCATGTACTTCGCAGTGTCCTTCTGACTCAGGAATGTTAACGTTGCGTAGATCGTCATCCTCGTCAATTGCGAGGTTATAACATTCTACTGCATTGGCTTCTTGTGCCTTCCAATCAGGTTGGTATTCTGCTATTTCTTGATCATCAAATACTTTAGTGTGGATCAACCTAACAACTACATCCAAAGCAAGAGAAACCTCATTAATAGAAAATGCCAGCACAAAACTATCAACAAGATAATCCCAACTTACAAAACTATCAACAAGACAATCCCAGTTCTTTGCTATAGGTTCTAGGGTGTGTACAAACCTATGTACCCATTCTTCATGAGGTACATGCTTCCATGCCTCATAGCATTGCTCCAAATGTCCCTAAGGATTAGTCTTACCATTAAACCTACTTCGCACCTCCTGAGTTTGGTCCCTGAATCTTAGGTAAAGGGACTTCTGTCATGCTTCCCAACTATGAATGTACTTTTTGTGACCATTCCACCATTTGGCTGCTATGGCTCTGAATGTTGAATCTAGAGTCTCCATTTTATGTGAATCTGGTACCTGTTCTGAGAATTGCACAATAAAATCTTTGGGATCTGTCGAACCATCAAAAATAGGTAAGGTTCTTATCTGTGAGCCAAGCCATCTGAGAGACTTGGTAATTCTGACACATCGATGGCCATGTAGGTCATACAGTCTATTCTGCCAATTCTCTAGGCCATCATCTGAATCTTACATGCAAGAGAAATCACACTTCCAGTCCATGATACCTTCGGCAGTAGGGTCAACATAATCTTCTTCCTTCGCTGTGATATTGTAGATGTGGTCCAAAACATGCTGGTCTTCATCTCTTACTAGCTCTGTGTATCTCTCTCCTTGAGAAGGATCCAATGGGACTATGACTCTCAGTTCTTTCCCTTCGAAAGTCATCTATCTCTTCTTCAGGTTAATGACTGTCGCATTTTCCATTGCCCATTGAATTCCTAACAAGGATGGATAGGGGTTTCTATTGTCAATGATCTCAATAAATTCGAAGTCTGCTACAGTACATACGCCATCAATATATACTGGGACATTAGGGAGTCGTCCTAGGGGCACAATCTTCTACTGATTGGCTAATCTCAACTATATAGGGGACCAATCAAAGGTAGGTTTTCCCATTTGTTCCCAGGTTTGCTTAGTTAATACATTTACCTCGGATCCTAGGTCCAAGATAACATCAGTCATATCATACTCTCCTATATGAACATTCAATCTCATTTCCTGCCAATTCTCCTGACTCGATTAACAGCTTTTCCCTGACCATAACTTTACTGAGGTTCGCAGGACGCAATAACTTTCTGCAACTCACTTAAAGCATTTTGGTTTCTTAAGAGCTTCAGACAACTCTGTAAAAAGGAGGACATTGTACTTACTTTGTCTGTCGAAGCTTCTTGCGTCTGTGACTACTGCTGATGGTGTTGCGCAGGTGCTACTGATGTGCTAGGAGCAGCAAAATCTCTCTTGGCTTCCATGAATGTCTCTTTTTCTCTTTCAATATCAAAGGCTGGGACTTTCGCTGGGGCCTTACGAACCCAAGCCTCGTCAGGCTGTTGCTCCTTATTCTGTACTTCCATCGTAGTGCCACTCCGGGTAACAACATTAATGGCTGGGATAGGTCTTTGCTCAACAGAAATCATCTAAATATTCTGAGTAGGGGCACTATTTCTTTCCTGAATCTTAGCTATCAACTGCGGGAACTGCTCGATCACATGATCTACTGCTCGGCAATCCTGACATGTCGTAGTTGGATTTCGACAGTCTCTCGCTAGATGCCTAGCCTGGTTACAATTGTAACATACAACCTGGCCTCTTCCTCTTCCGGCCATACCACCTCTACTTAATGCACCACCATGGTAACCATAGCCATCATTGCTCTGTCCCTCATTTTGTACCCGATAGGCGTCATAGGTGCGCTCTCTCATGAGGTCATAACTGCGACACTCATCTTCATTATGTCCTATAGACTTACAAAAGTTACAATAGGGGTTCATGGGGACTTGCACATACCTCTGTAGTAGATAGTAATTCTCAGGTCGATGTTGGCCAGTTGTCTGACAGATCTCACAATATAGAATAGCAGGGTTGAACGGGTTTGGCGCACCAATATTCAGGTAATTTCTTACCACAGGACACTGTTCCTTGTCGTGACCTTTTGTCCAACATTGTGTACACCAAACCTCTTCGCGACCGGTTTTTCCTTTCTTCATATCGCAAAGCTCCAGAGCCATCGCTGTCAACTGTGCTTGGATTTGAGCAATACCAGAATTGTCTTCGACAGGAGCAGTTTCGAGATTCATCGCGATTTCCAGAGCCTCCTGCTGGTCAGCAACCTTCTGTTGCATGAGTGGAGTTCTGATATGCAGTAGCAATGCTGCAATGAACCATTCCTTGTGCTATGCAGGTCCAATGGGGAAACTGACTTGGTCTAGCAGAACTTTGATTCTTTGATCAAAGTCCCACACTGATTCGCCACGCCTTTGTTGAATCTCTTGCAATTCAGTGATACACTGCGACTCTGATTTCGGCTTCTTAAATTCCTTTATCATTTCCGCTTTTATATTAGCCAAGGCATGGTTCTGAGTGCTGGAAAACTTCATGAACCAGGTCAAAGCGCGGTCTCTGAAGGAAGTAACCAGCTGCGCTCGTTTTGTATCATGATCCATAATGGTCTTAGCAGTCCACACTGCTTCACATAAAAACCATAACTGCTCTGGATCCTCTGATCCAGTTCCTTTGAAAACAGGGAGCTTAATATCATCATGCATGTGGGCCATAGGGGATCTATGGGGGGTTGGAGGGGGACTAGAAGTAGGCAGGGGGGAGATTACTAGGGTAGACTGACTTGCGATAAGAATACTTGAGCTAGGGTTACTTTCAGACTTGGATGGGTTCCCAGGGATAACAGGTCAGTGCTACGGGGTTACCAGAGGGTTTCCAACAGAAGGGGTTTCTTTGGGTTCTAAATCTACGAGATTTACAGGGGAATACTCAGTATGTTGACCCTGGGAATAGGATCCAAAATATCTCTTGTACCTTTTTCCATTTCACAGCAAACCACTTTGCTTGTTGAAGGTATTTTCACTTGCAAACATAGGTTAGTAAAACTAAATCTAACAGTCTGATTCAATTAGCAATATACATTTTTCAGCTAATAGCATTTTAATTGTCAAACTAAATGAATTCAAAAACTTACCCCTTGGTCCTTTGAAAAACTGTCGCTCGGCATCACTAAAGGAAGTACTCGTGTCGATGGCGAACTCCGCCACAAATGCTTCAAGGGTTCACGTTGTCCAAAAATCAACAACGCGGGATATCTCGTTGTTCACCCTTTTCAATATATTAATTCTTGTGGGGGTCCAAGTAGGAAATTGATGTTCTTGGAAGTTCATCCTTCGATCTGTTAACCTGGATAACCACTAATGCAAATCTATGTGGATACTACCAAAGATAATTTCATAAACATCACAGAAAACATACCTTTGTAAAAATTCGTTTGCACTACAACGCGGATCTTTGTTCTCTTGCTCAGCAAATTTCAGATAAGTCTCATCAAGCCAATCACCGATTTCCTTCACAGAGGGTCTCCAGAACATAGCCCTCGAGGTACGATGTAAACCCCTCTTGAGCAGATACTGAGTTCAACCGGCAACGGAACCAATTTTTTTGGCTATAGGGCAGACCTGGGCTTTATACCATTAACTTCGCACCAACAAAAGACCCACAGTGTTGGCCCTTTCGGCAACAACCTGCGAACAGGTTGCAGTCTCACCCGAAACAGCTATGGGGTGCCACAGAATCAGGTTTCTGTAAGCAGAAGAGGGATATTACTGTACCTTAGCTTTTAACAATTATAATCATAAAATGCAGAGCTTTAGTATTTACTTATTTAGCTTCGTGTTTAGATAAACAAACAATGCCTTGCTTAACCCTTTATTGGGAATTCCAGTGAAGTTAGTATTTAGCAGTGATCTTACTTATTAGATATATATTTATCAATGCATAAAAGAACATAACAACAACACAACAAAACCCACAACACACGATATAACGTGGTTCACCCCCAGTTTAGGGGTTACGTCCATAGAACTGTGTTTTATTCAACTCTTTACTAAAAAACCACAGTTCTGATTTGCGCACTCAGCTGCAGATCCCTTCAAGTCCTTAAAGCCACGCACACAGCTGTAGACCTCTGCACACACAGCTACAGATTTCCTTTGTCACCCAAAACCCTCTGCGCACACAGCTGCAGAGGTCATCCACACACACAGCTGGGACTTAACCTTCTCTTACAAAATAGCCTTAGCTTCGCATTAACTCATCTTACATCAAAAGCCTAAACTGAATTCTTTACAAGAGTGCTTATTTATAGTGCACTTATTACAAAACCATGGGCTTAAACCATGGACACCTTGAACCCTAAACCCTGGACTTAAACCATGGGTTTATTACAAAAGGAGGTTTTTTACTCAACCCCACCACCCCTAAGACTATTTTGAGTCATAACTCCGCTTACAAACTCCCATAACTCCACGGAGTTACCCACGTTAAGGACCGTTAGGGTGCACGCCCCAACAAGGGTCATTTTGGAGCTTTCAAGAAGTCCTCTAATATCAAATTTCTCCTTAAAGTTGGTCCATTAATCTTTAAAAACAAAAGTGCCTTGGTGATTGTGGAAAAATTATTGAAGAATATGGATTTTCAGAAAGAACAGAAGGTCAATTATGATCCATATCATATAATTTCTCAAAGGAAACAAGCAAATAAGAACAAACCATTTGATCATCAAGTTGTTGAGGGATTGGGGGAAATAGCCAATTTGTCTCATTTTGTAAAAAATCTAGGAAGCAATGAAGGTAAAAGCAGTCGGTTGATTACAGCGTCTCAAGTGCCAGAAAATGCTAATGTCTTAATTAAAAGAAGTTTTTCTGAAGTTGAGAATATGGAGATAGATTAAAACAATTCGTGTAAAAAGACCAAAACATTTTCCCAAAATGATCAAGTTTCAAGTGAAATAGTTTCAGAGGAGTTGAAGAAAATAGTTTTGATTCCTAAGAAGTCGGTGCAAATGAACCAGTTTTCTTTTGAAAGTGAAAATAATGCAGAGACCAGTTTAGTTTTGAAATCCAAAGCAGAGTTCATGACAAGTTATGTTGAAAAGCAGATGCAGTCCTTGGAAGAGACTAAAAATCTACTTCCACGAGTAAGAAGTCTAGGCAACCAAAAGGCGTCACTAATTTCCACTTGGGATATAGAGAGGAACACCTTAAAATTAGCTATGGTAAGTGACAAAAAATTGGCTGAGATGGAGGTAATATTGGAAAAAATTAGTGTACGTGACAAGATACAGCTTCACAAACAGACATGGGATATAATTTATTCAGATTTGTTACATGCCATGATGAAAATTAACAAATTGCAAGTTCTAGTGGATAAGTTGGAGGTCCAGTTGAAACACGAAAAAATTGAGAATAAAGCAAATTCAATCCAAATAAAGAAGCTACAGGCAAATGTTATAAGCTTAGGAGATGAACCAGGAAACACACAAGCCACCAGGAGACTTTTGGAGGAAAAAGATAATACCATTCAGGTATTAAAAAATAAGTTGAAAATTCCAAGTTTTGAACATGCCCAATCCTCAGAGTTGTTGGCATTGCAAGAGGAGAAAGATAAAATTCATCAAGAAATGATGGAATATAAAGGTAAAATGGTGAAGCTGCAAGAGGAAAATAATAAATGGGAAACAGAGAGAACTGAGTTAATGACACAAATTTCACAGTTAAAGAAAGATCAGAATGACGAGAAAGAAATTATGGAAGAATTAATGAGCCAAACCCATACTAATGCAGATTTGTCCATTGTAAATATTGAAAAGCCTTTAAGTGTTTTTTCTGCTGATGATTTGTTAGTACCAATGTCACAAGTAAGCTTGAAAGATATAGAAATCAAGAAATTAAAAGAAGAAAATGAGAGGATCAAATCTGAACTGACTAAAATGGTTGAAAACAAGAATAAAATATTACATGACAAAAGTCAGTTGCAGAAGAAGTTTAATGAATTAAAAGAAAGGAATACAGGAAAGGGCCCTCTACAAGGAGCCAAGCATATAGTCATGGATAAATTGTCTATAGAGTTTACTAAGTTCAGACATTATTTAAATTTCATTGATGACTAGAGTGCATTGGTTAATTTATCCAATCAGAGATTAAAATTAGCAAATGAGACCATGGAGAGGAACCCCCTAAATACAGCTCAAATTGCACTGAATTTCTTGAATTCATTAACTTATCAAAAATTGCAGGATATAGGGATTTGTTGTGCCCTTACCCAACAGCCTTTAAAAAACATTATTTCATCAAACAAAATTGTATTTTGTTTTGATGAAATGTTTTGAATTTCATATAGCAAATCTAAAGAATTGACAGCTACTGACATGGTGACATTCCAGAAGCTACTGAAACAATGAAATTAAATGTTTTTAAAGAAAACCTTTGCGAACTATGGATTAGTTGACAAAATCACTACTTTGAAATTATTATTTTGAGTGAATTTGCATTAAAAATCAAGGGATAAGTGTTAACAATTTGTCATAAACTAATTTTGAAATCTTATCCAAATATTTATTATTTGATTTTATTATGTCATTTTGTTATCATAAATGTTGATAAAGTTTGAAATTGGAAGGCTGATTATTGTATTTTTGGCACCTTATAAATGGATAATTTTGATTCAATTATTCAACTTGGTAATTTTGATTCATGAAACGATGGATATTGGGAGATAAAACCATGCATTCGGGTTAAGAGTTTGAAAGATATATTACTAAGCCTATCCCATTATTTTTGCTGCATTATTTAAAGTGTTGAATAAATAAAGATCAAATGAGTATCTTTTCAATTAATAGACTTCATTTATTTTTATTATTTATACAAAATAAATATACCTTTTAATTATTTTGTATAAATATAATGTATAAAGTTTTTTGATCTTTTTAAATATTTACCTAGAATATTAGGTATAATTCACACTTTATTTTAATTTTATCATATTTGCAAAAATACGAGGAATCAACGTGAACTTTATAAAGGTTTAGAAATGAGCATACTTTTCCTTTTTATTGAAGATTATTGTCTGATTTATCCACCGGTTAATTGAATAACGCCACGTTGTGGTTATCAATGAAAGTTAAAAGGGTTATCATTTCAATGGAAAGATTTGTGGATTTTGTTTTATCCACAACGGGATCCTCACATTAAGCCAGCCATCTGTTCTCCGATATTGTATTGATTTGAGGGATGCCAGCTGAGTCTATGGATTATTATACTGCCACTGACAATAAAACAAATATCCAGAAGATTCTGAAATATTTCAATTGCACATATTGAAACAAATCGCAGAGTTTTGAAAACGCCAAAACGGATGGATTCATGCCAACACGTTGAGATTATTTCCACTAGATCGCCAGCATTAAAGAAATAACGGAATCAAATATTTATTTTCTATTTGTCAAGGAATGACTTATTGGAATAGATATTATGCAAATTATGCTCTCAGCAAACCAGGAATATGTTTTAGTTTGTTAAAACATAGAGAATCATGATCAAATTATTCTGTGATCTTACCATTCGTTGCCAGCGATTATACTGAGCCAAATTTGGTACCCTTATCGCTCTCTTTAAGGAAGGATCGACTTCGATTATGGAGAGATTTACCATATAGTGAGGATCATACGTACTAGTAAAATAAATTGTCAACATGTTTATCGATCAAGCTGGAAAGATCATTGGTCAGCTAAGCTATTTATTTTCTCATGATTAAATTATGTTCATACTTATTTCTTTTAATAGATTTTTGTTTTTCCATGTGCAGATACCGAGGAGATTGTTATGATTCTGGAATCGTTAGATGAAGAAAATGCATGCTACGAATTTCATTCTCAGCTAGTAACAGAAAACGCGTTTTCAACTGACAGACGTTTTTCTGGGCCACATTGTGAGCAACTGGAGACAGATATTAAAAATCCGCCACATGGGTTTTCTCCAGAACGGATCCATTTAGCTTTACTTAGGGAGATTTCGCCAGAATGTGATGGATTTGAGGAAAGTTTTTGGATCCTCTGAACGCGATTTTTGCAGTTGTGGCCGGCAAAAATTTTCCAGTGTAAAGTTCAATCTAGATTCCATTTCTTCCGATCTTTGTTTATTTAAGAAAACTGGAATTTGATGGTAGAGGGGAGCAGACTGGGGGCTGCCACAGCTTAAAAGATTCTCTTTTTGAAAGCTCTATAAACATTGCTGCTCTGTTTGAGGAATTATTTCTTCAAGAAAATAAAAAATGCATGATTGCTGAGAGGTTGGAGTTGTTCTTTCTTCTCGACCAGTGTCGATAGTTTGGGGAATGTAAAGACAAGACTACAGTTTGATCTACCTGTGACTTGAGACAATTTCCTGTCTGTAGCTACAGCATGTTTAACTGGTGATATTTAATATATGTTTACAGTTTTTATACTTCGCATATGTTTCTGGTATCTCTTGGCCTTGTCATCCTTTTTCTATATTATAAATGTTTGTCATAATATTCTTTAAATAATTTGGCAAATATTTTCTGTATGATTATCGACTTTTACTGTTTCGATTTTGCTAATATGTCATGTTGTGAAATTGATGACTGGCATCATAGCTTATATGATATATTTTGATTACTATATGGTCTTGTTAATATTCGAATTTCTTTTAAATATTGTCAAGAGTATTCATGCAGTAGTTTTATCGGCATAATTTGATTACAGGTTAATATTCTTTTGCTCTCGATCGGGATAGGACAATTAAGTTTAGGTTTTCTTTATGCAATTTAACAGGAAATTTATTGGATCAGATCATCATATTTATATTTTTTATATGCCATCATTTCAATCCTATTATTAATGTATATCTGTTAATAGTGTAATTTATGTAAATTAATTGAATTTGTTAATGTTTTATTAATTATTTGTTATTACATTCATAGATTAATTATTTTATTATGTTGATTACAGTAGTTAGTTGTGTAAATATATCAAACTAATTTAGTAATTACCTTTAATAGTTTGTTGTGTATATTTATAGGTATACTATAGATCTATTTAACTAACAAGCAGTGGTTTCTAGTTTTATCTTTTAGACTTAGTTTAGTTAGACTTTCAGGCTAACGAAGCCTTTAAACCTGTCGGAAACAACCATCACAAACAGCTTGGAGCCTGCTTTAAGGATCTCGGTCTGGGTTGTTTTCCCCCGTTACGTGCATAGTCACATATGCCCGTCAACAATGGCGCTAGAAGGAGGGCCTGATCAACAAGAAGGCCATTTTGAGTTGGTTGATTTTTTATTTCATTTTTTATTTTTATTTTTAAAATGGCTGATATAATTGATTTAGATCATGCTTTCAGCTTTCATAGATCTGGCGAAAGTTTTTCTCCAGAGATGTCTAATTTCTTGCGAAGACTGAGCTTCAATGGAGAAGGTAAGATTTCTGCCTCTCATCATCTTTCAGATTTTAATTCTTTTTGTGATTACATAGATCTATTTGATGAGGTTGAGAAATGCAGACTTTTTGCAGCTACTTTCACAGGAAGAATTCTGATTTGGTTTAAGTTCTTGCCAGTGAAATCCATTCATTCATGGGAACATTTCACGAAGTTATTTCTTAATGATCATGAGGATTATAGCTATAAGAAACTTGAATTTGAGTTAGAAAATCTTCGTAGACATAAAGATGAATCTCTTGATGATTTCTTTTCCAGATTTATGTTAATATGTTGCAGGTTTCGTGAAGAATACCAGCTTTCCGAAAATGACAAAATGAATTGGTTTCTTTATCTTATCTCTTTCTCTGATTTTCATGATTTGGAAAAGAATGAAAATTCGGCAATAGATAGCATGCATGTTAGTTCATTAGTTGAAGTTGATATCAAATCTATTCTTCCTAATTCCATTGCTGAAAATGAAATTGTTGAAAATGGACAAATCATAGAATTTGATGACGTGCAATTTCAAGAACAAGAGAAAAATGATGATGATTCGACTTTTACATTAAGCGATAATTTCGAAACTCTTGTTGTTCACAAGACAATGGAAGATAAACCAAAAATTATTAATTCTTCAACTAAATGTGCTAGTGATGATATAATTTCATCATCTTCCTTTCATGATGAGTTATTTCCTTTCATTTCTTCACAAAAGTCATTAGATCAGAGTTTTGTTAATGATGCTTCTATTAAAGCAATCAATGAAACAAATTATAGCAACAGAGAAGCATTTACCTTTTTATACTCTGACTCTTACTACTCTTTGTATCCTGATGTTTTTGCTGATCATCGACTACATTTACATGTTAATGATTTTCTAAGGAATACTTCATTATGGTCAGATTTTGATAGGATACAAGGAAATACATTTTTTGAAGATGAAGGATATTTTGAGATCCATTCCGATTTTCAAATTTGTCATGAAGAAGATCATAATTTTTCTACTATCGTTACTCATTAAACTCATGCAGGTTCATCCATTTTATCGTTTGTCAGTAAGGATTATGATTCAATCTGTAATATTGAAAGGGATGCACAATTTATTCAGGATATATTAAACATTAATTTTCTTCATTGCAATAGGATAATCATATCTGAAGATAATGTCATCAATTTTAATCTTCACGTTAAAAGACACAATGACGTATTTGATTTCCAAATAATACCCACTGTGTCATTTTGCTCCTTTTGAATTTAATCATGGTGATATTGTGTCAAAAGATACATTTTTTATTGATCCTTTTTCAAGAATCTTGAATCATACTTCTGATAAGAGTCTTTTTAGTCATGATTCTCATGAGAAATCTATTTTTCCCCAACTCGATTTTTATGATCCGATTTATACATGGTGGGAGGAATCATTTATTAAAAGGTTTCCATGTCGTCTTTTATGCTTTGTACATACAAAATTTGATTTAGTTTCTTTTCTTCATTTTGAATTATTCCAATTTCTAATGCTCATACATGACTTGTTTTCTCTGGCAGGTTTTAAGCTACGCGAATGGCTTCATTGGAAATTTTCGTTTACTTAGTTTGTATATATTTTATTTTATTAGTTTAAGTTAGGTTTATAATTTAGAATGATTTATGTTTGTTTACATTTGAACAAATGCAGATATATGGAGTTACGACAACATCATTTTAAGAATGAGATGACAACATCATTATCAGGGAAGCAATTCTTTACTTCCTCTCGTTTTTTTTAAATCTTCTCATTAAAAGAAAAAACCTTTCATCCTTTTATAGCTGCATACTCATTAGGATTTATTTTGATTTTTTTTCTGAATAAAACACATTAGATTGACATCTCATCAATAATTGAAAAAACAACTTTGACTTAATTGAAAATTTTTTAAAAACAAAAATAGGGATAAAAAACTTTAAAGCATGTTAATCTATTTTAATCTCTTATTTTCTTTTGGTGGTAATTAGTCATATGTTGTTAGACCTATTTTATGTTTGATGAGATCTTGATTTAACTCATGTGTTATGTGTGTATGATTTATTTTAAAATTTTCATTTTCTTTACTAAGAGTTTTCTCGTAGACTTTGAAATCCTTTGTTTTTGACGTAATTTGCTCAAATAAAACTCATGTATATATTATTTTGCTTTTTCTTTTGATTTTTGTTGTTCTTTTGATTTTTCAAAACCATGAGAAATGATTCAGATCTGGGAATGTTTTTATGTCATAAAATTGGAATCCGATTATATAAAATATGAAGAAAGCGAGACTTTTAGAAATCTGTTCTTTTCTCAGAAATAAAAGAAAAATGAATTGAACTGTTGCAAACAAAACTACTAGACCAAAACTCTTACTGTATTTCATTTCTTTTATCATTATCCTCAAATTGTTGGATTTAATGGATATCGAAGTCACTATTACTAGGAATTCTATTACTTATTTAGAAATCAGTTCTGGGAAAGCAGTTGCAATTTAATAATAAAATCAGTTATCTATAGATCCTTTACGCTATCTTACTCATAAAGAGTTTCCTATTACGTTCCCCCATTATAAACATGCAAATCTCTTGTAGATGAGCACTTAAATGCTGAGTATGAAACCTTCTTTAAACTTATTAGCTTGGGATATAAGCCGTTGGGTAGAATGAGTTAAAAGATATACCCTTTTGAGGCTATGGACGCCTGCGGGTAGGAGGGCTCCATCTGTGGCATACTTGGATTCCAAATCATAAATTCTTATATGTACAAAAATCTATAAGAATCCAAGGTCATCCTACACTCATGAAGAGGTTCCAATGTAGCTTACCCATTAATAAATTGAGAAGTTCTAAATATTCGTGTTTTATCTTATCTCGGGACTAGAACGGTAGGATGTTTGGTTAAAAGTCAACCCTTTCGAAGCTATGGACGCTTCCGGGGAGGGTCATGACTGTAGTATTGGGATCATATCTTAAAAAAATGGTCAAATATCAAAGTTGTGTTGTATTTCCCAGGACTAATTTCTTTTGGAGTCTTATGTTTTCTGAAAAAACTTAAAATTCGTATCATTTTTTGAAGGTAATCTCTGGATAATGATAAAAGAATGGAATCTGGTATTAGTTTGAAATCTAGTCTTATCACAAGGCACAGTTCTTTTATCTTCAGGAAAATGCTAATCTGAGTTAAAGAAATTTTTTCTTATCTTGCTACATACATAAGTCAGATTCCATGTTTTTGCAGAGATAACTGTTTCACCCAGTCAGTCGCCATCTATTGTGCCCTTACCCAACAGCCTTTAAAAAACATTATTTCATCAAACAAAATTGTATTTTGTTTTGATGAAATGTTTTGAATTTCATATAGCAAATCTAAAGAATTGACAGCTACTGACATGGTGACATTCCAGAAGCTACTGAAACAATGAAATTAAATATTTTTAAAGAAAACATTTGCGAACTATGGATTAGTTGACAAAATCACTACTTTGAAATTATTATTTTGAGTGAATTTGCATTAAAAATCAAGGGATAAGTGTTAATAATTTGTCATAAACTAATTTTGAAATCTTATCCAAATATTTATTATTTGATTTTATTATGTGATTTTGTTATCATAAATGTTGATAAGGTTTGAAATTGGAAGGCTGATTATTGTATTTTTAGCACCTTATAAATGGATAATTTTGATTCAATTATTCAACTTGGTAATTGTGATTCATGAAACGATGGATATTGGGGGATAAAACCATGCATTCAGGTTAAGAGTTTGAAAGATATATTACTAAGCCTATCCCATTATTTTTGCTACATTATTTAAAGTATTGAATAAATAAAGATCAAATGAATATATTTTCAATTAATAGACTTTATTTATTTTTATTATTTATACAAAATAAATAAACCTTTTAATTATTTTGTATAAATATAATGTATAAAGTTCTTTGATCTTTTTAAATATTTACCTAAAATATTAGGTATAATTGACACTTTATTTTAATTTTATCATATTTGCAAAAATACCAGGAATCAACGTGAACTTTATAAAGGTTTAGAAATGAACATACTTTTCCTTTTTATTGAAGATTATTGTCTAATTTATCCACCGGTTATTTGAATAACGCCACGTTGTGGTTATCAATGAAGGTTAAAAGGGTTATCATTTCAATGGAAAGATTTGTGGATTTTATTTTATCCACAACGGGATCCTCACATTAAGCCAGCCATCTATTCTCCGATATTGTATTGATTTGAGGGATGCCAGCCGAGTCCATGGATTATTATACTACCACTGACAATAAAACAAATATCCAGAAGATTCTGAAATATTTCAATTGCACATATTGAAACAAATCGCAGAGTTTTGAAAACGCCAAAACAGCTGGATTCATGCCAACACGTTGAGATTATTTCCACTAGATCGCCAACATTAAAGAAATAACGGAATCAAATATTTATTTTCTATTTGTCAAGGAATGACTTATTGGAATAGATCTTATGCAAATTATGCTCTCAGCAAACCAAGAATATGTTTCAGTTTGTTAAAACATAGAGAATCACGATCAAATTATTCTGTGATCTTACCATTCGTTGCCAGCGATTATACTGAGCCAAATTTGGTACCCTTATCGCTCTCTTTAAGGAAGGATCGACTTCAATTATGGAGATATTTGACATATAGTGAGGATCATACGTACCAGTAAAATAAACTGTCAACATGTTTATCGATCAAGCTGGAAAGATCATTGGTCAGCTAAGCTGTTTATTTTCTCATGATTAAATTATGTTCATACTTCTTTCTTTTAATAGATTTTTGTTTTTCCATATGCAGATACCGAGGAGATTGTTATGATTCTGGAATCGTTAGATGAAGAAAATGCATGCTACGAATTTCATTCTCAGCAAGTAACAGAAAACACGTTTTCAACTGACAAGCGTTTTTCTGGGCCACATTGTGAGCAACTGGAGACAGATATTAAAAATCCGCCACATGGGTTTTCTCCAGAACGGATCCATTTAGCTTTACTAGGAGAGATTTCGCCAGAATGTGATGGATTTCAGGAAATTTTTGGGATCCTCTGAACGCAATTTTTGCAGTTGCGGCCGGCAAAAATTTGCCAGTGTAAAGTTCAATCCTGTTATTAATGTATATCTGTTAATATTGTAATTTATGTAAATTAATTGAATTTGTTAATATTTTATTAATTATTTGTTATTACATTCATAGATTAATTATTTTATTATGTTGATTATAGTAGTTAGTTGGGTAAATATATCAAACTAATTCAGTAATTACCTTTAATAGTTTGCTGTGTATATTTATAGGTATACTATAGATCTATTTAACTAACAAGCAGTAGTTTGTAGTTTTATCTTTTAGACTTAGTTTAGTTATACTTTCAGGCTAACAGAGCCTTTAAACCTGTCGAAAACAACCATCCCAAACAGCTTGGAGCCTGCTTTAAGAATCTCGGTCTGGGTTGTTTTCCCCCGTTACATGCATAGTCACATATGCCCGTCAACAGGATTAAAGACAGAGTGGCTATTATACTATGGTCGAAAAAATTTATTAACAAACATCAGCTTATTAAAGTAGTACAAGATAAGGCGAATGAGATGTCTTCGCATATTAATGATTTCAGGCATGCCATTAGAGAATTGTTTGAAGATGGCCTTCCCTCTTTCTAGGATGAAGAAGGAAGAATTTTTTCTCAGGAACATTATCATAGCCTGCTATTACAAAACCATATGGACCATTCCAAGTTTGATGACTTGATAAAAGGACTAACTGGGAAAATCATCATGGACAAGTTGACAGAAGACTTTGAAATATTGCAAAAATTTCTGATCATTAGAGGAGGACTACCCGTTGTATCTTCTGAGGCTTATGTGGATATGGAGGTGTCTATCAGAGAAATGACTGAGTATGACATGCCAAGTACAAAACAATGGAGGACCGTGGAGAGATTTGGGAAGACAAAATATATTCTTCATCCTTAAAAAACAGGTGTTGTGCACTATGGAGCTACTTATTCAGGCCTTGCTGTCACCAAGTCAATTTTAATTAAATGATCTGTTATCAGGATCAAAGCATGTAGTTTATTCCTAGTTGTTAGGGATATGGTTACAAAGACTTTGATTAAAAAGATTATTTAGTTATTAAATCTTCTTGGGAAGAAATCATTTATGTATACATTTGCATTTACTTGATGTATTGACGGTTGGAACTCGTATGTTGGATCGATGTTTTTTGAGGAAATATAA
The DNA here is from genome assembly GCA_001517045.1 of Pseudotsuga menziesii. Taxonomy (NCBI): domain Eukaryota; kingdom Viridiplantae; phylum Streptophyta; class Pinopsida; order Pinales; family Pinaceae; genus Pseudotsuga; species Pseudotsuga menziesii. Next base: position 570,487 of record LPNX010701360.1, read on the forward strand.
TTTTTGAAGTAACAAAGTTGAATGCATGTGGATTATTAGAGATTCCTGTGCCATCTACATTACAGTCTGTGCTTTTCTTTCCTATGTGATTTTTTTTTCTCCAATGCTTAAATTCCATTTTGTTTTCCTCGTATCTGAAGCGTAGTGTTGAATAGTTTAGAATTCATACTTGTTGTGCTCTGACTATTGTTTCAGATATTTCATAAATGTTTCTGCTAAAGTTAATATGGAATTCATCTTATGATGCTCTATATTAATGGATTATTCATACTTCTTCCTTATCCACCTAAAATCAATGAATGACTGTAACTAAATGGTTATCTTTCCTTTGATGAAATATCATGTATGAGACTTTTGTGCTATCTTTATATATTTTGACTCCATCTCCCAATGGTTATGTGTATTGTTTCAACCATCTACATAATGTTTAAGTGTTGATTCTTATATCTGGACTTGTTAAATTTATATTTGAGAGATCCCTCTCTGGAAAGGAAAGCCAGTTTCTTTATGAAGTGGTTTTTACTATTACCTTTGGGATTTACCTTTTGCAGCTTGGGTACATTCTGAGTGATAACACCCTACACATTGGACAGTTAGTCCCTTCAGCTTCCACAATAGTGTCCCATAATCGAACTATATATTCCGCAGCTCACGACTTTGTCATCGGTTGGAGCGACTAGGCTTTTGCGGCATTGATGCTCGGAGAACATCAGGTGATTAGTTATTTATATGGCTGCAACGGTGGCCCATGATCTCTCTATGCCTTCCACAGCCACGGTCTATCGGCGGTCAAAACAATTTCCATCAGCGAAATAGTCTGTTAATCAGTCGCAATGGTGGACGTTCGATCAACTAACTTTATTCGACGTAGCTCATCAGTAACTGAATCGCCTATTCATCAGTGATGTGATCAACTAACCATCGCCGATGGCCGATGGTTCTACGACTTAGAAAAATTTTAAAAATTTTCTTATTTAGTCTTCTTTTTTGCCGCTTCATCGACTCAACTATCTCTTATTCTCTGCTGATGCAAAAAATTCCTCTACCTTCCGCCGATTCCATCAGCTCCATCTCCCCTATCCTTCGACGATCAAAGCAACTGCTTATAGCTGCCATAGTTATCGGAGCCATAATTCACCAACACCTCGGCATCGACGAGTGGAAGACTAATGCATCGGCGGAATAGTTCACTTAGTAGCCGCAATGTTAGCTCATCATCTTCGATCTTTTTTCGATCGGTGGCCCAATCTACTAATGATTTTCGATTGGTGAACTGAAGCATAACCTGATCGACATCGACAGTCGAAACTTTTCCCGTCGGAAGACTAGTGCTCTAGGCTTTCGCAACGGCGGGCACACGGACCACTATTGTGTTCTGATGGCAGATGATTTCGGGCCTTAGAGAAAAATTTTGAACTTTCTTTATTGTGTCAGCTGTCGAAACGTCTTCCTCTGTGGCGTCGACGGTCACAGGCTCTATATGTCGGAAGAGTAGTCCTCTAGCTATCTGCAACAGCAACGCAAGATCATCTAATTCCTTCTTATTTTCATCAGTGATCTACATAACTAACATGCTCTGATGGCTGACGAAGTCAACACTTAGAAAATTTTCAAAAATTCTACGCCATCGGTGGTCGGAGGCTCTATCTGTTGGAAGGATAGTGGTCTATCCATCTGCAACGGCAGTGCTCAATGTAATGTCCTCGACCCTCCGACAGATGAAGAGGACACTACCATGGCATTAACCATGCAGGCTACCAGCCCCATGAACATGTGAATTTATAAAAAATGCTGAAGCAGAATGCATTGAAGTAGAACATACACAGATGCAATTGTCTATCATACACAGTGGAAGCAATCATATGTTCATACAAGCATTCAACATGTTCATCACATTCATTAACTATAAATAAGATTGCGAAAGTAAAATAGACAAGGTTACTTATCTTATAAGAACTCGTCCGCAACTAGCTACGTCGCTGCAACGTTCCACCCAACCATAAGCCAGCGTGCTCCTTAATCTCTCAGTAACACTGCCACCCCTGAGCTGGGCATGATTCTCCAAGGAATAGAGAACAAGAAGGTTTACACATAGCCAAGGATACACAAAACACAGCCAAGCCAACACAGTTGGGTTTATCAGGCCATCAAGGAGTTGGGAAAAGATAAATGCTAAGCTGGTGAGCCCATTACAGAGCTAGGAACACCTACACTAGAATTAGCCTAACTTCTAAGACACCCACACACACCCAAAACAAGGAATCAGTCCCTTCTCTACTACACAGTCCCTCAGGCCCTGCATTCCCTTCCAGTGCTATTCAGGGGTTGTGGAGAAGAAAGTCATCCCTCTAGCTCTGTCTGTGTGGTTTCCAAACACACCAGGTTTATCAAGAAAACCAAGCCCCCATCCCTGCTCCGAATACAGTCTGAAGACCAACCATTGCACACATGCAATCAATCAGCTATTACAGCTTAACATGGGAAATGACTCCTAAGTCGTTCTTGGCCCTATCGTGGCCAAAATGACTCCCAAATGAATTACAACAGTTCCAAATGCAACAACAAATGCAATCACAACATGAGGAAAAACAACAGTCCGTCCTGGACAACTAAGCAAGCGAAGAAGAATTACACAGACCGCAACACAGTCCCTGAGTGTAAATGGCCCTCCACAGGAACAATCATGTGTGACAATGACCAAACGGCTCCCATCTTGCTGCATGAGTAACAACAATGTAGAACACAGAGAATGAGAGAATATTTACACCCAATTCCAAATGCGGGTCGAGAACACACCTGATTCCTCACTGGGGAACAATGGGAATGACAGTGGAGATGACTCCTCACTCTTGGCTGTGTGAGACCAAAGCAGGAAGGAAGCATGTGCGTGAGAGAGAACAAGAATTCCACTCCTGCGTGAGGATGAATAGCTTTGACTCTGCGCGTGGATGAAAAACAATGGCAAGAATGCATAGTGGTCATTCCTCTTCCCAACGTGAGGTTTAATCCACTGGTGGAGTGTGCGTGTGGGAAAGGACTGACAGTCCTACCACACTCCACTCCCAGCCATAAATATCCCAACTAACAGTATCAGTTTTTAATGATGGTGGTTGGATAATACAAGGAAAGATGACACATGGCTTTTTCCCCCCATTGGCCAAGGTTTGACATTTCCCCCACCCTTATCCTTGTGAAAATCATGCCCCTTCTCAATTTGGTTGCCGCAAACATAGCTGGTCGGGTTATTTTTAATTAAAGATGCATATTTACATGATGACAAAACTTGATATGTATGCCGCATGCCCCGATATACCATCGGTGACAATTTCAACCCGAAACATAGCATAACCAATCAATGGTGGGGCCTTGGAATTTAGCTCCTCACCATGATTATTTACAATATATACATCATATACATCTAATGCAACGGGGTCAAAACCTGGGTGTTACACTCAACCAACTAAGCATCGGCGATACATCTGTCTAAGTGTTTCGATGTGCCGATGGCCAAAACACTTAGAAATTTTTTTGAATTTTCCTCCTCTGTCTCCCGTCACATCGGCCGTCGGATCAACTATCCGTCGGGTGGCCTTCCCACTAAGTGCTCTGCTGTATCAGAAGAACTTGTCACCAAGTTTTCCGCTGAGCAGACATTCTGGCACTTAGAAATTTTTGTGAAATTTTCTTGTCTTCACCCATTTTTCCTGGTTTCTGCTGGGCAGTAAGCAACCTGCCTCTATTAGTATTTTATCATGGCCTTCTAAGGCCCAAATGTTGCAACATAAGCTCTGTTACTAGATCTTCACAGCCCATTCAAGCCCATGCTGCAACCTTTAGCTCTGATACCATACTGTAATGTCCTCGACCCTCTGACTAGCGAAGAGGATGCTACTATCACCAAACATACGGGAAAATAGCCCCATGAAGATCAATAGGAATATAGTGCTGAAATAAAAAATTAAAACATAAAACATGCTAAGACACATAAACCTTCACATGCATAATGGAAGCAAACATACATTCATTCAAGAATACCACATGTTCATCATATTCATTATTCGGTAAATATAAATGCAGAGACAAAATAGTTAAGAATACTCATATTAAAAAGGACTCGTCCTACAACCAGCTACGTCGCTGCAATGTTCCACCCAACCATAGGCTAGCGTGCTCATCAATATCTCAGCAACACTACCACCCCTGAGATGGGCATGATTCCTCAAGGAGTAAGGGTCAAAGTAGGCTTACACATAGCCAAGGTACACAAATCAGCCAAGCCCACACAGTAGGGTTTGACAGGCCATCAAGGAGTTAGGGAAGGCTAAATGCTAATCTGGTGGTCTCAATGGAGAACTAAAGATGCCTACACTAGAGCTAACCCTGACCTCTAAGACATCCACACACCCAACACCAAGAATCAATCCTTTCTCTGTTTCACAGACCCTTAGGCCCTGACTTCCCTTTCCAATATTCTTCAAGGGTTGTGGAGAAGAAATCCAGCAATCTCACTCTATCTGAGTGGCTCCAAACACCAATTTCTCAAGCATACTCAGCCTCTAATCCTATTTTCAACAATCCGAATACCAAACACTGCATACCGCAGTAAAACAATAGTTCACAACTCTGTGAAGGAGATGAAGACAACAGGGTGACAACCCCAAATGACAAGGTGAACATAGCTTAGGTCAAACACGACGATTTAGAGTTGTTCTTGGCCCTAGCATGGCCAAAACAATTCATCAATAACCCAACAAGGTACTTGCATACATAGAAACCTAGAACCAGGGTAAGTCAACAGCAGCCCCAATCATATAAGGAAACGGTGGCAGCATTACACGCTCTACCAAAAGGGAAAGAAGCCAGATTCCCAACACTGAGCCCACAGCACATGATCCTTCATGCAATCGCTGGAGAAAAATTACATAGACCAGAAAATGGAAAAAGGAACAGACTCCCAATTTAGGCGTGAGGGAAAAAGACACAGCCAACAGTCACAGTTTAGCATTGAACCACAGGGAAAAACCACAGCAATCTTCAAAAAATGGCACATTGTAAAGGAAAACACAGTCAACAAAGCATGGAGGAGACTGCAACCAGCATTCAGTGAGGGAACCGCCGCAGTCTTCAGCTCACTATCCACTATGAAGGATGGAACAATACCCAGTCCAATAACATGTTGAGGAAAGAAATCGGTTCTTTTCTTAGATGGAAGGAACACAACCACAGACTAGAAACGTGTGAGAGAGGAGGGAAGAATGAACCCCCCAATAAGAAAATGTAATCCATTTTAACTCTGCCCTGTGTGAGGAAAACAAACAGTCGACGGTGGGGAGAGTGGATAGAATGATCAACCGTCGCATCATGGAGGGAGTGCAGGTGTGAGCGTAGTGGTTTCTTGTCAGCCCATATCTTCCCCCACTAACAACAAAAACTAAGGTGGTAGACACATGGCAACTCCCAATGGCCCTCACGTGTTAGACAACTGCCCCCCTTAACCTTAGGAATCATGCCCTTTTCATTTAACGTTACACCGTCGTCACTGGCTGTAGGTTTATTTTAAATTGATGTGCATACTTACATGGTGGCCAAAACTATAGTGTGCTTGATAGCACGATGTACCATCGGCAACGATCCCTATTGCTGAAACATAACATAGCCGAATCGTTGGTGGGGCTTTTGCCTTTAGCTCCCCACCACGATTTATTACAATATATACATCATGTACCTTTTAATGCAAATGGTGTCAAAACTGGGGCATTACAACTGCATGTCAATTATTCATAAGAACATCACATATTGTGAGGAATTTTCCAAAAGAGATGCCATGTCTCAGCCATAAGCTCAGAGATCAGGCATACATATATTTTTCTACAGATAGTCAAGATATGTTGTTATGATTATGGGTGGAAGAATTACCGGATCACAAGGAATTTGCACTGCTATCAAAGAAACTATGAATCTAGTAGAAGGGTTTGCTGCCACCACTACACGAATTCATTAAGAACATATCAGTTCCATAAAGTACTAAAACAACTCATTCTTCATTAAATTATTGCACAACAAATGCAGAGTATCTCTCAATTTTCAAAGCTGTTGATCTATCTGTTGAATTTTTCAAATAACTGTGATTTGGGAGAAGATGACCGAGGATACAATATGAAGGTTTGACAATAAAGATAATAGAATTGATCTTCAATAAAATTTTGATCTCCCACAACTAAGCATGCCATATTATTACTAAAATTTCCACCTGTCAAATTGCATTTGCCACTTGGTCACTCAGCCTAAAATAGTTTCGCACCAGAACACAAGTTTTAAGGAATTGCCAATTAGTATCAATAATCTCAATAAAAGAGAATTAATGCGTAAAGAAGAGAAAAAATGCATGAATTGGATAAATCACACCAGGAATACTAAAGCATGTGATGGGACAACAGATTTAAAGGGAGATAATTTATGTCTTTCTACCCCGTTCTTTTACCTCTTGCACTAATTTTATATTGATAATAATTTTGATGCATTCACTTCATTTTCTTTTTACTTATGTGAAAAGATAATGGGTAAATATCAGAGCAAGTTAGATGGTGAAGATAATGCTACGTGATATTCTAGAGGATATGATTTAAGTCTAAGATTCCAGCTTTCAAATAAATGGAATAATGCAGGGCGTTTTGCTCCAATAACGCATCAGTAGGAGGCAAATTTCGACAGCAAACTGGGAGCAAATGAGGGCGAAATAACCAATTTCGAGAGTGGTTGTTTTGCAGAACGGACTCATTTAGCTAAGACATGAGAAATTTCCTCAAAACAGTGAACCATATGAGAGATATCTGAGGTGCATTGGACATGTTCTTCTTGGTGCCGACTAGCAAAGAAACTGAGTTAAAGTTTCTGTTTGTATTTTTGCCTATTTAAACAATGGCATTACTTCACCAGAGGAGAGGGGGGAAAATGCACGACATAATGAAAATAATTTTTTCTCTACATTCTGTATTTTTCTTTGTAATCTTTTATGGAACATAGAAAGAATGATGTGTGGCCACTCTTAGTTTTCTTATGGTCATTGATCATACTTTGTAAATCATTTATGAAGCTCCAATTAAAGGCTAGAGATTGCTCAACGAATATTTTCATGCAATCAATTGTAATTAGCTGTGTTTTGTAAGATTTTCATATACTTTGCACAATTAATTACAATTTCAATTTGGTTATCTTGACTCATGTTTTTCTTGTGTTTAATATTTCCAGGTTTGATTGTTTGAAATGATCATGTTTTCTGATTGCATAAACAGTTTGATTAAAGATCAACGATAATTGTTTTATTTGTTTATCTTTGATTAAATTGGTGTTTTTATTCAAATGGTTATTTACTTAACTTTGTTTAGGTAAGTCAATCATGAAATTTTCTTTTATGCAGTAAGAATCATAATATTAATCATGCTCCGGTGAGGGGGGAAAGCTCTCGACAGGGATGATGAAAAGTTATCTTTCTATGCTCTATTTTTCTCTTTGTTCCATGTGTTTGTGAGAGTAGGGAGAGAGAGAGATTTTGCCAGAACTGATTTCTAGACACGTAAGGAGATCTGTAATTTTCATTCAGATATTTTTATAACCAGGGATCGCTATCAGTATTGTTCCAAGACTTATTCAAACTGTTTCAGTAAGATTGAATTTTATTGTTCTTCCTCACTCATTTGAATAAAATTTAAATACCGTTTCTATTTTTCATTTGGCACTTCAAACTTTTTATGTTTATCTGTCTAGAGTGTCTAACTTTATTGTATTTGATTGTCTGGAACAGTCTTAAGTTTGATGTAATGAGCAATTTGAAATAGATCAGTAGTTACTTTGTTAATTACTTGGTTTTTGAAAGGTTGACGTGCTTAAAGAATGACATTATATTTTAATATACTGTAATCAAATCATACTTCTAATACGTCAGACTTATATAAATTAATCACGCTCCTGTGCAAGATAGTTTAGAAAATAGATTAGGTATAGTTAGTTTTCAAGTTATATTTTAAGTTTTATTTCATAGTGAAAAGGTACAGGTAAGCAGCTGCTAAATCTGTGTGTTTTAGCATCTATTAAGTCTATGTGTTTTCACATATTGAAATTTGCATCTTAGTTAAATTTAATTTTTTTTTGTCAAATAGTTTATTATTTATGAATCATTAAAATATCCTTGAGAGAATCTCCTTAAGAGAGCAAATTATAGTTAGATATAAATAGTAATTTTAATTTAGTAATAGTTAAATAGAGCAAATTTTAATTTAGTAATAGTTAAATAGATATTTCATTTTATATATTAGCATAGTTTGTGGGTAAGTAGTTTGTTTTTATTTAGTTGTTTTTATTAAAATTTAGTTTAGTCTTTAGTTTGTTAGTTAATTTAGGAAACATTTTTCTAAGTTTAAATGGTAGGACTCTCCTTAAGAGAGTAAAACTTAGATGGTAGCAGGACCACAACTTGCGAGGATCAACTAATCCAAACACACTGGAAGCTGTAGTAAGCGACTTGTGTGGGTTGATTCTCCTTATTTGGCCAGGTCAGAAAATCCGGCCAACAGGTCTTTGACCTTAGAGAATATAAAGAGAGTTAAAAACAAAGTGAAAAAAAAGTAAAATATAAAAAACTAAAAGGAGGAAAAACAAAAAAAAGGAAAGAAAAAAAAGTTAAAAAAGAAAAGATAAAAGTAAAACAAAAAAAGGGATAAAAGTGAAACCACACGTGGTTTCTTAAAGTGGGTTTGGGTTTGAATATAAAAGTGCATAATAATAACTACTAAGAAGCAAGTGAGATTTGAAATTAGGTGGGAAAGGTAACACTCATCTATTAGATTTTCATCATTTAAGCAATATGATCTTAGGATCTTATCTAAGAGAATAAAATGCACAGCAATAATCACAAGAGACAAGAGACACAAATAATTTTCCTCGAGGAAACCATAAAGGAGAAAACCCTGAAACTTCCTCAGAGATAGAATGAGCACCAATGGCAGCAGTAAAATCCAAAGATAGAAAAGATGATCTCCAACATTTGTTCTCTCTCTCACTTGTGTGAGCACTTCCTCTCTCACTCATACGCCCCAGTTGAGTGAGTTTGTATGTCAAATAGAGAGTCTCACTCTCTATTTATACTAGTTTCTAACTTGACAATTACTTACTAGGTCCAACATCTCAAGGAGACTCTAATAATCCTAGTTCCCCTCAACAGTGTGGACTTTTCCCTTAGATCAACGAGGGTTAACTTAACTCAATTGTCGGGGCTATTTCCCCGACTTACAATGGAGGGTTAACCTCATTGAATTTACATGAATTTATTATATTAATGACTCTCCCTATAAGAACATCGGGGTATGACATGACTCAATTACAATACAGATACTTCACGATAGAAACATTGGGGTACAATTCATAAGATATACAAGTGAATACATTCCAAAGTTACAAATACATCAACACTCCCTCTTAACTAGGAAGGTATTCTCTTGAGACAATTCATCAACACAAGTCTTCTTCTCTGGATCAATTCTAGATCATCATCAAAGCTGGATCATCACTGAATCATCATCGAAAGTGGATCATCATTGGATCATCATCAAATCTAGATCATCATCTAAACTAGATCATCACTGGATCATCATTAAATCTGGATCATCATTGTATCATCATCAAAACTAGATCATCACTAGACCATCATCACTGATTCCACTATCTCGATAAACTGGTGCTATCTCTTAATTATTCTTGTCATAGGAATTTCTATAGAGCCATCCCTTTTTCATGTTGGTTGTAGGCCTAGCCTCCATGTAGGTCTTCATCCTCTTCAACACTTATATCTAACCATGGGAGGAACACATCCAACATCCATGTCAAAAAGGCCCACCTAGCACTTACATCTAACTATGTGAGGAACACATCCAGCATACATGTCAAAAAGGCTCCCCACTTACATCTGACCATGCGAGGAACACATCCAACATACATGTTAGAAAGGCTTTGCACTTACATCTGACCATGTGAGGAACACATCCAACATACATGTCAGAAAGGCTCTGCACTTACATCTGACCATGCGAGGAACACATCCAGCATACATGTCAAAAAGGTTCTTCACTTACATCTGACCATGCAAGGAACACATCCAGTATATATGTCAAAAAGGCTCTGCACTTACATCTGACCATGCGATGAACACATCCAACATACATGTTAGAAAGGCTCTACACTTACATCTGACCATGCGAGGAACACATACATCATACATGTCAGAAAGGATCTACACTTACATATGACCATGCGAGGAACACATCCATCATACATGTCAAAAATGATCTACACTTACATCTAACCATGCAAGGAACACATCCAGCATACATGTCAGAAAGGCTCTCAGACTCATCACTTCCCTTTGGAGGGAACCTCGATCTAGAGAACACTAAACTTCTCTGTGAAGTAATCAAACTTCACTCTAGCTAATGGCTTGGTCAACACATCAACTATCTAATCGTCTCTCGTAACATACTGGAGCTTCACTGCTCCTCTCTACACCATATCCCTGATATAGTGATATTTGATCTCAATATGCTTCAACTTGTCATGGAACATCGGGTTCTCCGACAACTTCATACAACTCTAGTTGTCGCAATATATACAAGTAGCATCCAACTAGAGATCAAACAAATCATATAGTAGCTTTCTTAGCCACACTACCTCACAACTAGCAGAACAAGCTGCAACATACTCTACTTTAGTTTTACTTAGTGCCATGTAGGATTGCTTCCTGCTAAACCAAGAGATCACACCTGATCCCATACTGAAGTAGCACCCCAAAGTGCTCTTCCTATCAATGGCACTGCCTACCCAATCTGAATCAACATAACCCTCCATGTTAATCTTTTGATTTGCCTCATACTTTAGCCCATAATCAATTGTACCCTTTATGTAACTCACAGCATGCTTTGCAACCATCAGGTGAACATGTCTCGGATCCGTCAGGAAATGGTTCAATGTGTTCACAGCAAAGAAAATACCCGATCTCATTTTTGTCAGGTACATCAAGGACCCAATCATCTGATGATACATTGTGGCATCAACTGACTCTGATAAAGCATCACTCAATAGCTTCAGTTTAGATGCCATAGGTGTGGTCATATCCTTGCATTTCATCATCTCGAACCTCTTCAGGATCTCCACTGCATACTTCCCTTGTCCAAGGAATATTCCATCCGCACTCTACCACACCTACATGCCTAGAAAGTCATTAGAGGAATTTTGGGGTCTAAAATGGGCCTCCTAAGGAAAATAATAAAATAATAGTTAAAATAATAAAATAATAGTTAAAACAATAAAATAATATTGATTAATTTTGGAGGAAGAAAGAAAAAAACTACCTTTTGTGTTCGTATTTTCGACATATCTCCCTGTGTTTTTACTCAAATTTCGATTGGGAGAGCTCGTTGGATGCGAAATTTGATTCCGCATCCAACAAGTACCCACACTGCATACTTTTGACGGGCCCCGCTACCCCAAAAACAAGAAATACCTGAAAAAACATGATGATGATGTCATCATCATGTTTTTTCAGGTATTTCTTGTTTTTGGG
>LPNX010701360.1:582156-647100 GCA_001517045.1 Pseudotsuga menziesii
ATCATCCCCAAGTCCTTCATCTCAAACTCGGTAGCAAGTCTCCTTCTTGCAAATTTAATGAGTTCCTCTTTTCTATCAAGAACAAGTCATCAACATATAGCAAGAGCATCATTAGCATTCCACCTTCAACCTTGAAGCAAAGGTTGAAATCTGCTTTACTCTCAGTAAATCCTAGAGTCATCAGTAATCTGTCCATCATGCCGTACCATGTCGAACCTAAGTATCTTCTACAGTCACTCCCTCTGAAGTGGAGCACCATTCTCCCTCTTCCTTTTGTACTCTATGCATTGAAACATTCTGTACCGGAGTGATAAGTAGCTTCCTCTGCTACTAATATTCTATGTATCCATCTAGGGTCACTGGATACCAAGATCCTCTATCTTGAACCTTTTCAAAAGTTCTTCTTGCACCCATATTTGAGCTTGTCATCCTCTATAGGATTTCATCTTCAACCTCGTAGCAAAGGTTAATATCTTCATCACTCTATGTGACCTTCAAGTTCCTCATGTATGTGTTATCCCATAGGTGCCTTCTAAGCTCGTACAAGGCCTTCTTTAACTTTGCACACATTTTTCCTATCATGTGCCTTAACTTCCAGTGGATGCAAATGTATCTTTGTAGTCTATGCCTTCTTTCTGTGAGAAGCCTCATGCTACGAATCTTGCCTTGTATCCCATAGACTTCACTTCAGGTCTCGATATCGCATCTTAGACATCATTCTTCTTGAACTAGTAACCTCTTTCCCTTTCTTCTTGGCTACTTCTTCATAGCGAGAAGGCTCTGCATCAATGCTATCATTCAACAGTGTCACATAAATACACTATTCCTGAGACCTCTTCTTTCTTTGAAAGTATTGTCATATTATTCTTCATCTTGGATTCTTTCTTGAACTATCGTCACTTGTTCTTCAGAACAAGTCTCAACCTTCTTTTGTAGGTGATTGTACGCAATCTTTCCTACAAGTCAAATGCATTAGTTGTATGGTTATAAACATTTCATAAGGTATATTCATAATGAAAAATTCTTTTTCATCAAGATATAATCATGCAACTATTTTATCCAATACAACATTCATCCATATCTTACGGAAACTTTCTAGATGCCTTCCATCTCTACCATGACATCATTGATATTGTGCACCAATCCAATATGTTAGCAAAGAGGTTTCATTATAGATAAGTAGAAATGAAGAGTTGTATGAGCTACTTACCCATCACATGCATATTAGTAGTAAACTGTCATTAATGCAAACATTCTATCATGCATAAAACATCAACTGAATATAATCAAATGCATAACAAAACAATATCATGAAATTACGATTGAATACTTATCTTTTATTTGTTTCGTGGGTAGACTCCTTCTTGAGCCTTCTGCTTCATCATCCTCTTCATTCATCATTTCTTATCCAAATTATAAGATGGATAAGAGATTCTTCAAGAATTGAGTCCTTCATATTCCTCTTCGCTTAAGGGATCTTCTTTGAGTCGTGAGAGCTAGATCTTCAATTTCTCCCATTCTTCTTGTGTGTGCTCTTCCCAGATTCTGCTGAATGTAATCACTTCCTTCTGGCACAAATTCCTTGAATGAATGAATCCCATGATCCTGGGAGGCCATTCAAGGTGGTTATCACAATTTCTATATTCTTTAATTCTTCATCCAATGCTTCAAGTATGATTGTATGGTCTCTGCATTCTAGATCTTTACATTCTTCAACTGGTTTCTCAAAGTCATCTTTAAATTTATGTTCTTCCCTTAAAATAGCTTGGTCAAGGAATCAAACATATCTTTAGGTTTCTTTAGGGAATACACTTGTGGTATGAGGTGATCCTTGATTGAATCAACAATGATCTTCTTGGCTTTGACCAAGTTCTTCTTGTGTAAGGATTTTAGCCTTATCTCCCTCAGGAACTGAAACCTCTCCACTTATCTGGGTGTCCAATTCATTTCCTTCAAGAACTGGGGAGATCCTATACTTCCATGCTTGGAAGTTGTCAGATTCACCAATCTTTTCATCAAGCTAGTGTGATTAGTCATTTTTAAATGAGAACCTCAAAAGTAAATAGCAAAATATTAGATCTTACCGATTTGAGGAGTTCGTCCTAGTTTCGGTGCTGAATGATCTAGGGTTTGTCAAAAAAACCCTAATTTTCAAAACTTGGAATATTTTCGATCTTATTGGATAGAAATATGCACCTCTTCAAGGCGAGCTGTCCAATGTACTCCTTTTCTGAAAACAGTGGAGGGAAGCTCCCGGAATAGGAAGCCCTAGTTTTCCAATTTCCTCCACAAAAATGCCTGATATTGTTTATGTGATATCTCAAAAATTTATATTCCTTTGTGTTTGAAAATTTGTAATGAGGTATCCTTTCCTATATTCTTTTCAACACCATAGGTTTGAGCAGAATTTGTTTCACCAATTGGGACTTATGATAGTTTTCCCAAGGTGACGTATTTCAGGAATGTTCTGTATAGCGAACTTGTACGGACTTCCACGTGTCCATGTTTCATCATCAGGGTCTGAACCTTTTACTAGATAAATTAAATTCTATGCCCTATCTGGAACTTCTTTCAAAATTTCATTTGGACCTTTTTATCTCGAGACACAACAATTCTCCATAGGTGTCCTTCTTAGGGATGAATCTTGAAAGTGGCTAGAACCCTCATTTGGAGGAATCATATCTCCCAGAATATAGGGAATATGAGGCTGAAATGTTTACATAGGGTACATCATGATTTTATATTCATCCTATGAAAATTTTGGCTCTTTATCCTTCTTCAATCTCAATATATAGTGAATGTACCAAAACTACCAGTTTTAGTATTTTAGGGTTTTTTAGGCCCGGGGTCAAACTAGGGTTTGACTTTCCCAGAGTTTTACCGAACCAAAAATCTCGACCTTGGTCTCTAAACTTCGATTTTGATGAGGAGAGAAATATTATGCTAGGCTCACTCAAAAATTCCTCTTCTGTAAAAAGCTCTAATTTCCTGCAGCAAAAACTGAAAATGCCCAGAATCAAATTCTGCTTCGATAGAAAGATGTGCCCTTCAATAGAGAGTTATCCTAGCCTCATTTTGATGATTGATTATGGAGAGAGACCCAAAAATTAAGAAGACCTAGCTTCTACAGCTACACAGTGTCTTCTTCTCAGGGTAGTTTTGATACCATGTTAGATTTGTATCATTTAAGCAATATGATCTTAGGATCTTATCTAAGAGAATAACATGCACAACAGTAATCACAAGAGACAAGAGACACAAATAATTTTTCTAAAGGAAACCATAAAGGAGAAAACCCCTCAACTTCCTCAGAGATAGAATGAGCACCAATGGCAGCAGTAAAACCCAAAGACAGAAAAGATGATCTCCAACAGTTGTTCTCTCTCTCACTTGTGTGAGCACTTCCTCTCTCACTCGTGCGCCCCAGTTGAGTGAGTGTGTATGTCAAATAGAGATTCTCACTCTCTATTTATACTAGTTTCTAACTTGATAATTACTTACCAAGGCTGACATCTCTAGGAAAGTCTAATAACCCTAGTGCCCCTCAACTGTGGGGACTTTTCCCTCCAATTAACAAGGAGGTTTAACCTTAACTCAATTGTGGGGACTATTTCCCCGAATTACAACAAAGGGTTAATCTCATTGACTTTACATGACCCTATTATATTAATGACTCTCCCAATAGGAACATCGGGGTATGACATGACTCAATTACATTACTGATACTTCCCAATAGGAACATCGGGGTACAATACATAATATATACAAGTGAATACATTCCGAAGTTACAAATGCATCAACACATTCCTCCCAACCACCCAATATACTATAATTTTACAAAACTTAAGGGAAAAAAAAACTAAAAGTACATAATAATTGCTACTAAGAAGCAAGTGCAATTTGAACTTAGGTGGAGAAGGTAACAATCATTCCTCCCAACCACCCAATCTACAAGAAGTATTTATCAACCTTCAAAAAGAAAAAAATATTATAATTATTATTATTATAATTACTTAATAATTGTATTAAGTACAATTATTAAATTACAAGAGTAAAGAAAAACAAGACAAAATCGAAGAAGACAAGAAGTCAATCAAAAGGAAAACTAACTATCGTCAAAGAACACTAGAAGTCAGGAATTATGGCAAAGTCTAAATCAGAATTGTAGTCCCAAATACAAGTAGCAATTCAGAAAGTATTTGACATGACGAAGATGGATATTTCTAAGGAATTAATGAGTAAAAAATATACCAATCAGAATCTACAAAACCAAAAAATCATGAAAGATGTAGCCAAGAATAATGAAGAAATAAAACGATTAAACAAAATCATCAAGGACAAAGATGAAAAAATCATGCAAATTCAGACAAAAGTAATATGCCAAGAAGCAGAGAATTTCCTCCTTCAGCAACAGATTGAGGAACTCCAACAAAAAGAGGAAGACTAAAAAAAGTGCACAATTCAGAAATTACAAAAGTCTATAACACATTAACAAGTAATACTGAAGAAATATACTGATTAATAAATCATAATAAATTATTAGTTACGAATATCAAGAAGTTAAAGAGTACCAAGAAGGAAGACAACTCGAATGAACAAATCAAAGGAAAAGTCCTAGAAAAACAAGAAGAAAATCAATGCCTTCTAAATCTTAATTAAGAACTAGAGAAAGAAATCGAGAAGTTAAAAGAGGACAAAAATTCACAAGATTAAAGGTTCAAGAAGATTCAGAGTAAAAAAATATCTACTGGAGAACAAAATAGTGCAAATCCAGAGAGAAGAATCCAGACTCTCCAAAAAATAAAGTCAAGTCGAGGAAGTGAATGCAGTCCTCGCCGCATTTTTAAAGGAAGAAAAACAAACAACACATACGCCTTACAGACATCCCAATTACAATTGTCATTTTGACCATCGACAAGGTAAAAATGAGAATTCACAAAAGAGTTATGTTGGCAAGCAAACAGTTCGACATACTAAGCAACAATTAATACAACCTGTTTCCCAAAACAATCTCAGAGGTCCAATCAAAATAGATATGGGATGGACCACAATATATACGATGTGACAATTCTCTTGGGGAATCTGTAACTCATATTGTCTTATCTCATCAAGTGTCACAAAGGATCCAGAGATGACAGTTCAAGCAAATCAGATGTTGTTGTCAATGAAGCTTTGAGGAAAAAGCTTCCCTTAAGGGGAAGGAAATGTAACAAACTTAAATAATAACAACAAATAATAATAATAATAATAAGCATCAAGATATATATATAAAATAAATAATAATAATTAATAATGTCTTTACGAATAATACATGACTCTTAATGAAAGGCTATTTTTCCAAAATATAAATAGCGGACCCACAATTGTAACTTATCACTTATCTATCAAATTATACATAATTTTATATCTACGGATATGTGGGTTATTTCATAAATTACAGGTTCATTCCTATTTAACTGAGAACATCCAACTATGGATGTTACAAGGCTTCACCTATTGGCGAGACTGGAGTTGGAATGAATCAGATTCAATCACAACTTGCAGACCTAACAATAAGGTTTGTCGTTACACCAAAACATGCATATGTTGATGAACATTTGAAACCCAACACAATGTCATGTCACCAAGAGTGGTGGTTAGTCCACTTATTTTATATTCCCATAGGTGCGGCGGTTATACCATGTGGAGGTTGTACCGATACTCCAAAACCCCTCCTCCGACGTCGCTTGGAGGAATTGAACCTGAGACCTATGCTATGATACCATGTAAGGTTTGTCGTTACACCAAATCCTGTAGATTTTGATGAACATTTGAAACCCAAAACAAGGCCCTATCAACAAGAGTGGTGGTTAGTCCACTTGTTTTATATTCCCAGAGGTGTAGAGGTTATACCATGTGGAGGTTGTAGCGATACTCCAACACTAACGATCCAATTGCAAGACATCAAAAAGGGAAGAGAGAATTGTGAATAAATATGCTGTACTCGATGTCATGTAGAATAACATCATAAGGACCAGTGCCCAGATTTAAGAAATTATCTACTGTTGGGAGCTCTGAATCCATTGAGTCATGGTGGCATGCTGTGGTTGGGAAAAATCCCTAGCCACGTGCAGAAGCACCTACCTTTCATCTATAGGACGGAAAAGTAGATTCAATGGATAAAAAAACCTGCAACAAACTATTAGCAATAAACTAAGCATAAACATCTAAGCTATGAACTAAATAACAAAAAATATGAAAACCATTATACCTCAGATGTTTTTTGGAAGGGGGCCACCATGCCCAAACTAAGAAGATGCCTCTCCATAGGAAATATTGGTGAGGAGTCTAAATCAACACAAAAAGGTATTGGCAAATAGTAAATGAGGTGAATGGGGTGAATGGATTAAGAGGAAAGGTCTCTCAAGGAAATCACACTGCTATAGTAATGGTAGGAAGAAAAATAGTTATGAGTGATGGGGACCCCCACCCCTCCTTTTATAGTTTTTCTCACGTTTTTACGGTTTTAAGCCCTTGGTTAGGGTTTTGGGCCCTACCTAGGGTTTTAAACCCCCTTTCTCTTATTTTTAGCTCCTTTTGAGGTTTTTAGGACCTTTAGATCTTTTTTGGAGGCTTTATCCCCTTTGTCAATTGTTTAGCTCCTTTGTGAGCTATTTTGGTTCTTTGGGGGGTTTTTGAAGCCTTTTATTATTATTTTAGCCTTTTGTGAGAGACGCATAGGTTAAATGTGGGGGTGGGGATACAATAGATATATGTAAGTGGTGTAGGCCTTGTAGTGCAGGTTAGGAAATTTTTTGCATTAACAGATTGACCCTTGATGTGTAAGGGAAGGAGCTCATCATATGGTCAACGAATATCATAGGATCCTAGGGATTATGGAGAGACATGTGAAGAATCATTGCTTCCTCGTTTGAGACATGGTGGCTTTGGTTTTGTATTAATATGGTTCCCATCAATGGGTGAGATACAGAGAATGTATGACATGTATATGGACGAGGCAGGCATACCCATGCTCGTAACAATGTCAAAAGAATAGTATGATCAGGGCTCTCAAACACAAGAGATGATCATGTACAAATGTTGTTACACAATTGTTGCCTCAATTAGAGGCTCAATACAATACTGATATGAAGAACTGATAGATTGGACCCACGATATTCTCATGGAATGAAATATCTTCATAGCTGATGACCTATTGGATCTGAAAGTTTACATAACTGTAAGGACTTACTGATGGAGAGTCAAAGTATCTGTGGTACAATATGCCACATCAATCATGAATCTATAGAGAAGCACTGCTCCAAGGCTTGTGAACACTGCCTCCTGTTAACACTAGAAAATTACCCAAGGTTGTAAAGGATATTCCCAGGTAACAACAAAAACCACTTTTATAGAGAAAACCAGATTTTTTCTCTTCCGAGAGGGATCTCTCACAAAATATTAACAAGGCCAGATATGTATAAGAGAAATTATTCGTAATTGGTAAGATTGGTTGAAACTGAACACATGGCCATTGGGCTATGGAGTCAAGATATGAATATAGATAAACAGAGCTTTAGCATGGAAGTTTTAAATAGAGGCAAGGTAGCTACTTAGTCATAGTCAAAATTTGATTGTCTGGTGAAAAAGGAAGAACATGAACAAACCATTAACACAAATCATTGTAAAAATGAATTTTGTATAAACTTTAGAAGAAAGGTTTGGTGGACATCCGAAAACAATAGTTAGAGCATAGTAAAAATGAATTCCAAAATGTTACTCTCATTTTAGACATGAAGGAAAACATAATGGAAAGGTAAAACTGGAAAAACATTCACATAAGAAGGGAAAGTACAGACTACAACATGAAATAACACATGAATCTCTGAAAGACGCCAACTTTCAGCTCTATAATTTTATTAAAGAAATACTTGAATACTCAAATCTCCAAAATCTCACAGGTTCCCCCTTGCTTCATCAAATTTATGAATACTTATACAATTGCTCCTCGAGTTAAACAATAAACCTAACTATCTAATGGTTCCAACCATTTATTACGTGTTTCAAAGCACTTATCTATTACAAAATAGTTCTAAGATAACAAAACTTCTTCGTTAATGAATTTGAAAAGAAAATTTTATCATAAAATATATCTTTTGTTGAAACTCCTTTTGCATTATCTTCCTTGATGTCTTCATGGTTGTAACTTATATTTAGTTGATCCATATTGTTGAACTGCTCTTCAATTTTTAGGATTAGGCAAATTTTCAACAACCATTTCATGTACCAGAACTCTGAGATCCATGTTGTCTGCATATGAAAAATTAGGAACACCGGGTTCTTTAACGACTTCACACAACTCTTGCTGTCGCAATATATACAAGTAGCATCCAACTGGAGATCAAACAAATTAGACAGTATCTTCCTTAGCCATACTACCTCACAACTAGCTGAACAAGCTACGACATACTCTGCTTCAGTTGTACTCAATGACACACATGATTTTTTCTTGCTAAACCAAGAGATCACACCTGATCCCATACTGAAGCAGCACCCTGAAGTGTTATTCCTCTTGATGGCACTGCCTGCCCAATCTAAATCAACATAACCCTCCAAATTAATCTTCAATTTTTCCTCATACTTGATCCCATAATCAGTTGTACCCTTCAGGTACCTCACTGCATGCTTTGCAACCATCAAGTGAACATGTCTCAATGTGTTCACAGCAAATAAAATATATGGTCTCGTATTTGTCTGGTACATCATCTGATGATACATTGTGGCATCAACCAACTCTGATGAAGCATCACTCAATAGCTTCATGTTCAATGCCATAGGTGTTTTTATGGCCTTGTATCCCATCATCCCTTGTCCCAGGGAGATTCCATCCACATTCTGCCACACCTCCATGCCTAGAAAGTAGTGCATCATATCAATTCCTTCATCTCAAACTCGACAGTAAGTCTCCTTCTTGAAACTTTAATGAGTTCCTCTTTTCTGTCAGGAACAAGTCATCAACATATAACAGGAGCATCATTAGTCTTTTTCCTTCAACCTTGAAACAAAGGTTGGAATCCACTTTGCTCTCAGTAAATCCTAGATTCATTAGTAAGCTTTCCATCCTGTTGTATCATGTCAAACCTTAGGATCTTCTGTAGTCACTCCCTCTAAAGCGAAGCATCATTCTCCGTCCGTCTTTCGTACTCTATGAGTTGAAACATTTAGTACTGGAGTGACAAATAGCTTCCTCTGTTACTAATATTCTATGTATCCATCTAGAGTCACTAGATACCAAGATCCTCTATCTTGAAACTTTTCAAAAGTTCTTCTTGCACCCATCTGTGAGCTTGTCATCCTCTATAGGCTTTCATCTTCAACCTTGTAGCGAAGGTTCATATCTTCATCAAGCTCCTCACGTATGTGTTATACCATGGGTGTCTTCTAAGCTCATACAAAGCCTTCTTTCATTTGCACACATGATTCTTCATGTCATGTGTCTTAACTTCTAGTGGCTGCAATTGTATCTTCATAGTCTATTCCTTCTTTTCATGAGAAGCCTCGTGCTATGAATCTTGCCTTATGTCCCACAATGTTTCCATCTATTGCATGATGGAACTATGAACTACCCTTCAGGTCTCTATACTGCATTCTAGACATCATTCTTCATTTTGGATTATTAGAGTGAATCTTGAACTATCATCACTTGTTCTTCAGAACAAGTCTCATCCTTCTTTTCTTGTAAGCGATTGTACGCGATCTTTCCTACAAGTCAAATGCACCAGTTGTATGATTAGAAACATTTCATAATGCATATTCATAATGGTAAATTCTTATGCGTAAAGATATAATCATGCAACTATTTTAGACAATACAACATTCATCCATATATCATAGAAACTTTCTAGATGCCTTCCATCTCTACCAGGACAACATTGATATTGTGCACTAATCCAATATGTCAGCAAAGAGGTTTCATTCTAGATAAGTAGTTGTAATGTCCTTGACCCTCCGACCGGCGAAGAGGACGCTACTAACACCAATCAAATAGGAAAACAACCCCATGAACATGAACAGGGATAAATGATGATATTAAAAAGCTTAACATAATACATACTGAGATGCATAAAACATGCAAGGATACATAGTTACTCAACATTCAACGAAAGAAAACATATACATTCCAACATTCAACATGTTCATCAAAATTCATGAAACATCAGATATAATTGCAGAGATGAAACGGTCAGGAGTACTTATCTTTTAATGAAGAACTCGCGCCGCAACCAGCTACGTCACTACAACGTTCCACCCAACCATAGGCCAGCGTGCTCATCAATCTCTTAGCAACACTGCCACCCCCGAGCTGGGCATGATTCCTCAAGGAATAAGGGTCAATGCAAGCTTACACATAGCCAAGGTAGACAAATCAGCCAAACCCACACAGTAGGGTTTACCATATCATCAAGGAGCTAGGAAAGGATAAATGCCAAGTTGGTGGCCTCAAACACCAGCTCTCTCAAGCATACCTAGCCTCTAATCCCACTCTCAACAGTCCAAAGACCAACCACTGCATACCGCAGCAAAACAACCCATTCACAGCTCTATGAAGAAGGCAAGGACAACCGGGTGACAACGGCTCAAGTCCACAAGACAACTCAGGGTTGTTCTTGGCCCTAGCATGGCCAAAACAACTCAGTAGCAACCCAAAACCAGGGTACATCAACAGCCACAAACTCACAATGAAAACTATGGAAACCTTACACAATCCCAAAACAGGGGAGAAGTCTGATTCTCAATCTTGAACAAAAGAAGGACATTAACGTAGACCACAATCTGATGAGGAAACGATGAGAACCTTACATAGTACATAGTTGGGACAGAAGCAAAAATCCTAGCATAGTCATGGGAGGACTCAACCGACGATGTGGAAATCAACGGTCGTCCAACATCTAAAATCCCACAACACACAGCCCCTTAACACAAACACTGAAGAAAGTTACACAAACAAGAATGGGGAAAGAACTGATTCTCCATCAATCTATGTGTGAGGGAAAAGGACGCGGCCAACAAATATTGAAAACAACAATCCATCAACAATAAAAGAAACCCACAGCGATTCTTCACAGTCTGGGAATGGTGGAGGAAAAAACGCTGACTCCATGCATGAGGAAGGTTAACCGGCCCCCCTATGCATCCCTGCTTGAGAGTGAACTGACAAATGGAGAGAATGGAGAGAATGGTGATGGTGGTTTTTTTTTGCTTGCCAATGTGAGGTCAACTTGCTGGTGGAGTGTGCATGTGGGCAAGGACTGACAGTCCTACCACACTCCACTCCTAGCCATAACTGCCTCAACTACTCAACAAAACATAAAATTGTTAGTTGGATAAGACAAGGAAAGATGGGCAAATCAAACAGGGTGGTGACACATGGATTTTCCCCCCCATAGCCCAAGGTTTGACATCCCCCACCCGTATCCTTTGGAATCATGCCCTTTTCATTTTAACGTTGCACCGTCATAGCTAGTTGTAGGTTTATTTTAATTGATGTGCGTATTTACATGATGCCAAACTATAATTTTCCGGATAGCATGATATACCATCAGCAACTATCCCTATTGCCGAAACATACACAACCAAATCAATGGTGGGGCTTTTCCCTTTAGCTCTTCACCACAATTAATTACAATATATACATCATGTATCTTTTAATGCAAATGGGGTCAAAACCAGGGTATTACAATCCCCTCCCCCTTGGAATAACATCGTCCTCGGTGTTCCAATACATAGGAATACATATACAATTTGCACATCTAAAATTTCAAAATTTTGCAGATCTGTCCCATGTTCAATTATTTACTTTGAACATTCAGGACCAAGCCCCTCGGCTTCCACGAACTTCTCCTACTGGTTCTTAGCTTTCATCTTATCCCAAATCCTAGGAACTTTGTGGCTGTTGCCCTCTTTATGTTCCCTCATTGGGCAGTCTCGGCGTAAATGATGTCCTCTGCATCCCCAGCATTTCACTGGATGCTTCATCTTTATCTGCTCAATTTCCTTTGAGCCTTCATGCCTGGACCATTTCCTAATGGGCCACTTGGACGAATGTCCCATCACTGATCCACCTTCCTTTCCTTTGCCGATTTCTCTCGGAAGGCTTTTCACCTCCCTTTGCAAACCAATAGAGTCTTGCAAAATCTGGTGGTTCATTTCATTCTACCTTTTCTGTATCTTGAGCATCTCTCCAAGATTTTCTTGGGTCTTGGAAATCATTTGAAGGAGACTTCCAGCCAAGTCTAGCAACTTTTGATCTACTTCCATGATCAATGTGCACCACCGGGTTTCACTTTTCTCACCTATGAAATGCACCATTGAAATTCTGTCAGACCAAGCATAATATAGACATTAAAATCAGTCAGTTAATTACCCAATTGGCATGATAGTCCAAGTCTCATCAAGGAGACTTTCATATTTTTCATGCCTTCCAAATAGGCACACGAGCTCATTCATGTCCATTCTTGGGCAGGGAGTTAACCATTCCAGCATTCACAATTTACTTTAAGAAAATACACACATTCCATTTTAGTCATACATGCATTCAACCATCTTTTGTTTTCACAATGCATAAATTTATATATATATATATATATATAATTAAAAGGGCAAGAGAGAGCAACAAGAGTTTTTTTTTTCCTCTTTGTTTTGTTCCATCCTGGAACCCACACCACCACTGTGGCTTTTCATGCTCTCAACCTCTTTCACTTCACCATGAATGTTGGACCAATCCCTCTTAGTCATGACACTTAGTGTCTCCGGTCCATTTCAAACCTCTCAACCATGGAGTCTCTCCACATGGCCTGTCTCAGTTGCTAAGACCTCCACAGTCTTACTAGCACCATTTTCATTACTACTCATTCTGAGCTCTCCAGGACAGTCACATGTCCACATGCACCCCTAGGATGCTCTCATAGTCCTCACTCCCAGTGATACCTATATCTAAACATTGAATAGATTCACATGTTTAGTTTATTCTCATCGGTTTTATCTCTAGAACAAGAGTTTAAAACATCATAACCAAATCATATACACAAGTACATTCATAAGCAAAATAATCCAATACTTATCTGTATTGTGCATTTCCTCATTGGTCCATAGGATCCTGCTTCGCTTTGCAAGCCTTGGGATCGCCTATGGACTTGGATGTTAGGTCAACACACAGGCTGTTCTACAACATCAAATAATTAATGTCCAGCCAATACACCCGCATGTCGACTGGGCTTGGAACTTTACCACGACCACTTCTAGGTCCAGGATCTACTATGGATCCCCAGGCATATAACAGCCCAACATACACTTATATCAACAATAATACATACACTTATATCAACAATACACTTATACCAACATACACTTATATCAACAATAATACATACACTTATATCAACAATACACTTATACCAACATACACTTATATCAACATACACTCATATCAACAATAATGCACACTTATATCAACAATAACCCTTACTCTGCAACCTCTCACAACAACCGTTTGCCTTTTCTCTTTAGGGTACAACACCCAACTGCATCTATTTAGCCTGTCAACACAAGCAATATAAGAAAACTCATCGGCATTATTGCTCTAAAATTGTAATCATATTTCATATCATTCACTATCAAGTATTGAGACACCAGGAGTGCATCCACTCCCTAGGGTGTAGTCAATATTGAAAACCCTTTCATGACTCGACATCGAAAAAGTGTGCACCCTTTTCCGGTGTGTTCCATGTAGGCCCTATTCATATTGAATCAATCAGTCATCATGGAAATAAAATCAAAACATGTTCTGCATATGGAATTTTAATAACTTGACATGCATATTCTTAGCAAGGGTCACAGAACACTTATCCATTTGTCGACGCAGTATTCCTCCGTTGAGGAATGGGGATCCCTTCTCTGAGTTGACAGTCCCTCAGTTAGCCATCCCAACTCCTTTTTACATTTCATATCCACACATGTCTTACCAACATAATCTATACCATCTCACTCATGTTGCTTACCAAACATGTAGTGCAGATGAGACATTTCCAAAATGTCCAATGGAGTTTCACCCGAAACCCATTTCCAAGATAAGGGAAAACCTTCCCATGAAGTTTGGCTCTTGTAGTCCATCACACATGATCTTACTGCAATGTGTACCCCTGGCACATTCATCAAATAGTCAAATAGTCAATCATTATCTGATAATACAATCCAAATTGATTGTTCCATAACCAAGCAATGACATTAGTAATCAAATTCAATAGGAATTTGCAATTCTGTCTACTACAGAAATTAGTTTGCTTGGCAATGAGGTGATCCTCAATTGTGGGTCTCTTGTAAGTAGCACCACTATGCCCATTATAATTTTGTTCTTACTAGCATAATATGAATACCCACTTACAATGCGTCCTCCTGACACAATCAACTATTTTCACAGCCATGAGACTCTTCTCATAAGGTTTGGCTCTTTCACATGGTTAGATTCCAGTCTTTGTCATGGTCTTACCCTTTTTTCCATGCCCCAAACAATCTACCTAAACCTGAACCTCAGTCAGCCAAACACTTGGTAAGTCTTGGTGCATCTAACTTTTTCATTAAAGCAACAATCACTGAAGTATTTTCAGAATTATAGAATTCAGACACTTCCAGTTGTTAATCACATCAATAGTACCAAAACTCATTTACTTCACACAATCATGATCATACTAAAATTGCAAGGTATAGTCACATCATTTATGCAGTTTAAATGAATTTTTTAGATACTCCTTACTTCACAAGCATATCATTGTACCACCTCGCTCTTCCATAGAGCATTTCCGGCAACCAATCGATCATGACTACCCTCTTCATGCACTTACTATCCTGCATCCATAATAGCTCTTGAAATGGTTCCTAAATTGTCATCAATTCATCATTTCAGCCATTAGTTATTCATAATATCACATGCACTTCATCTTAATGCATTCATGCAATGCATCACAACATTTGTAACTATACTTATGCAATCAATCACTCACACCCTTCATATGCATCCATTCAATGCATGACTACAAGATTCATAAAATATTTTTAATGCATATCCATTCAATGCTACCTTGCATTGATTCAGGAATACTATGCATTCAACATACCATGCATGGCCTAACCATGACTACTTCATATAGGATGCATTACTATAATCAAGATCACCAGTACTTACTTTCCTTGGGCTACTAAGCTCAATCAATATATATAGGCATGACACCTTTCTATATGAACGTAGTATAACATTCAAATATCCACATGGTATGAGGTCTCTTACCTTCACCACTCCTTGGAAATTGTCATAATTAAACCATTACCTGCATGGATCCTACTTACACCTTCGACATTACCAGTTTAGTTGGTATCCTGCAGAGAATTGCAAAATTCGCTCACCAACTTTTTATTATGGACTGGTTTCCTTATCCCTTCCTCCAGAGGGTTGCTAGTCACATTTGTCAGCATCAGCAACATATTCAGCCAGGCCCATGTTGTCATTGTTTTTTCCACTAATGCCAACACCAATGCAATAACTATCATTAGTGGTTCATTATAGATGTATAATCCTCAATATCCTATGTATGCAAAGCATATCCTCATGCATTTCATGCATAAAACTTATAAAAGATAATATAGTTAGAAAGACATGGGCTAAGGAATTTTCCCTTTTAAATCCCTCATCTTTGCATGGAATTCCTCTTCCACATAATAGCTGGTTTGAATTCATGGTCTTGCTACCTCTAGGCATGCAATTTCCCAGATTTGTCCATTTGACATCAGTGGCCATCATTAGCACTTTTCTGGTCCACACTCAGATTCTGGTGACTTTCCCTTGTTCCCTACTGGATAATCTTTCCAACTCCTATCCACATGCTTCATTCTGACCTTGGGTGTGAAAACCACACCATTTCAAAAATGATGGCAAAACACACCACTGAATTTTGGTCTAGAATGTCAACTTCATCCACTTGGAATTCTCTTCCCTTTTCAGCCCTATAATCCACTGGTAGTCTACTGAAATTCCACTAAAAAATAGTTGGAATTTGCTGAGAGAAATTCCACTTTGAAAAAAAAAAAACCCAAAATTTCTTGAATAGAATCGGGTCCCATCCCAACTATCATTCCAATGTTTCGGTAGTCAGAACAACTAATTTCCTCCGCTTCTCATCGGCGGCCATACAACTAACCCTTTCCACGGTATCATTGGTCTGTTCATCTATGCTTCTGGACTTTATCGGTAATGCCAAAGGCTATCCCTCGGTGGTCAAACAGCTAACGTTTTTCGCTGTTTCGGATCCCCATCCATCTAAGCTTCTGAGTCCTTTACCAGCACTGCAAAAGCCATCATCGACGATCGAATCCTCTACCTGTCAGTTATTTCATAAATTTCAGGTTCATTCCTAGTTAATTGAGAACATCCAACTATGGATGTTACAAGGCTTCACCTATTGGTGAGACTGGAGTTGGAATTAATCAGATTCAATCACAACTTGCGGACCTAACTATAAGGTTTGTCATTACACCAAAACATGCAGATGTTGATGAACATTTTAATCCCAACACAATGCCGTGTCACCAAGAGTGGCAGTTAGTCCACTTATTTTATATTACCATAGGTGCAACGGTTATACCATGTGGAGGTTTTACCAATACTCCAACACCCCGCCTCCTACATTGCTCGGGGGAATTGAACCTGAGACCTATGCTATGATACCATGTAAGGTTTGTCGTTACACCAAATCCTGCAGATGTTGATGAACATTTGAAACCCAAAACAAGGCCCTATCAACAGGAGTGGTGGTTAGTCCACTTGTTTTATATTCCCAGAGGTGCATCAGTTATACCATCTGGAGGTTGTAGCGATAATCCAACACTAACGATCCAATTGCAAGATATCAAAAAGGGAAGAGAGAATCGTGAATAAATATGGTGTACTCGATGTCATGTAGAATAACATCATAAGGACCAGTCCCCATATTTAATAAATTATCTACTATTAGGAGCTCTGAATCCATTGAGTCATGGTGGCATGCTGTGGTTGGGAAAAATCCCTAGCCACGCATAGAAGCACCTACCTTTCGTCTATAGGACGGAAGGGTAGATTCAATGGATAAAAAAACCTGCAACAAACTATTAGCAATAAACTAAGCATAAACATCTAAGCTATGAACTAAATAACAAAAAATATGAAAACCATTATACCTCAGATGTTTTTTGGAAGGGGGCCACCATGCCCAAACTAAGAAGATGCCTCTCCACAGGGAAGGTTGGTGAGGAGTCTTAATCAACACAAAAAGGTATTGGAAAATAGGAAATGAGGTGAATGGGGTGAATGGCTTAAGAGGAAAGATCTCTCAAGGAAATCACACTGCTATAGTAATGGTAGGAAGAAAAATAGTTATGAGTGATGGGGACCCCCACCCCTCCTTTTATAGTTTTTCTCACGTTTTTATGATTTTAAGCCCTTGGTTAGGGTTTTGGGCCCTACCTAGGGTTTTAAACCCCTTTTCTCTTATTTTTATCTCCTTTTGAGGTTTTTAGGACCTTTTAGGGCCTTTAGATCTTTTTTGGAGGCTTTAGCCCCTTTGTCAGTTTTTTAGCTCCTTTGTGAGCTATTTTGGTTCTTTTGGGGGTTTTTAAAGCCTTTTTATTATTATTTTAGCCTTTTGTGAGAGAAGCATAGGTTAAATGTGGGGGTGGGGATACAATATATATATGTAAGTGGTGTAGGCCTTGTAGTGTAGGTTAGGAAATTTTTTACGTTAACATATTTCCCCTTGATGTGTGAGGGAAGGAGCTCATCATATGGTCAACGAACACCATAGGATCCCGGGGATTATGGAGAGACATGTGAAGAATCATTGCTTCCTCGTTCAAGATATGGTGGCTTTGGTTTTTGTATTAATATGGTTCCCATAAATGGGTGAGAAAGAGAGAATGTATGACATGTATATGGACGAGGCGGGCATACCCATGCTCGTAACAATGTCAAAAGAATAGTATGATCAGGGCTCTCAAACACAAGAGCTGATCATGCACAAATGTTGTTACACAATTGTTGCCTCAATAAGAGGCTCAATACAATACTGATATGAAGAACTAACAGATTAGACTCACGATATTCTCATGGACTGAAATATCTTCATAGCTGATGACCTATTGGATCTAAAAGTTTACATAATTGTAAGGACTTACTGACGGAGAGTCAAAGTATCTGTGGTACAATATGCCGCATCAATCATGAATCTATACAAAATCACTGCTCCGAGGCTTATGAACACTGCCTCCTGTTAACACTAGAAAATTACCCAAGGTTGTAAAGAATATTCCAAGGTAACAACAAAAACCACTTTTAAAGAGAAAACCATATTTTTTCTCTTCCGAGAGGGATCTCTCACAAAAGATTAACAAGGACAGATATGTATAAGCAAAATTATTCGTAATTGGTAAGATTGGTTGAAACTGAACACATTACCATTGGGCTATGGAGTCAAGATACGAATATAGATAAACAGAGCTTTAGCATGGAAGTTTTAAACAGAGGCAAGATAGCTACTCAGTCACAGTCAAAATTTGATTGTCTGGTGAAAAAGGAAGAACATGAACAAACCATTAACACAAATCATTGTAAAAATGAATTTTTGTATCAACTTTAGAAGAAAGGTTTGGTGGACTTCTAAAAACAACAGTTAGAGCATAGTAAATATGAATTCCAAACTATTACTCTCATTTTAGACATGAAGGAAAACATAATGGAAAGATAAAACTGGAAAAACATTCACATAAGAAGGGAAAGTACAGACTACAACATGAAATAACACATGAATCTCTGAAAGACGCCAACTTTCAGCTCTATAATTTTATTAAATAAATACTTGAATACTCAAATCTCCAAAATCTCACAGGCTCCCCCTTGCTTCATCAAATTTATGAATACTTATACAATTGCTCCTCGAGTTGATCAATAAACTTAACTGTCTAATGGTTCCAACCATTTATTACATGTTTTAAAGCACTTATCTATTACAAAATAGTTCTAAGATAACAAAACTTATTCGTTAATGAATTTAAAAAGAAAATTTTATCATAAAATATATATTTTGTTGAAAATCCTTTTGCATTGTCTTCCTTGATGTCTTCATGGTTGTAACTTATATTTAGTTGATCCATATTGTTGAACTACTCTTCAATGTTGGGGATTAGGAAAATCTACAACAACCATTTCATGTACTAGAACTCTGAGATCCATGTTGTCTGCATATGAAAAATTAGGAACATCGGGTTCTTTGACAACTTCACACAACTCTGGCTGTCGCAATATATACAAGTAGCATCCAACTGGAGATCAAACAAATCAGATAGTATCTTCGTTAGCCATACTACCTCACAACTAGTTGAACAAGCTGCGACCTACTCTTCTTCAGCTATACTCAATGACACACAAGACTATTTCTTGCTAAACCAATAGATCACACTTGATCCCATACTGAGGCAGCACCCTAAAGTGCTCTTCTTGTTGATGGTACTGCCTGCCCAATATGAATCAACATAACCCTCCAAATTAATCTTCAATTTTTCCTCATCCTTGATCCCATAATCAGTTGTACCCTTCAGGTACCTCACTGCATGCTTTGCAACCATCAAGTGAAACATGTCTCAATGTGTTCACAGCAAATAAAATATCTGGTCTTGTATTCATCTGGTACATCATCTGATGATACATAATGGCATCAACCGACTTTGATGAAGCATCACTCAATAGCTTCATGTTCAATGCCATAGGTGTGTTTATGGCCTTGTATCCCATCATCCCTTGTCCTAGGGAGATTCCATCCGCATTTTTCCACACCTCCATGCCTATAAAGTAGTGCATCATATCAAGTCCTTCATCTTGAACTCAACAATAAGTCTCCTTCTTGAAACTTTAATGAGTTCCTCTTTTCTGTCAGGAACAAGTCATAAACATATAACAGTAGCATCACTAGTCTTTTTCTTTCAACCTTGAAGCAAAGGTTGGAATCAATTTTACTCTCAATAAATCCTAGATTCATTAGTAAGCTTTCCATCCTGTTGTATCATGTCAAAAATCAGGATCTTCTGTAGTCACTCCCTCTAAAGCGGAGCATCATTCTCCATCTGTCTTTCGTACTCTATACATTGAAACATTCAGTACTGGAGTGACAAATAGCTTCCTCTGCTACTAATATTCTATGTATCCATCTAGGGTCACTAGATATTAAGATCCTCTATCTTGAACCTTTTCAAAAGTTCTTCTTGTACCCATCTGTGAGCTTGTCATCCTCTATAGGCTTTCATATTCAACCTTGTAGCGAA
This sequence comes from Pseudotsuga menziesii, assembly GCA_001517045.1. Taxonomy (NCBI): domain Eukaryota; kingdom Viridiplantae; phylum Streptophyta; class Pinopsida; order Pinales; family Pinaceae; genus Pseudotsuga; species Pseudotsuga menziesii. Next base: position 602,530 of record LPNX010701360.1, read on the forward strand.
GGTTCATATCTTCATCAAGCTCCTCATGTATGTGTTATCCCATGGGTGTCTTCTGAGCTCATACAAAGCCTTCTTCCATTTGCACACATGATTCTTCCTGCCATGTGTCTTAACTTCTGGTGGCAGCAAATGTCTCTTTGTAGTCTATTCCTTCTTTTCGTGAGAAGCCTTGTGCTATGAATCCTGCCTTGTGTCCCATGATGTTTCCATCTACTGCATGATGGAACTATGAACTACCCTTCAGGTCTCTATATTGCATCCTAGACATCATTCTTCATTTTGGATTATTAGAGTGAATCTTAAACTATCATCACTTGTTCTTTAGAACAAGTCTCATCCTTCTTTCTTGTAGGCAATTGTACGTGATCTTTCCTACAAGTCAAATGCACCAGTTGTATGATTAGAAACATTTCATAATGCATATTCATAATGGTAAATTCTTATGCATAAAGATATAATCATGCAACTATTTTATCCAATACAACATTCATCCATATCTCACAGAAACTTTCTAGATGCCTTCCATCTCTACCAGGACAACATTGAGATTGTGAACTAATCCAATATGTCAGCAAAGAGGTTTCATTCTAGATAAGTAGCAATGGATATTTGTATATCACCATGAGCTACTTACCCATCACATGCATATTAGTAGTATATTGTCATTAATGCAAACATTCTATCATGCATAACACATCAACTGAATATAAACAAGTGCATAACAAAACAATATCATGAAATGACAATTGAATACTTATCTTTATTTTTTTCGTGGGTAGACTCCTTCTTTCAACTTCATCATCTTCTTCATTCATAACAGCATCATTTCTTATCCAAATGATAATATGGATAAGAGGTTCTTCAAGAATTGAGTCCTTAGTATTCCTCATCGCTTGAGGGATCTTATTTGTATGGTGAGAGCTTGATCTTTAGTTTCTCCCATCTTCTTTTATCTTATTATGAGTCAAGATTCTTCTTGTGTGTACTTTTCCCAGAGTCTACTAAAAGTAATCACTTCCTTCTTGAACACATTCCTCGAATGAATGAATCCCATGATCTTGGGAATCCATTCAAGGTGGTTATCACAACTTCTACATTCTCCACTTCTTCTTCTACCGATTCAAGTTGTTCTTTGATTTGAGAGACCCTTGTAAAGTACAAATGTATGGTCTCTACATTCTAGATATTCACATTCTTCAACTATTTTCTCAAATTCATCTTTTGATTTATGTTCTTCCCTTCAAATAGCTTGGTCAAGGAATCAAACATCTCTTATGGTGTCTTTAGGGAAGACACTTGTGGTATAAGGTGATATGTGATTGAATCAAGAATGATCTTCTTGGCCTTGACCAAGTTCTTCTTATGTAAGGATTTTAGCCTCATCTCCCTCTGGAACTGGAACCTCTCTACTTATGTAGGTGTCCAATTCATTTCCTTCAAGAACTAGTGAGATCTTATACTTCCATGCTTTGAAGTTTTCAGCCTCACCAAGATTTTAATCAATCTGGTGTGATTAGTCATCTTGAAATGAGAACCTCAATTGTAAATAGAAAAATATTAGATCTTACTGATTTGAGTTGTCCATCCTGGTTCCGGAGCTAGCTGATCTACTGTTTGTCAAAGAAACCCTAATTTTCAAAACTTGAAATCTTTTAGATCTGATTAGATAGAAATATATACCTCTTCAAGACAAGCTTTTCAATGTACTCATTTTCTAAAAATAGTGGAGGGAAGCTCCCAAAACAGGAAGCCCTAGTTTACCAATTTCTACTACAAAATTCCTGATATTGTTTTTGCTATATATGTGAAATTAATGCTCCTATGTTTCTAACACTTCACACTGACGTATCCTTGGTTGTCCTCTTTCCAATGCTGCAGGTCTGAGTAGAATTGGATCCACCAATTGAGACTTATGATCATTTTCCCAAGGTGATCTGTTTCAGGACTGTTCAGCATAGCGAAGTTGTACGGACTTCCACATGTCACTTTTGCATATTCGAGGTCAAAAACATTTACCATATAAAGTACAGTCTGTTCCATTTCTGGAACATCTTTATAAATTTCATTTGGACCTTCATAGCCCGAGATATAGTAATTCTCCCCAGGTGTCTTGTTTGGGGAGAAATCCTGGGAGAGTCTGGAACCCTAACTTGGACGAATCATATATCCTATAATGTAGCGAATCTAATGATCAAACTTGGACACAATGTACACTAGGAATGTATCTTTAGCCTGCGAAAGTTTAAGCTCTTGATCCTTCTCCAATCTCAAGATATAGTGAATCTACCAAAACTACCCGTTTAGTATTTTAGGGTTTTTCAGGCCCGAGGTCAAACTAGGGTTTGACTTTCCCAGAGTTTCACCCAACCAAAAATATCGACCCAGATCTCTAAAATTTGATTTTTTTGAGAAGAGAAATCATATGTCAGGCTCACTCAAAAATTCCTCTTCTGTAAAAAGCCCTAATTTTCCGCACCAAAAAACTGAAAATGCCCTAAATCAAATTCTGCTTGGACATAAAGATGCGCCCTTTAATGGAGAGTTAGCCTAGCCTTATTTTGCTGATGGATTGTGGAGAGAGACCCAAAAAATAAGAAGCCCTAGCTTCTGCAGCTGCATAGTGTCTTCTTCTCAAATTATCTCTGATACCATGTTAGATTTTTATCATTTAAGCAATATGATCTTAGGATCTTATCTAAGAGAATAACATGCACATTAATAATGACAAGCGACAAGAGACACAAATAATTTTCCTCGGTGAAACCATTAAGGAGAAAACCCCGTAACTTCCTCGAAGATAGAATGAGCACCAATAGCAAAAGTAAAACCTAAAAACATAAAGATGATATCAGACAACATTTTTCTCTTTCTCTGATCCCATATTCTTCTCTCTCACTCATGCACCCCAGTTGAGTGAGTATGTGTGTAATAAATAGAGAGTCTCACTCTCTATTTATATTCTTTCGTTCACTTTATTTCCACTCCAATATGTTGGCTTCACTTAACGATTACTTACCAGGGCCTACATCTCTAGGAGAGTCTAATAACCCTAGTGCCCCACAACTGTGGGGACTTTGCCCTCCGATCAACAAGGAGGGTTAACCTTAACTCAATTGTGGGGACTATTTCCCCGACTTAAAATGGAGGGTCAACCTCAATGACTTTACATGATATGTTTACATTATTGAATTTCTCAATCAAAACATTGGGGCATGACATGACTCAATTACATTATAGATACTTCCAAGAATAAACATTGGGGTACAATACATAAGATATACAAGTGAATACATTCTGAAGTTACAAATACATCAACACTCCCTCTTAACTAGGAAGGTCTTCTCTCGACACAATTTATCACCACAAGTCTTCTTCTATGTATCATCTGGATCATCATCAAGTCATCTTCAAGTCATCTTCATATTTAATTCATCTTCGTCATCTTCGTCATCTTCATCATCAATTCATCTTCATTAAGTTTGGATCATCACTGGATCATTACTCGATCTGGAGCATTACTACTTCTGCTATCTCAATCAAATGGTGTTATCTCTTCATTCTTCTCATCACAGGAATTTCTACAAATCCATCCCTTTTTCATATTGGTTGTAGGCCTAGCCTCCATGCAGGTCTTCTTTAGTGCTTATATCTGACCCTTAGTCAGAACGGCATGCCCAGCACTTACATTTGAACATGGGAGGAACACATCCAGCAACCATGTCAGAAAGGCATGCCCAAAACTCACATCTGACCATGGGAGGAACACATCCAACAACCATGTTAGAAATTCCTAGCACTCACATGTGACCATGGGAGGAACACATCCAACAACCATGTCAGAAAGGCCCAGCACTCACATCCGACCATGGGAGGAACACATCCAAGAACAATGTTGGAAAGGCTCAGCACTCACATCCGAGCATGGGAGGAACACATCCAAGAACCATGTCAAAAAGGATCAACACTCACATCTGACCATGGGAGGAACGCATCCAAGAACCATGTCAGAAAGGCTCACCACTTATATTTGACCATGGGAGGAACACATCCAAGAACCATGTCAGAAAGGATCAACACTTATATATGACCATGCAAGGAACACATCCAAGAAAAATGTTAGAAAGGATCAAAACTTATATCTATCCATGTGGGGAACACATCCCACATCCATGCTAGAAAGGATCTACACTTACATATGATCATGTGGGAACACATCCCACAGTCACATCAGAATGGCTCTGCACTTACATCTGATCATGTGAGAACACATCCCATAGTCATATCAGAATGACTCTACACTTACATCTAATCATGTAGGAACACATCCTATAGTCACATCAAAATGGCTCTCAGCTCTAGGCTGATTATTCCTGTTAATTGACCAGGTTCCTCCATTCTCCCAGAGAATGGCCTTCAGTACTTATATCTGATCATGTGGGAAAACATCCCTCAATCACATCAAAATGGATCTGCAATGATCATGTGGTAACACAACCCATAATCATATCAGAGCATCTCTGCACTTACATATGACCATGGAAGGAACCAATCCTCTCACCATGTCAGAATGGCTCACAGACTCATCACTTCCCCTTGGAAGGAAACTCAATCTAGAGAACACCAAGCTTCTCTCTAAAGTACTCAAACTTCACTCTGGCCAATGGCTTGGTCAACACATCAGCTATTTTCTCATCTATCGCAATATACTGGAGCTTCACTACTCCTCCCTGCACCATATCCCTCATATAGTGATATTTGATCTCGATTTGCTTTGACTTGTCATGGAACATCGGGTTCACCGATAACTTCGCACAACTCTGGTTGTCGCAATATATACAAGTAGCATCCAACTGGAGATCAAACAAAGCATATAGTAGCTTCCTCAGCCATACTTCCTCACAACTAGCTGAACAAGCTGTGACATACTCTACTTCAGCTGTACTCAGTGCCATGCAAGACTGCTTCCTTCTAAACCAAGAGATCACACCTGATCCCATACTAAAGCAGCACCCTAAACTTCTCTTCCTATCGATGGCACTGCCTGCCCAATATGAATCAACATAACCCTCCAGGTTAATCTTTTGATTCACCTCATACTTGATCCCATAATCAACTGTACCCTTCAATTACCTTACTACATGCTTTACAACCATCAGGTTAACATGTCTCAATGTGTTCATAGCAAAGTGAATATCTGGTCTCGTATTCGTCTGGTACATCATCTGATGATACATCGTGGCATCAACCAACTCTGATGAAGCATCACTCAATAGCTTCATGTTCGATGCCATAGGTGTGGTCATGGCCTTGCATTCCATCATCCCTTGTCCCAGGGAGATTCCATTCACATTCTGCCACACCTCCATGCCTAGAAAGTAGTGCATCATATCAAGTCCTTCATCTCGAACTTGGCAGTAAGTCTCCTTCTTGCAACTTTAATGAGTTCCTCTTTTATGTCAGGAACAAGTCATGGACATATAACATGAGAATCACTCGTATTTCACCTTCAACCTTGAAGCAAAGGTTGAAATATTCTTTACTCTTAGTAAATCCTAGAGTCATCAGTAATCTGTCCATCCTTTCATACCATTTCAAACCTAAGGATCTTCTACAGTCACTCCCTCTGAAGTGGAGCACCATTCTCCCTCTTCCTTTTGTACTCTATGCATTGAAACATTCTGTACCGGAGTGATAAGTAGCTTCCTCTGCTACTAATATTCTATGTATCCATCTAGGGTCACTGGATACCAAGATCCTCTATCTTGAACCTTTTCAAAAGTTCTTCTTGCACCCATCTGTGAGCTTTCCATCCTCTATAGGATTTCATATTCAACCTTGTAGCAAAGGTTAATATCTTCATCAAGCTCCTCATGTATGTGTTATCCCATGGGTGTCTTCTGAGCTCGTATAAATCCTTCTTTCATTTGCACACATTATTCTGCCTTGTTATACCAAACTCATGTCACCATCATGTGATAAGACATTTGACATACCTACTTGCCCTAGAATCCCATCTTCTTGAGTGGAAACTAAATGGTTTTTCATCAATCTATCATACAAATTCCTAGCACCGCGCATGCTCCTTTATCTAGGAGTGGTACCCCTGCTCGCACCGCCTTTCATCGATTGTCCACAAGCAATACCACTGCCCATTGCCCTTGGTCCATAGGCGGTTATTACCAAAACCGCTCTGTCATAGAAGGAGAAGCGCGGTACCCTGGGTAAAAAGGAAAAAAGAGAAGTTTCTCGAGGCTTCTAAATGATAAGCCTCGTGTACTGCCTTATCCCTACTGTTGTGGGTTGGTTGAGCTCAAGATCCCTCATCCTAGGATCTTAGAGGCCACCTCACCCACTAATTTCTCAACCTACTTTATCCATTAAATCCCTATAAATATGAGCTCATAGCCATGGTTGAGAAGAGAACATTGAAGGTATTGTTATGATGTTGGACTGATTATTGGCTCAAGATCATTTGGAGAGAGCATAAAGAGCTAGAGTCGGAGCTTTTGGGATGAAGAGTTGGTTTCATGGAGATGCATGTCAACAACAAGGCTTGGTTGTAAAGTTCTTCATATTTCTAATGCAAGTTGATTTTCTATCCCATATATATTGTTGATGTTTGATTTCAGATATATATTGCTAGATTCCTTAGTCATTAGCATAGATTAGTAGATCATATTCTGGTTGCTTTGATTCGTTTCATGTTGATCTTTTTGCAGGTACATAGGTGAACTATCAAAGCCTTGTATTTCAGATATCTACAGCATCTAGGGAGAGTCTTCAACCTCTGTCCTCTATTTTTTCTGGATCTGAACCATTCAGACCAGTGGAACACTTTGCTATCCATAGGAGGTGAAATATTCTAGCTAACAAATCTAGCGACTCCATTGGGGAGCATGCATATCAGTTGTTCTGATCTTCCATGGTCTGTAACTCTTGTCCAAATCCAAGCTCCATTTTCTTTAACTCTCTTTAGTCAGATCTGCTTTCTGACTTGCATTATTTGGGCTTGAAATTTCCAAATCCATTCAGATCTAAGTCATTTCGGTCTTTTATGCTCTGTTTCCATATTCAATTCATCAGTATTTTCCTTGATCTAGTCTTGTCTGATTTGATCCATCGTTCTCTTTGTGTTTTGGATTTTTACGCGGAACTACACATGTTCTGTTGGCAAGGAGCAGTGCCACCACCTGAGTCAAGTTAGCTAGAAGCAGTGCCACTGCTTGAATCAAGTGAGCAAGGAGCGGTTCTGCCTCAAAACCGCCTGTCAGCAGCTTCATCTGCGCGGTGCCAGGTAGGCCCTGTTCCAAACTTTGTATTTTGATTTTTGTGTGTTTTTAGTTTACTTTTTGATGAAAATGAAGTGTACTTTTGAATTTTGTATTCTGCAGTTGCTTTGATTGTTGTATTCTTTCTGCATTCAAAGAGAGTTTAAGTTTCTTGCATTGGATTTTGCATTATTTTCTTTGATTGAAGCCTCATGCTCTTTTATGTAGATATTATTCATTGGAATTGGAAATATACATTTCATTTTCATGTGTAGGCTTTGGTTTGTTTTGGACTTGGAATGCATGAGTGATACATGTTGTTTTGAGTCTTTCTTTGCTTGGGGTAATTCTTGTTTCCTTTTGCATACTAATTTTTTCAGTGCTTGGTAGGAAAGATTGGTTCTTTGTTTCCTTGTCTGTTTCAAAGAGAATTTTTAGTTTTCTCTCTCTTTTTCTTTATCTGCAAGCTTGCTGAACAATTTTCTTCTTGTATTGTGCATGATTGTTTGAAATTCTAGATCTTACTTTCATTCAGAAGAAATATATGTTTTCAGCTTTGCATGCATTAGAGTTAGATTTGTTTGGAAACGTTAGTGAGATCATCTTTCCATCAAGTTTTTATGCGTCTTTTTCAAGCATGAAAAGATAGGAAACATTTATTACTTATGTTTGATGTTCTCTACATCTCTTTTTTATTTGCTTTGAATATTGTTTGGGGTGCATTGATATTTCCCTTTTTGTTTGAAAAGATAGAATTGCATTTGCATTTGGGTGTGCATTTCTGGGAAGAAAAGTAAATCTCTTAGGTAGAATTTCATTGAAGAGGAAAACTTGAATGATCATATAGATCAGTGTGCATCTTCTTTAAATTCAAGTTTTCTCTCCATGGTTCCACCTAAACGCACAAGATAAAATTAACGGTAGTACTAGGTTAAAACTTTTAGCAATTTGAGTGATAAGTTAGAGATGTGTTTAGGTGCCGTTAAGCATAGGAGCTGTCGTTATTTGTCAGCATTACATTCTCGGACTCGTGAGGTTCTTCCATGTACTATCGGTATATTGAACAACCTTTCACGTACCCTTGAGGTATATCAAAAGGTACTTCATGTACTCGATTGTATATCGGAAGGCCCCTTGTGTACGGTTATGCATTAGACAGCACTACTACCAATTTGAGCTCCCCCGTACCTTGCATATATTGGGAGACCCTTTTAGGAATCCTCAAACCATTTCAGCTATCCTTTTGGTCTGTCCTGTGAGGTTCTTGACTCTTATCCACTCCTTTCACATGTTTGCTTGTTGATTTTAGTTTGAGTAGTACTTGCTTGTGCATTGTAGTTAGGGGGTTATTAGAGAGTTTAGAGATGGCATCCTCATCTGGGACTACCAATCAAGAGATCCCTTTCCAAGTTGTACCTTTTGTATTCCCTCCAAGTGAAGGTATTGGTCCTCCCTTTATTGCCACTCTAAATCTTCCTAGGTTAACTATAGGTTTACTGGTCTGGCTATTTAATTCGGTAATTCCTATTACACATAATGTCTCAAATGTCACCTCTCCTTCGGGAGAGGATTGACCTCAACCTAATACTACTCCTTCTTCGCCAGCTGTGGCTTCACCCCTTTCATCTTCTTCACTTGACCAAAGCTCTACAGTTAGTAGTCAGGTGGATAAGAAGAAGTAGAAAGGGAAGGGTAAAAAGAAGAAGGATAAGAAAGAGAAAAAGCAGCAACCATCTGCTCTTGATGGTGCCCATTCTAAGAGAACACCCAGAAAACCCAAGTTCCCTTGTAAGCTTTGCAAGGGGGACCACCTTATTAAGGAGTGTCCTAGTCTCTCCCGTGTACAAGAAGAGTGGTCTAAAAGGTCCAAACCATCTGTGTCATCAACCTCTGATCATCATGTTGACAATACTCCCTCAACTAGTGACCCATTGGTAAAAGTTCGTAAGGGTAATGTCTTCTATCCTTGTTTGATTTGCAAGGCTATGCATCATACTTTTATTTGTCCAAGCATGGATGAAGCTTCATGTTGGTTGGAAAATATTACTGATCATCAACAGGTGATTCCAACAAGTGATAGTAAGTTATCCCTCGATCCCCCACTGGTTGACCAAGTGGTCGATTCAGATTTATCTGTGGTTGATCCCACTCTTCCTTTGAAGAGTGAAGTTAAAGTGGTCGAGTTGGTGTCATTTCCACCCGATCCCGCTCTTTCATCAGAGAGTGTTAAGACTGAAGGAGTCTCTTTGACCAAATCTTCGTCTTATTCTTCTCTTCCAATAGAGAATGAACCAAAACCTGCCGAAGTTGTTATGCTTTGTTCTAATTGTTCTCGACAAGAGGAAATTTTGTCTATTTCGACAAAACCCTCTCCGAGTAGTGAGGTTATTTCCTTTGACTGGAGTAACCTAACAAAGTCTCATCTTCATTCTGGTGTTCCTTTCCAGATAGTTGTGAATGTTACGGCTAGGCGGATACTTCGTACTATTGTTGACAAAGGGGCTTCTGTTAGTATTCTATCATCAACTGCTTGGAAAGCTTTAGGCTCTCCTTAGCTTGTGCCAGCCACCGATCAGATACTGGATTTTAATCGAAGGCCTACTGCACCTTTAGGGATCCTTCCTCATTATCCTATTATGTTAGGAGGGAAAACTATCTGTATTGATGTTATGGTGGTCCAAGGTTCTTTATATTTTAATTTTCTTTTTGGACGTGATTATGTTTACACCATGAAAGCCATTGTGTCCACACTCTTTAGAGTTATGCATTTTCCCCATGATGGGAATATTGTGACCATTGATCAGCTTTCTTTTGTTACACCTGACCATCACATTACTCCTAGTAATCAGACTACCCTGAATGTGCTACATGTTCTTGTGGTTCCTTCCCCTTCTTCTAGTTAACTTCTTCCCATTATAGGTAAAATGGGGGGCATGGCTCTAGTCTCTAGACTTCATACTAGAGTTAAGCCGTTAGCTTGTTATGAAATGGGGGCAACCTACCAACCTATGGATATCATGTTTGGTAGGAGTAGGTTTTAGAGCATAGTTTACCCTATGGTTTCAAGCTCGTTAAAAAATAAAACCACTCCTTAAGCATAGTTTACACTTTTGGTTTCAATCTTGCATAAAAATGAAATCATGTCTAGAGCTTAGTTTACGCTTTTGGTTTCAATCTTGTTAAAAAATAAAACCATTCCTTAAGCATATTTTATGCTTTTGGTTTCAAGCTTGCACAAAAATGTAACCATGTCTAGAGCATAGTTTACGCTTTTGGTTTCAAGCTTGTTAAAAAATAAAACCATTCCTTAAGCATAGTTTACGCTTTTGGTTTCAAGCTTGCATAAAAATGAAACCATGTTTAGAGCATAGTTTATGCTATTGGTTTCAAGCTCGTTAAAAAATAAAACCATTCCTTAAGCATAGTTTATGCTTTTCGATTCAACCTTGCATAAAAATGAAACCATGTCTAGAGCATAGTTTACCCTGTGGTTTCAAGCTCCTTAAAAAATAAAACCACTCCTTAAGCATAGTTTACGCTTTTGGTTTCAAGCTTGCATAAAAATGAAACCATGTTTTGAGCAAAGTTCCCATTCTGTGTTAAGCTCGTTAAAAAATGAAATAGCACCTAACCATCATGTCAGGTTCTAACCACCATGTCAGTCATTCTTGAGTAAAGTTCCCATTCTATGTTAAGCTCGTTAAAAAATGAAATGGATGTCCTTAAGCATAGTTTATGCTTTTGGTTTCAAGCTTGCATAAAAATGAAACCATGTTCCAAGCATAGTTGCCTTCAGTTTCAAGCTTGTGTAAAAATGAAACAGATCCCCTTCCCTTGATTCGAGTCTTCACTTTAGTGTTAGAACTTGAACCTTCTTTTTGCCTTCCTGATTCTCGTTCTTCCTACCCCCCTGGTGAACATTTTCACATTAGTAACCAGGTTTTTAGGTTGGGTATGGAAGAATAATCATCTGATGAAATGAAGCTTGGGCGCATGTCGAGCCGCTAGCAACCATGCTAGGGGTAGGCTTTGCTAGCAATCATGCTGGGGGCAGGATTCCAACCTCTGTATAGCATGTTAATGGGATTTTTCAAGCATAGTTTACTCATTGGTTTCAAGCTTGCATAAAAATGAAACCAATCCTTGAGCATTCTTTCAACCGATCTTCGAGCTCGTTAAAAACAGTAAGATGGTGTTGACCTTACTTTTCATTTTTTATGCTCTTGTTAAAACATGAAAGGCGGTTTGAGCTTAGTTTATTACCTTTTCGTGCTCTGGATTCAAACATGAAAAAGGTTAATGGAGTTCTCTTTAAACCCTTTTTAGGCTCCTTAAATACAAAAAGATCGTTGAGTGATCTCATCTTCTTCACACTCATTAAAGTATTTGAAGAGTCGTCTGTCTGATGGTAGGTTATCTATTTCTCAGTTCGAGTAGGAGTATTTACAAGAAAGGAACACTCCAGCAAATCATGATTGGAAGAGTTCTCTAAGGTATGATTTTACACTTTTTTGGGCCTTAGAGACTAAATCATATGAGAAAGGACCCCCATGTAGTTTTCTTTTGTATTCGTACAGATTCTCTAAACATGAATGATACCGATTTTTCTTTCAGTGGACTCATTAAATTAAACATTAAGAGACCCATTTTGGGAATGAACCCCTGAACCCCTCCTCTCTCAAGTTTGTAAAAAATATGAGACTGGACTTGTCTTCGGACAAGCTATATCGAGTGTTTGTTACCCTCTTTGAACTCATAAAACCAAAAAGAGGCACTCATCGATCATGATGGGGAAAATGGGAAGGGAATCATTTTGTAAATAATGGCAATTATTTGTCATTACCTTTGAACATGGCACTTGTCTGCACAATCATGTCAGTCGATTGGGTATTCAGCTGATCCCCATGACGATCCAATTTCATGAATTGTGGAAATCCTTTGAGTCTTTCAAAAGAATGCATTGTCCACTATCGCATTGTGTATCTGTCCTGTCTAGTCATGCTGCCAAGTCATTTTGTTGTGCCACCTGATGTTCAAAGGAGATCTGAAGAATTTTTACCTCTGCAGTCTACATAGTCTTTGTGTCAGTATCTTTGAGTCAGTAATATGGTTACTACATTCACATCATTCCAGAACTATGTTCCAAGTTTCATGTCATCAATGTGGGACTCATCATGGCCCTCCTTCGATGAGACTATTCCCGTCGACATCAGCTCCTCATCCGAGAAATAGTCTTAGAAACAATATTTAGTACCTTGAGATCTGTATGCCTTAATGATAGATTCTTTCACTATCAACATAGGCTCACATCATTGACCTTTGATCGATAGAATCGACTGGGTGTTCGACATCAGGACATCTATTTGCACTTAGTAGATTGGACTAGGGTACCTTGGGAATCATCGACATTAATGGTGATCTCCCTCACACTTGTTAACGGTTCACATCATTGGTCGGTAATCAAGTGGTTTCTACCATGTTCGAATTCAAATCATTGTAATCACATGGATAGAATCGTACTTTGTGGAAGACGAGACGAAGACCCTGGGCATTTGTTTAAAAGCGTTCATTGCGTTTTCCCCGGGTTGCTATGGATTTTTGTATATCTAGCATGGATCCACCTTTGTGTGGTCATGGCTATGCTCAAATTTGTGTCTGTATGACATAGATCTACGTTGTATGTCTGGTAGCTATGTCCAAGTTTGAGTCCTCTATCACATGGATCTACGTTGTATTCTAGTAGCCATGCTTGTTTATTCCACTCATGGATCTGCCTTGTATTGGTCTGTAGCTATGAGTTTGGTTACTTGTGTCTATGAATCAACATACTAATGTACTACAGATGCCTACTTGACTGCATACTCCAATCGAGCCGACATTTTCATCTCCTGGCAATGACTTGTTCTCAAATCTCTCATTTATTGTATCACTCTAAGACTCATGCTTTGGGGGGCATCCTGTTATACCAAAATCCTGTCACCATCATGTGATAAGACATTTGACATACCTACTTGCCTTGAATACGAGCTTTTGGAGTGGAAACTAAATGGTTTTTCATTAATCTTTTATACAAATTCCCAGCACCGCGCATGCTCCTTTATCCAGGAGTTGTACCCCTGGTCGCACCGCCTTTCATCGGTTGTCCACAAGCGGTGCCACTGCCCATTGCCCTTGGTCCATAAGTGGTTATTACCAGAACCACTCTGTCATAGAAGGAAAAGCGCGGTACCCTGGGTAAAAAGGGAAAAAGAGAAGTTTCTCAAGGCGTCTAGATGATAAGCCTCATGTACTACCTTATCCCTATTGTTGTGGGTTGGTTGAGCTCGAGATCCCTCATCCTAGGATCTTAGAGGCCACCTCACCCACTAATTTCTCAACCTACTCTATCCATTAAAGCCCTATAAATATGAGCTCATATCCATGGTTGAGAAGAGAATATTGAAGGTATTGTTATGCTGTTGGATTGATTATTGGCCCAAGATCATTTGGAGAGAGCATAGAGAGCTAGAGTCAGAGCTTTTCGGAATGAAGAGCTGGTTTCATGGAGATGCATGTCAACACTAAAGCTTGGTTGTAAACTTATTCATATTTCTAATGCAAGTTGATTTTTTTTCCCATATATATTGTTGATGTTTGATTTTAGATATATATTGCTAGATTCCTTAGTCACTAGCATAGATTAGTAGATCATATTCTGGTTGCTTTGATTCGTTTCGTGTTGAGTTTTTTGCAGGTACATAGGTGAACTGTCAAAGCCTTGTATTCCAGATATCTATAGTGTCTAGGGAGAGTCTTCAACCTCTATCCTCTATTTGTTCTGGATCTGAACCATTCAGACTAGTGGAACACCTTGCTGTCCACAGGAGGTGAAATATTCCAACTAACATGCCTGCTATGTGTCTTAACTTCTGGTGGCTGCAAATTTCACTGTGTAGTCTATGCCTTCTTTCTGTGAGAATCCTCGTGCTAATAATCCTACCTTGTGTCTTAGGATGTTTCCATCTACTGCATGATGGAACTACGAACTTCCCTCTAGGTCTCTATACTGCATCCTAAACATCATTCTTCATTTTCGATTATTAGAGTGAATCTTGAACTGTCATCACTTGTTCTTCGGAACAAGTCTCATCCTTCTTTTCTTGTAGGCGATTATACATGATCTTTCCTACAAGTCAAATGCACCAGTTGTATGATTAGAAACATTTCATAATGCATATTCATAATGGTAAATTTTCATTAGAGGAAATTTGGGGTCTAAAATGGGCCTTATAAGAAAACGCACCAACAATAAATTTTGTGAGTTGGAATTCAAGAACCAATAAAATTTCAATAAAATGAGTCAACCATAATGGTTGAATTGACATATTTGTCATAAAAGAAAACTACTTTTTTTGTTCGTATTTTTTACATATCTCCCTTTGTTTTGACTCGAATTTCAAGCGAGAGAGCTCATTGGATGTAGAATTAAATTCCACATCCAATGAGTACCCACACTCCATACTTTTGATAGACCACTCTATCCCAAAAATAAGAAATACCTGAAAAATGTGATGATGACATCATCATCACATTTTTCAGGTATTTCTTGTTTTTGGGGTAGTGGGCTCTGTCAAAAGTATAAAGTGTGGGTACTCGTTGGATGTGGAATCAAATTCCACATCCAACAAGCTCTCCCGCTCAGAATTTGAGTAAAAAACAGGGATATATGTCGAAAATATGAACAGAAAAGTAGTTTTTTTCATTCTTCCTCCAAAATTAATAATTATTATTTGATTATTTTAACTATTATTTTATTATTTTAACTATTATTTTATTATTTTCCTTAGGAGGCCCATTTAGACATCAAATTTCCACTAATGTATGCCTAAAGATATAATCATGCAACTATTTTAGCCAATACAACATTCATCCATATCTCATAGAAACTTTCTAGATGCCTTAAATCACTACCAGGACAACATTGAGATTATGCACTAATCCAATATGTCATCAAAGAGGTTTCATTCTATATAAGTAGCAATGGGGAGTTGTATAGCACCATGAGATACTTACCCATCACATGCATATTACTAGTATATTGTCATCAATGCAAACATTCTATCATGCATAACACATCAACTGAATATAAATAAGTGCATAACAAAACAATATCATGAAATGACAATTGAATACTTATCTTTATTTGTTTCATGGGTAGACTCCTTCTTTCATCTTCATAATCTTCTTCATTCATAACAACATCATTTATTATCCAAATGCTAATATGTATAAGAGGTTCTTCAAGAGTTGAGCCCTTTGTATTCCTCATCACTTGAGGCATCTTCTTTGGATGGTAAGAGCTTGATCTGAAGTTGCTCCCATATTCTTTTCTCTTATTATGAGTCGAGATTCTTCTTGTGTGTACTTTTCCCATAGTTTGTTGAAAGTAATCGCTTCCTTCTTGAACACATTCCTCGAATGAATGAATCCCATGATCCCGAGAGGCCATTCAAGATGGTTATCACAACTTCTGCATTCTCTACTTCTTCTTCTACCGCTTCAAGTTGTTCTTTGATTTGAGAGACCCTTGTAAATTATGACTATATGGTCTCTTCATTCTGTATCTTCACATTCTTCAATTGTTTTCTCAAAGTAATCTTCTGATTTATGTTCTTTCCTTCAAATAGCTTGGTCAAGGAATCAAACATCTCTTTCGGTGTCTTTAGTGAATACACTTGTGGTATAAGGTGATACGTGATTGAATCATCAATGATCTTCTTGGCCTTGACCAAGTTATTCTTGTGTAAGGATTTTAGCCTCATCTCCTTCTAGAACTAGAACCTCTCTACTTATGTAGGTGTCCAATTTATTTCCTTCAAGAACTAGTGAGATCCTATACTTCCATGCTTGGAAGTTGTCAGCCTCACCAAGCGTGTCATCAATATGGTGTGATTATTCATCTTGAAATGAGAACCTCAACTGTAAATAGAAAAACATTATATCTTACCGATTTGAGGTGTCCATCCTGGTTCTGGATCTAGCTAATCTAGGGTTTGTCAGAGAAACCCTAATTTTCAAAAACTTGGAATATTTTAGATCTGATTGGGTATAAATGTATACCTCTTCAATTAAATATTTCCAATGTACTCCTTTTTTGAAAACAGTGGAGGGAATCTCCCGGAACAGGAATCCCTAGTTTACCAATTTCTACTACAGAAATTCCTGGTATTGTTTCTATGCTATATCTGAAAGTAATACTCCTCTATTTATAAAACTTTGTAGTGAGGTAGCCTTGTCTGTCCTCTTTCCAATTCCGTAGGTCTGAGCAGAATTGGATTCACCAATTGAGACTTATAAGCATTGTCCCAAGGTGACCTATTTCAAGATTGTTCAGCATCGCGAAGTTGTACGGACTACCATGTGTCACTTTTTCATATTCGAGGTCTAAAACGTTTACCATAGAAAGTAAATTCCATGCATTTTCTAGAACATATTGAGAATATTCATTTGGACCTTCGTATCTGAGATATAGTAATTCTCCCCAGGTATCCTGTTTGGGGAGGAATCATGGCAGAGGCTGGAATCCTAACTTGGAGGAATCATATCTCATAGAATATAGAGAATCTAAGGTTGAAACTTGGATACACTGTACATCGGGAATTTATCTTCGACCTGTGAACGTTTAAGCTCCTGATCCTTATCCAATCTCAAGATATGGTGAATATACCAAAACTACCTGTTTTCATATTTTAGGGCTTTTCAAGCCCAAAGTCAAACTAGGAATTGACTTTCCCAGAGTTTCACCCAACCAAAATTCTTAGCCTAGATATCCAAACTTTGATTTTGATGAGAAGAGAAATCCTATGCCAGGCTCACTCAAAAATTCCTCTTCTGTAAAAATCCCTAATTTCCTGCACCAAAAAATTGAAAATGCCTTGAATCAAATTCTGCTTCAATAGAAATATGTGCCCTTCAATGGAGAGTTAGCCTAGCCTTGTTTTTCTGATGGATTATGGAGAGAGACCCAAAAATTAAGAAGCCCTAGCTTCTGTAGCTGCACAGTTTCTTCTTCTCGGGTTAGCTCTGATACCATGTTAGATTTTTATCATTTAATCAATATGATCTTAGGATCTTATCTGAGAGAATAACATGCATAACAATAATCACAAGAGACAAGAGACATAAATAATTTTCCTCGGGGAAACCATAAAGGAGAAAACCTCTCAACTTCTTCAAAGATAGAATGAGCACCAATAGCAAAAGTAAAATCCAAAAACATAAAGATGATCTCTGACAGTAGTTGTCACTTTCTCTGATCCCAACTTCTTCTCTCTCACTCATGTGCCCCATTTGAGTGAGTGTGTGTGTAATGAATAGAGAGTCTCACTCTCTATTTATATTCTTTCGTTCACTTTATTCCCACTCTAACATATCAACCTCACTTACCAATTACTTACCAGGGCCGACATCTCTAGGAGAGTCTAATAACCTTAGTTCCCCACAACTATGGCGACTTTTCCCTCCAATCAATAAGGAGGGTTAACCTTAACTCAATTGTGGGGACTATTGCCCCGACTTACAATAGAGGGTCAACCTCAATGACTTTACATGACTTCTTTACATTATTGAATCTATCGATCAGAACATCAAGGCATGACATGACTCAATTACATTATAGATACTTCTCGGAATAAACATTGGGGTAAATACATAAGATATACAATTGAATACATTCGAAAGTTACAAATACATCAACACTCCCTCTTAACTAGCAAGGTATTCTCTTGACACAATTTATCAGCATAAGTCTTCTCCTTGTTATCATCTATATCATCATCAAGTCATCTTCAAGTCATCTTCATCATCTTCATCGTCAAGTCATCTTCATCAAGTCTGGATCATCACTGGATCATTACTTGATCTGGAGCATCACTGGATCATCATCACTGTTTCTGCTATCTCAATCAAATGTTTCTATCTATTCATTATTCTCGTCACAGGAAGTTCTACATATCCATCCCTTTTCCATGCTGGTTGTAGGCCTATCCTCCATGTAGGTCTTCTTCAGCATTTATATCTAACCCTTAGTCAGAACGGCCCGCCTAGCACTTACATCTGACCTGGGAGGTACACATCCAGCAACCATGTCAGAAAGGCACACCCAACACTCACATCTGAACATGAGAGGAACACATCCAAAAACCATGTCAGAAAGGCCCAGCACTCACATCTGACCATGGGAGGAACACATCCAACAACCATGTCAGAAAGGCCCAGCACTCACATCCGACCATGGGACGAACACATCCAAGAAAAATGTTGGAAAGGCTCAGCACTCACATCCGACCATGGGAGGAACACATCCAAGAACCATGTCAGAAAGGATTAGCACTCACATCCGACCATGGGAGGAACACATCCAAGAACCATGTTGGAAAGGCTCAGCACTTATATCTGACCATGGGAGAAACACATCCAAGAACCATGTCAGAAAGGCTCGGCACTTATATCTGACCATGGGAGGAACACAACCAAGAACCATGTCAGAAAGTCTCAGCACTTATATCTATCCATGTGGGGAATACATCCCACATCCATTCTAGAAAGGCTCTACACTTACATCTGATCATGTGGGAACACATCCCATAGTCACATCAGAATGGCTCTGCACTTACATCTGATCATGTGGGAAAACATCCCATAGTCATATCAGAATGGCTCTACACTTACATATGATCATGTAGGAACACATCCTATATTCACATTATAATGGATCTTAGCTCTAGGCTGATTATTCCTGGTAACTTACCAAGTGCCTCCATTCTCCCAGAGAATGGCCTTCAACACTTATATCTAATCATGTGGGAACACATCCCTCAATCACATTAGAATGTCTCTGCATTGATCATGTTGTAACACAACCCACAATCATGTTAGAGCATATTTGCACTTACATCTGACCATGGAAGGAACCAATCCTCTCACCATGTCAGAATGGCTCACAGACTCATCACTTCCCCTTGGAAGGAACCTCAATCTGGAGAACATCAAGATTCTCCTTGAAGTACTCAAACTTCACTCTGGCCAATGGCTTGGTCAACACATCAGCTATCTGCTCATCCATCACAATATACTGGAGCTTTACTACTCCTCCCTGCACCATATCCCTGATATAGTGATATTTGATCTCGATATGATTCGACTTGTCATGGAACACTGGGTTCTGCAAAAACTTCACACAACTATGGTTGTCACAATATATACAAGTAGCATCCAACTAGAGATCAAACAAATCAGATAGTAGATTCCTTATCCATACTACCTCACAACTATTTGAACAAATACTCTACTTCATTTGTACTCAGTGCCATGCAAGATTGTTTCTTGCTAAACCAAGAGATCACACCTAATCCCATATTAAAGCAACACCCTGAAGTGATCTTCCTGTCTATGGCACTGCCTACCCAATATGAATCAACATAACCCTCCAAGTTAATCTTCTGACTGGCCTCATACTTGATCCCATAATCAACTGTACCCTTCAGGTACCTCACTGTATTCTTTGCAACCATAAGGTGAACATGTCTCAATGTGTTCACAGCAAAGCAAATATATCGTCTCGTATTCACCTCATACATCATCTGACAGTACATTGTGGCATCAACTAACTATGATGAAGCATCACTCAATAGCTTCATGTTTGATTCCATACGTGTGTTCATGGCCTTGCATTCCATCATCCCTTGTCCCAGGGAGATTCCATCCGCATTCTGCCACACCTCCATGCCTAGAAAGTAGTGCATCATGTCAAGTCCTTCATCTCGAACTTGGAAGCAAGTCTCCTTCTTTAAAATTTAATGAGTTCCTATTTTCTGTTAGGAACAATCCATAGACATATAATAGGAGCATCACTTATATTTCTCCTTTAGGTCTGAGAAGAATTGGAATCACCAATTGAGACTGATGAGAGTTTTCCCAAGGTGACCTGTTTCAGGACTGTTCAGCATAGAAAAGTTATACGGACTACCACATGTAATTTTTGCATCTTCGAGGTCTAAAAATTTTACCACAAAAATTAAAGTCCATGCCATTTCTGGAACATATTGATAAATTTCATTTGGGCCTTCGTACCTTGAGATATAGTAATTCTCCCTAGGTGTCCTATTTGGGGAGGAATCCTGGGAGAGGCTGGAACCCTAACTTGGAGGAATCATATCTCCTATAATATAGTGAATATGAGGCTGAAACTTGGACACGATGTACATCAGGAATTTATCTTCGACCTATGAAAGTTTCAGCTTTTGATCCTTCTCCAATATTGAGATCTAGTAAATCTACCAAAACTACCTGTTTTAATATTTTAGGGTTTTTTAGGCCTGGGGTCAAACTAGGGTTTGACTTTCTCGAAGTTTGACCCAACCAAAAATATCAACCCAGATCTATAAAATTCAATCTTGATGAGGAGAGAAATCCTATGCCGAGCTCACTCAAAAATTCCTCTTCTATAAAAAGCCCTAATTTCCCGTACCAAAAAACTGAAAATGCCCTGAATCAAATTCTGCTTCGACAGAAAGATGCGCCCTTCAATGGAGAGTTAGCCTAGCCTTCTTTTGCTGATGGATTGTGGAGAGAGACCCAAAAAGTAAGAAGCCCTAGCTTTTGCAACTGCATAGTGTCTTCTTCTTGGGTTAGCTCTGATACCATGTTATATTTTTATCATTTAAGCAATATGATCTTAGGATCTTATCTGAGAGAATAACATGCACAACAATAATCACAAGACACAAGAGACACAAAGAACTTTCCTCACGGAAATAATAAAGGAGAAATTCTCACAACTTCCTCAGAGATAGAATGAGCACCAATAGCAAAAGTAAAACTTGAAAACATAAAGATGATCTCTGACAGCAGTTGTCTCATTCTCTGATCCCAGCTTCTTCTCTCTTACTCATGCGCCCCATTTGAGTGAGTGTGTGTGTAATAAATAGAGAGTCTCACTCTCTATTTATATTCTTTCGTCCACTTTATTTCCACTCCAACATGTTAGCCTCACTTAACAATTACTTACTAGGGAAGACATCTCTAGGAGAGTCTAATAAACCTAGTGCCCCACAACTGTGGGGACTTTTCCCTTTGATCAACAAGGAGGGTTAACCTTTACTCAATTGTGGGGACTATTTCCCTGACTTAGAATGGAGGGTCAACCTCAATGACTTTACATGACTTTTTTACATTATTGAATCTCTTGATCAAAACATCGGGGCATGACATGACTCAATTACATTATAGATAATGCCCAAAATAAACATCGGGGTACAATACATAAGATATACAAGTGAATACATTCTAAAGTTACAAATACATCAATAAACAAGACTGGAAATATTGACCTGGAAGTTTAGACTCAATTGGTAAGTACTTAAGATAAACAACAGACTCGATAGTGACTCTATAACATAACCATTAGTGTTTGTTATAGCTCAAAATGACACATCTCTACCTGTGACCACTTTCCCATGATTTCGTCGCATGTCGACACTTCCATGATGACACTTCATGAAAGTCACTGAAAAAAAACCTAACTTGGAGGACCCATATCTTGATTTTTATAACTCCCTTTGACCTCATTTTTGCACCGTTGGAAAGGTATCTATGTTAGCTAAAACCTTTGAGAAGACATCAAAGTATGAAAATGCCTAGAAATACCATAAAAATTAGTTTTTGATGTGTACACAACTTTCCTTAAGGAAACCCGCGTACGTACATGAGTTGCTATATATAATAGTCGAGTACGCCTTAAATACGTGACTTTATGCATTGCAACCAATGTATAACTCCTCGTGTACATGACTTTTGTTTCTGCAACCCGCCTATGCCTCCTGAAAATTTCAAAAAAATACGAATTTTGAAATTTGGGTAGTTTGGGTAGCTATGCAACTGACTCCTTCAGTTGTAACTACTTTTTCTTCGATGCTAACTCTTCATTAAGCATATAAATAGAGGTAGGGAGGTCCATGAGAGAGACTTGAATATTTGCATTATTATGCTCAGGGATTTGGATCTCTCTTTTCCCAAACCTTTTCCCTAGAAGCATTCTCCTTTTGTTGCAGAGCTTGGAGGCTGAGTTCCTTGGAGAAGAGAAGCAGTAAAACTAGATCAAGGTTTCGTGAGGTGCCGAACTTGAAGAGAAGGTATACTTGTACTTGTTTTCAAGATTAATAAAGATGTGATGTCCTTCTTCTTCCCAAATAATTGTTCAGTGTGTGATTGAATCCCTTTTTATGATCATATTATGATGTTAATCAAATTATTATTTCATGTTTATTTGATTATCATTGCTTTATATGTGGTCATATTGGTTTGAGGAAGGTATAATTCATTTTGCATGTCTCTTAGAGCAAGAGGAGCAAGAGGAGCAAGAAGAGGATTGAAAGGATGCTTGGATCAACCTTTGTTTGGCTAAGGTATGAACCATTCTAATCTCTGAACTTGCTTGTATTTACTTGCAGAACCATTTACATCCACCTTTCAACCCCAGTACATTGATGGCCTCTTAAACCCTAGCCATAGGATACTTTCCTTTACAACAATGTCTAACTCCAAAAATTGACTGGCCAAAGTTAGCCATAGGATACTTTCCTTTACAACAAAATTGACGACTCCGTTGGGGAGAGCCTTTTTTATTTGGGGTTTCTTTATCTTTCTTTCATCCTTTTGTAAGGTTTCGGGTCCTTCTTACAAGTTAAGAACACCTTTTGAGTTTGTTGGAACACCTTTCCTACCTTCCTAGGTCAGTTTTGGACCCTTTTTGTGCATTTTCTCATCCATACACAACTTTCAAGATAAACAGTCATGTGTTTGTGTTGTATAGATGACTTGCACTACCTGCAACCCATGTGTCATATGTGACCTACCTTAAGGCAACCCGCGTATGCATCTTAATTTGTGTTCTTTCATCATTTTTTAGGGTTTTTGGGTGATTTAAGGGTTGTTTGTAGGGTCTTCAAGGGTCCTCTGCATGTGCATGACTCTTGAGAGGTTGTTTTATGTTCTCTTTGTCTTTCTTGTAAGTCTCTTTCAAGTCTTTGAACCTTTTTTTCTGCCTCCCCCCCCCCACCCTCCTTCTTTGGCTTGACCTTGTTGGACAAGGTACTGGGCAACCTATGTTTGTAGGTTTAGATTGATACTTGGGAATTCTTGACCTTTGTTTATGTCAGTCTTATTGCTCAATCTCTTCATTCCAAAGTTGTTGCTTGTTCACCTATGTGAGCCTTCCTTTCAAGAGAGGTTGATATCCAACTTTAGGGAAACCTAGGGTTTGTTTGTGGGGTGTAGAGTAGTTGTCTATTTGCTTTGATTACATTACTTTCTTACATTAGTTGATAGGATGTTTTTATTTTTCATTTATAAAAGAAAAATAAAAAACACATGTTTGCTTTATATGCATGTAGATTAGTTTTTTAGTCTAGATTGCATGGCATATCATTGTTTTTGAAAAAAATAAAAAGAATTTGTTCTTTTGTGGCTTTCAAGTTTCTATTTGAAAAAGAAAAAGAGAATAGATTTTGCTTTTTGCATTTCATTTCTCTTTGTTTAGTCATTTTGTTTCAACTTTGAGTCAAAACACCACTTAAGTTTCACACCATTTACCCTCTGACTAAAAACAACCCTTAAAATAAACGATATAATTTAAAAATTATTAGTAAGTTTTGTTTTATAGGGTCATACACCAACTCGCTCAAGCTAGACTTGTGTGATAGGGAGTTTAAAATACCCACAAGTGTTAAATTTTAGACGTAGTTGGCCAATCACTAGGTAAACCCTTTTCTATGTTGATTGTATCTGGGAAGCTCCTCTCAAACGGGAGTTAAGCACAATGTCGCGTGGAGACTTGGACTAAGGAGATGACCCTCTGATTCCTTGTCAAAGCGTAGACCAAGGTTTTTGCACATATGGGGATTCTATCTTAGACAAGATTTGAGCTTTTCTACCCTACCCATGCGTACAAACCATGCTTGCGACTGTCCCCCCAGACTTTCAATATAGTTAAGACAGCCTTTAGTCTCTTTGGCATCTAGGGTTCATATACAGGAACACCAGAAGTCTATTTTTGGTTGACCTTAGACGGGCTTGGAAGGTAACCCCGATAGAATGTGTGGGAGGGTAGTGGGTGATTCCTCCACTTGTGCCTAAGAACATCTACAGGGATTCCAAGTAACTATTTATCAAATTTCTTTTACAAAGCATATCTTATACCTATGTGTCTGTTTGGCTTTAGGAATTTTTTAGTGAGTGTTGTGTGGTTTGTCTGTACTTAGTCTTCCTTCAGGTGTGTGCTTGGTACTTTTGGTTTCCTGTTGACCTCAGACTTTGTCTTATTGTTTGAAACTATGGCTAACACCCCTTTGAAAACCAACCAAGAGATCCCCATGATGGGAACTCCTTGTACTATTCCTCTCATGGGAATGTTGGTGTTCCCTTCATGGCCACCCTAAATCTACCTGGATTCACCCTAGGGCTACCGGTCTAGTTGTCTTCCTCTCCAACTGTCCTGAATGATCTTGATGCTTCTCAAGTAAGCTTTTTATATCAAGGGCATCAAAACATTGCTTCCCCTTCACCTATAATTGATTCTCCTCCTCCTTCTACCTCATGCGGTGAAAGTATTGATACTAGTAACTAACAGTCTAAAAGGAGTAAAAGAAGGAGGAATAGGAAGAAGGAACATAAGAAAGGGGGCACTCGTTCAAACTCTACAGGTCAAGTTGAACCTCACCACCCAGCCTCTGTATTTCATACTGGGGGCACCTATCCAACCACTATAGGTCATGTTGGATCTAAGCACTCAACTTCTGCAAGTCAAGTTGATCTTCACCATCCAACCTCTGTCAATCATGCTGGTGGGATCCTTCCAACCTTTCTAGGTCATGTCGGATCCAGTCACTTATCCTCTATAGTTCATGCTGAGGGCACCCATTCAACCTCTGATGTTCAAGTTGAACCTCCCCATCCAACCTATGCAAATCATGTTGGATCCATCCACCCAGCCTCTGAAGTTCATGCTGGGGGCACACACTCAAATGCTACAAAGCATGTTGATCCTAACCATTCAGCCTCTGTTGTTCATGCTAGTGGTTCCCATCCAACCTCTACAGGTCATGTTCAAACCAGTCTCTCAGCCTCTACAAATCATGCTAGGGGAAATCTCTCAGCCTTTGTAGTTCATGCTGAAGACAATTCATCAGCCACTGCGAGTCATGTTGACACTGTTGAAAAGACTACTCGTTCAAAACACAAGCCCAAGTTTCCTTGTAAGCTTTGTGAGGGAGACCACCTTACTTATAAATTCCCTTTTATCATGGAGGTGTGAAGAGTTTGGTTTCATTTTCATCCCATTTTTGAACATCATGAAGTCTCTCAACAACTAGCCTCTCTTAGTCAGGTTGGACCCGGTCACCCAGGCTCTGTAGTTCATGCTGGGGGCAAACTCGTAGTGTCTATAGGTCATGCTAAGAGAAAACAGTCAACCACTACTAGTCATGTTGAAACCGTTGAGAAAACTGGTCATTTGAAGTGCAAACTTAAGTTCCCTGGTAAGCTATGTGAGGGAGATAATCTTACTCACCAGTTCCCTGCTATCATAGAGGTGCGAAGAGTGTGGTCCGAGACTCAAGAATTTCTTTCTCCTGAACAACCTATAGTTTCTCAACAACCTACTCAACCTTTGGTTGATCAAGTCGTCGAACCAATCTCATCTTTGGTCGATCCCACTCTTCTTTCAGAGAGTGATCCTGATGTGATTGAACCAATGTCATATTTGGTCAATCCCACTCTCCCTTCAGAGAGTGACTTTCATGAAGCAATTGAATCGATTACATTGTCGATCAATCCCACTCTTCCTTTGGAGAGTAAAGTGTCTACTAGTCACATTTTCTTCACTGCCAGTTCAGAACTTACTGAACAAGGGGGCACTGAATTCACTTCAGATCAACCCCCACTAAGCTCTCGGATTGCTTCCTTTGATTGGGATATCCTAGTTGAGTTTCGCCTTCCTTCTGACACACCTTTCCAGATAAAGGTCAAAGTTGAACAATACATGATTGCTCGTTGTATTGTGGATGAAGGATCCTCAGTTAGTATTTTTTCTGCTCGTGCTTGGCGAGGCATGGGATCTCCCAGCCTTATGTCGACTGTTAGTCAGTTACCGGCATTTGATAGAAGAACTTGTATAGCCTTGGAAACTCTTTCTCAAACACCTATTACTTTGGGTGGGAAAATCGTCTTAGTTGACTTCATGGTGATAGAAGACCCGTTGGACTTCAATATGTTCCTTGGACGTGATTATGTCTATGCCATGCAAGCTGTGGTGTCAACATTCTTTCGTGTGATGTACTTTAATCATGGAGAATAAATTGTCACTATCGATCAGTTGGATTTTCTTGATCCATCTCATGACCCAAATAGAGACCAGGTCTTTCCTTTATTTATTACCAATGTTTCTATAGACACTACCTCACCACAGGTGAGCTATGTGGCCTCATGTCCTTTTTGTTCAATTGCTACTAAGAAGCAGCCTCTATTTTCATGCTTACCTTCTCAGGACTTGGTCCCAACATTTTAACAGGTGAGTCATCCTATACAGACTATGGAGTGTGCTCTCCACTCTGTTGATCCATTTGAAAGTTTAGACATGTGTCCTATCTCGGATGATCTCCTTCCTTTGGATGAAGTCTTACTAGAGTCTTTGATACAGTCTAATCTTCTATTGGATATTGGTTCAATTGTGACTAAGTCTAACCCTAACTTGCTTAATAAGTTTTATCTTTCTATTGATCGATCTTTTTCTATTGGTCTTCTTGAGTCTTCGAACTCTCCCTTTGATCAACAAGTCAGTGATCTTGATGAGTTTGATTTTTCTTATGAATTTTTCAACTCCTGTGATACTGAGTTTGTTCCTGCAGACTCTATCTCCCTTGATGATTTTTTCTCTCCTTCTAAGGTTGATCTTACTAATTATAAACCCTCAAGGCTTGGTGCTATAGAATACTTTTCAGTCGATTCTTCCTTGACTTTATCTTTTGTAGAAGATAGCAAAGTCACATGTGTTTTACCAAAGTGACCTGTATCAGAACTTTTCTTCTGAATATGATCATGATGTTTTTGTTTCTTGGAGACAAGATTCTTAGTTGGATTCACAACTATTTACTGTCCTTGTCTTTTTGTTCAAGATGTAAATGCATTTTCATGTGCCCTGCTCCCGCTTATGAGCCTGATGCCAGCTTCCACCCTTTTATCTCATTGTATAAGCCCTCATCTTTGTTCTCATCATCGCTAATCCTTGTATCATTTTTCCTTTGCAACTTGACACCTTTTACCTTGAGGAGATGTTCCCCGAGTGTCTTTATCTTTCTCATGTTCCTTGCATTATGCATAGGTTTTTTCCTTGTGCTTGGAACTAGTTTTGCCTGCCTATGACACTCATCTCCTCGCATTTAGAGCATTCTTTCTGCTCTCCTTCGAGCTCGTTAAAAACAGTAAGGAGGCTGCGAGTTGAATTTTCTAGACTCATTAAAAATCCATGGGAAAGATATTGAGTTTCTTTAGGCCCAGGTCTGACTCCTCAAAATAGACTTGACTGCCGAGTAAACTTGTCCGTTCAGGCTCGTTAAGAATATGTGAATGGGCATCCACATTGGTGGTAGGTTATCACTTTCTCGGACCATGTGGAATAATATGATAAAGGAACGCTCTCTTTTCTTTGGAATTGAGAAGAGTATTCCCAGGCATAGGTTTATCACTTTTCTGGACCTGAGGGACTAAAGTTACGGAAAAGGAACCCCCGGTATGAGCTTAGTTTTCTCTTTTTCGTGCTCTGGACCTAAACATGAAAATGATTCTGAGTGTACTTTATGTCTTTGTCATGCTCATTAAACACTAAAGAACAAATCATTGAGTTTATTGTTGTAATCCCCATTTCTCGTAATCAAAAGGATCTTTCTGAGTGATCTTGCCTTCCTTCACACTCGTAAAACTCAGGCTATATGCTTCTTTTGAAGGAGCATTGGTTAGGTGGTAATTTAACCTTTTTCAGACCTTTCTAACTAAGTACGAAAAAGGTGCGCCTTACTTCTTTGGAAGCTAAGAGAGTTCTTCTGTGGTTTGTTTTATACTTTTCTAGCGTCAGGAGACTAAATTATACAAAAAAGGAGACTAAATTGTACCAAAAAGGACCCCCCTAGAGTCTTCTTTGGAGTTTTTAGACTCTCTAAACTATGAAAACACCATCGAGCATGTACTAGTTTGGGCTCGTAAAATCCATGAATCAGTGCTTTATCAAGCATTATTCTGTCTTTTCTTCAAGCTTCCCAAGTTTGCTTTCATGGACTCGTTAAACGTTTATAAGAAAGAGGGGAAGGGAAGTTCATTCACATGTTTTTTACATCATGGCAGGAAGTCTTGTTTCTTTGAACAAAGCACTAGTTTTGAGTCTATCAACAGTTGGGTCCTAGTATTTTGACCTTAACCCAATTTAGAGTTTCTTACTCCTCTAGTTGGTCTCTTTTCCAATTATATGGGGAATCTGTCAATGTCTCCTACATTCCAGATTTGTGTCGTTGGTCCTTTTGTGTCAAAAGCTACCTAAGTCACTTTTGTGTCATGCTCACTGTTCAAGGATTAAAACATTTTTCAGCCATTTTACAGTTGCCTTGACCTTTTGTGTTGGCCATTCCTTGGTATCAGTTCATTACATCATGTCTTCGACGGTCCTTGTCATGAGATTCAATACCAATTCAAGATCCAATTAGTCTTTGAATTACCTCTTGTTGGATGATGAAGGATTCCTTAATTCCTTCCTTCTAACGGATCTCTTCTGATCGACTACAACACATCTTGCTCTGGGGATGAGATTTAGAGTTTTATGACAGTACCTTGGGGATTGTAGTCATCAGTGGAAATTTCCCTCGCTATTGGGTAGTGGGAATATCTTAATGTCTCCTACTCGGTGGATTCTTCAAGTGTTCGACTTCAATTCCTTGTATTCACACTTGTTAGAATGTACTAGGTTCCTTGGGGACCATTTTTATTAATGGTGGTTTTCCTCACGTTTGTTAACAGTTCTCATTATTGATCGATAATCAAACGATTTCCTCCATGTTCGACTTCAACTCCTTTATTCGCATGGTTAGGATTCATTCCTTTTGGGTGGTTTGGTTTGGATTGAAGACCTTGGACTGACAATAGCATCGTCATTTTTCTATTGCCCAAGTTGTATAAGACCTTGTTACACTTTATATGACATTTTGCTGAGACATAGATCCACCTTGTATTTTTGTGACTATGATTGATTGTCGAGTATGGATCCACCTTGTTCATTTGTGGCCATGACTCCTTTAGATTTGATATGGTGCCTTTTTTCATATTGAGCGACCATGATAGTTTCATCAGTTATACATATGTTGGATCCACATATATCTTTATGGCGATGTTTTGTATATGGACTTGTATGTCCCAAAGATTAGTTTTTTTTGACATTTATCTCTCTTTCATGTACCTTTGTTCAAGCCTTTTGATCTTGGATTCTCTGCTCTCTCCATACTCAGTTGTTTCCTTTATAATGTATTTTGGCTATCGTCTTCCCCTCTAACCTGATACATTAGGGGGCATCTGTTATAGCTCAAAATGACACATATCTTCCCATGATTTCGTCGCATGTCAACACTTCCATGACGACACTTCATGAAAGTCACTGAAAAATAACCTAACTTGGAGGACCCATATATTACGTTTTGTAACTCCATTTGACCTCATATCTACACCATTGGAAAGGTGTCTGTGTTAGCTAAAACTTTCCAGAATACTCCAAAGTCTGAAAATGTCCAAAAATACCCTAAAAATGAGTTTTCGATGTGTACACGACTTTTCTTAAGGAAACCCACTTACGTACGTGAGTTGCTATATATAATAGTCATGTACACCTTAAATACACAACTTTCTGCATTGCAACCCGCATATACCTCCTTGTGTATGCAACTGTTGTTTCTACAACCCACGTACGCCTCCTGAAAATGTCAAAAAAATACAAATTTTGAAATTTGGGTAGTTTGAGTAGTTATGCAACTGACTCCTTCAATTGTAACTACTTTGTCTTCAACCCTAACTCTTCATTAAGCATATAAATATAGGTAGGGAGTTCCATGAGAGAGACTTGAATCTTTGCATTGTTATGCTGGAGGATTTGGATCTCTCTTTGCCCACACCTTTGCCCTAGAAGCATTCTCCTTGTGTTGCAGAGGTTGGAGGCTGAGTTCCTTGGAGAAGAGAAGTAGAAAAACCAAATCAAGGTTTTGTGAGGTGCTGAACTTGAAGAGAAGGTATACTTGTACTTTTTTTCAAGATTAATAAAGATGTGATGTCCTTCTTCTTCCCAAATAATTGTTCAATGTGCGGTTGAATCTCTGTTTATGATCATATTATGATGTTAATCAGATTATTATTTCATGTTTATTTGATTATCATTTCTTTATATGTGGTCATATTGGTTTGAGGAAGGTATAATTCATTTTGCATGTCTCTTAGAGCAAGAGGAGCAAGAGGAGCAAGAGGAGCAAGAAGAGGATTGAAGGGATGCTTGGATCAACCTTCGTTTGTCTAAGGTATGAACCATTCTAATCTTTGAACTTGCTTGTATTTATTTGCAGAACCATTTACATCCACCTTTCAACCCCAATACGTTGATGGCCTCTTAAACCCTAGCCATAGGATACTTTCCTTTACAACAGTGTCTAACTCCAAAAATTGGCTGGCTAAAGTTATACATGACTGGGTTTTTTTATTAAACAAAACCTAGTCAATAAGGTAACATAAACTTAAAACCTCACTATCAGGCTTTGAACATGACTTCAAAAATGTTTCCTTACTCTTGACTGCAGACTCTTGGAAGAATTGTATGATGTTTTCTTCTTTCTACTCCTGGGATAAATGAACAAAATCATCTGGGACAGATAGGGTTTTGCGGATAACAGAGACATGAATAGGGTGGAGGATCCTAGACTTAGGTTCATCCATGATGACTTCTTCAACTATGGAATATTTATTCGCTGCACCACTCAACAAATTTAGGGAAATTGGGGGTCTGGTCAACAGAGAAAAAATAAAAGAAATACCTGAAAACACCACGGGTGTCACTACCCTTGTCCTTAAGTATTTTCAATTTATTTTTATCTATCTCAATTGTTTCATTCAATAAAATGGTATCAAAAACTTCAGCATTTTTGTCTTCAAATCTCTCCTCAACCTTCTGACAGGAAACCCCTAAATGTTCACTATATGCCACTTCTACCACTTCTATTTCATCAATTTTCAGAAATATTTGGAAAGTTTCAGGATGCCTACCTCGTTAATTAGAACAGTGTTTCGATTCATCCACATCAGCACTTTGCACACAGTCAGGGTTATCGTCAACTCCAATGCTCAGAAAAAACAAACCTTTGAACTCCATGTAGGTGTTTTTATATTTTTTTATGTTTCATAACCATTGTGCGTCTCCTGTAATCTATACCATAGATTTTTTTTCTTTGAAATCTAAGCCATTCATGCACAAGATATCAATACCAAGACTCAACATTATCACCCTACACAACTTGATTAAGCGGAATCAATATCAACCATTGATATGCAATCTACCTTCATCAGAACTGCCAAACTATGAAAATCTTTAACATTCTGCTAATCATTTCAAACATGATCAATCGAGCAACTTCTGTTTGCGGGGTGCACCTTATCTGTCGATCAAAACCTGACCACTATCGCAACTATTGATCAATGTGGCCCCTACCACTTTCCGCAGGTTTCAATCTTGAATTTCTTCGCACTAGTTCAATCTGTGGAATTATCCAGCGCCGTTGATATTACCTTGTATCAATATCATCCCTTCAAAGTTGCACCTATTTAACAGATTCCACAAATATGAAAAATTAGTTTTTCCTTGCATCTCCGATCTACAGAATTTCTTTCCACCATTGATCTACAACCTCTTTAATATGAGTCATCAATATTTGACACCTTTTACCTCCATTATGCTGATGAGAACATTTCAATTTATCCCCCATGTTTAAAACAATGGAACGATCCACCACCATAGATCAAATCCTTTTCTTCATCCAACGACCCATGATGAAAGATCATGCTAACCCATTAATCTAAAGAGCGGTTCCACAAAATTTTCAAATATGATCATTTCCAAACACTTCAATTAAAAAATCCACAATTTCAAATATAGTGTTAAAAGCTGGCTCCACTAGGGATGATATCCTCCCTGCTAGGTAGCAAAGAACCCCATAGACCAGTTGCCAAATCCATTGTCAATCTAAATGTTTTTATTTCTTCCTTCTGAAAGAAATATAAAAACTAAAATATGGCTACCCCTTCTGATCTTAGGGCCTTCTCTGCGGGATTCAAATTTTCTATCTCACCATCTGTACTGATTGAAAGTAAAGAAGTATTTACACTATAATACATGAAATTTCCTTCCCCCTTATTTCAAATAATGCTTCAGAAATCTCCCATTAACTGGAACTCCTTCATACAGAGACCCATCCTGATACTGTAGAATAAAAACATTATTACCCCTGTGTGCTGCAGTAATGTATGGACCTACCCACAAATGATCAAATTTACCATGCTTTCCTTTGTCTTCGTGTGGAGCATCCCATTTTAATACCAAATCATCAATCTGGAAAGCCTCCTCTTTTACCTTTTTGTCAAAGGTATTCTTCATTTTCTCTTGATGTATCTATACCTTATCATATGTTTTATCTCTCAGTTCACTTAGCTCAATAATTTGGTTTATTCTCCTTTTCATATGATTAGGTTCATCCTGCTGCTCCTGCAACATCTTCATAACTGGTACTCCTAGAGATGCTGGAAAAACCACTTCAGCTCCATACACCAATTGGAATGGTGACATTCCAATTGCCCTCTTTGTGTTGATTCTATCAGCACACAAAGCATATTTTATCTTTGTATGCCATGCTCTATTATTATCTTCCAACAACTTCTTAGTTATCCTCACCAAGCTTTTGTTAGAGGATTCTACCAGTCCATTACCCTTTGGATAATATGCAATAGAATGATTCAAACTTATATGATACTTATGACAAAAAATTATCATCTTCCTGGACTTAAAAGCAGCTGCATTATCTGTTACAATCCTCTTAGGACAGCCAAATCTTTCCAAAATATTATTCTCTAGGAAATATATTATCACTGCATTTGTAGCTTTTCTAGTAGGCATTGCTTCAATCCACTTTGTAAAATAATCAATTGTTGTTAAGATACACTTATGCTATCCTGAGGAGTTTGGATTTATTTCCCCAATGAAATCCAAACCCCATTGTTGAAAAGGTGATTCTATTGATATGGGATTAATAGGGAGTGGAACCACTTTCCTCTTTCCATCAAAAATCTGGCACTGATGACATTTGGTGGTTTCTTTATACACATCTGAAAATAATGAAGGCCAATAGAATCCTACTCTCAAAATTTTATTTGTAGTTACCTTCCATGGATAATGTCCCACACAATCTCCTTCATGGAAATATTTTTCTACCAAGCTTCAATCTCAAGAAGACAATTCAGTAACACTCCACCAAGATCTTTCCAATAAAGATATTGATTTAAAATACAGAATTTTATAGCCTTCAATTTTACAGACTTTGCTCTAGTTTTACTTAACCTTGCAAGAGGTTGTAAATTTTGCAACACATAAACAATATCTGCATACTGTCACGTCCCCGTGCCTCCAACCGGCGAAGAGGACAAGATCTCAAGGTTTGACCACCCGGGCTAAGAGCCCCATGAACATGTATCGGCACAAAATTGCTGAAACAGAATGCTTAAACTTATATATTGAACTATAATATGCTCACATGAATATTTATCATGCACAGATGCAATCATCTATCAAACACATCGGAAACATCATACATTCAACAAGCATTCATGCAACATGTTCATCATATCATTAACAAAAATTAAGGTTACAGAAGTAAAATAGGCAAGATCACTTATCTTATGAAAACTCCTTCCGCAACCAGCTACGTCGTTGAAACGTTCCACCCAACCATAGGCTAGCGTGCTCCTTAATCTCTTAGCAGTTCTGCCACCCCCGAGCTGGGCATGATTCTCCAAGGAATAAGGGAACTAGCAGGCTTACACATAGCCAAGGATACACAAAACACAAAGCCAAGCCAACAGAGTTGGGTTTATCAGGCCATTAGGGAGTTGGAGAAGGCAAATTGCTAAGCTGGTGAGCCCATTAAAGAGCCAAGAACACCTACACCAGAACTAGCCTGACCTCTAAGACACCCAAACACACCCAACACAAGGAATCAGTCCCTTCTCTACTACACAGTCCCTCAGGCCCTGCATACCCTTCCAGTGCTATTCAGGGGTGATGGAGAAGAAGGCCAGCCCTCTAGCTCTGTCTTTGTGGTTTCCAGCCACTAGGTTTATCAAGCCAATCTAAGCCAACATCCTTGCTCCTCTCACAGTCCGAAGACCAACCATTGCACTCCAGCAATCAATTAGCTATCACGGCTTAAACAAGGAAAAGACTCCCCAGTGAATTACATAGTCCCAAACACAACAGCAAATGCAATTCCAACAGGGGGAAACACCACAGCTCCAAAACGCATCAGCATACATATTACCAATAACGTGGGGAACAACGACCCATTTTGCACAACCAATGCTGCTGGGAAAA
Organism: Pseudotsuga menziesii; assembly: GCA_001517045.1. Lineage (NCBI taxonomy): Eukaryota > Viridiplantae > Streptophyta > Pinopsida > Pinales > Pinaceae > Pseudotsuga > Pseudotsuga menziesii. Next base: position 637,540 of record LPNX010701360.1, read on the forward strand.
CGTACGCAGACCACAATGGGGACGAATTTACATTCTCATGACCAGTGCGTGAATCAACCACAATTCCAAACCCCCGAATCATCCCATGAGTAAAGGATACGTCCCCACTATTCACAAATCCACAGAAGAAAACCACGGGGTAAAGCCAAGAAATTCCTGTGCGTGAGGAGGAACACGAATCCCCTTCCTGCATGAGGGCGAGCAGCTTACAGAGAGGATGCGAAATTGGATGTGCGTGAGTAACAGCAATGTCGTGGAGAGGAGAATGGTATTTCTTGCGTGAGTGAAGAGTGCGTGAGATATTCTTGCTGGTGGAGTGTGCGTGTGGGTGAGGACTGACAGTCCTGCCACCCCACTCCCAAAACCATTAATTGCCTCAACCACCAGCAGCCTTTTTCAATGAAAGTGGTTGGAATAAGCAAGGGAAGAAGACACATGGGTATTTTCCCTCTTGGCCCTAAGGTTTGACAATTTTCCCCACATCCTTATCCTTGTGAGAATCATGCCCCTTTCGATTTAGTTGCCATGATTGTAGCTGGTCGGGTTCATTTAATTAATTATAGATGCATATTTACATGATGACCAACATAATATATGTCGCATGCCCCGATATACCATCGATGACAAATTCAAATCCAAAACATAACATAACCGATCAATGGTGGGGCCTTGGCCTTTAGCTCCACACCATGATCATTTACAATATATACATCATATACATCTAATGCAACGAGGTCAAAACCGGGGCATTACACATACCATGGAGAAATAGAAAAATCATGCATCACCTATACTTCTATGTCCAACTGATTTAATTGACCTGACATAAAATTTAGCTACAGAGAATCACAATTGGAGTATGTCATCAATTTATCCAATACTTGTCCCTTAATCAAATTTGTGGGATTAATTTCAATTTCCTATTCCAAAAGCACTGCAATCCATTTCACTCTTCTCCCCTCTGGATATGGTTGTGTAAGTATGCTCTTTACCACACAGCTGGGAACTTATGCGACTACATGTGAATGGAGAATGTAAATTCTGAAATATTTTAGGGCCTTAATCAAAGCATATGCTTGTTTTTCCATGATATCATATTTTAACTCTCCATCTCTTAACATCTTACTAAAAATTGCTATAGTTTTTTCTTCACCTTGATCATTCTTTTGTAATAGAACAACTGCAACAGTATTCTCTGGAGCATATGAGAATACTAAAAAATATTTATCAAAATATGGACTTACCAGCACAGGATATTCTGAAATAGATTGCTTTATATTCTTTAAAGATTTCTTAGCCTCCCTTGTCCATTTTATTTCATGATCATTTTTCAGCATATTAGTAATGTTCGTCAATATTTCAGCAAAGCTAGGAATGAATCTCCTCAAGAAATTTACCCTCCAAATGATGATTGTACTTCTTTCTTACTTCTTGGTTCCTCCACCTTCAAAATTTCACTCACACTGTCTGGATCAATCCTTATACCTTCCTTGGAAATAATATGGCCCAAAAGTTTTCCTTCTTCCAGAGCAAAATTTGATTTCCTTGGATTTAATGAAATGCCATATTTTCTACATTTAAGGAAGACCTTTTCCAAATGTTTGATATGTTCCATGTCAGACCTAGAATATAAAGTAATATCATCCATGTATATTACTTCAAACATGTCTCTTTCATATGAAAAAGCGATGTCGATAGCACGCTAGAAAGTGGCTCTTGCATTCATTAATCCTAAAGGAATCTTTGCATACATGAATGTACCCCATGGTGTAGTGAAAGAAGTTTTCTCTTGATCTTAAGGAAGCACCTTTATTTGATTATAACCTGAAAACCCATCCATGGTAGAAATTCTATCTGAACCTACCACTTTCTGCAAAATCTGGTCCATCTTTGGTAAAGGGTAATTGTCCTTCAAAGAGACTTTATTCAAATTTCTGAAGTCCACACAGTCTTATTTCACCATTCTTCTTTCTAAGAAACACCAAATCAGCAACCCATTTTGAGAAACTTAGGGTTACAATTATTTTTGCATCAAATAATTTTTAGATCTCCTATTCAATGATAGGCAATAGTATTGGATTAATCCTTCTGAGTTTCTGCCTGAATGGTTTTTCTCCAGGCTTAATTGGAATAGTATGTTGTATAATGTAGGTTCCATACTCTTTGAGATCATCGTAACTCCATGCAAATACATCAGTGTATTTGTTCATGAAGTTCACATGCTCATGTTTTTCTTTAGCTGGAAATTTCTTGGACAACTTTATAATTCTGGGATTCTCCTCGGTACCAATATTTTTATCTTCAACAACATTTTCAAAAGGTTTGACTTTAAGATCTTTGACAACATCATTTTGGTCAAAAAGCTTCTCTAAGCGAACTAAAACTCTGGGAATATGATTACTCTTCAATTGGAATATATCTTTTCCTCCCAGTGAGCCTTTCAACTTCTCTATTTCAAAAACTCCTTCTTCATCTTCATCAACATCTTGAAAATTTTCAAAATCAACACTTTCATTTTCTATTTGCGTATTTACAAATTCACCAGACAATTCCAGAAATCTTTTGATTTGCATATCATCTTCAAAAACCTGCCAGTACTTGGTATTGTCTGGTATGGAAGGCCTATTCACAATGGCAACCTTGTATTTTCTTTTACTTGCAGTAGAGTCTTAAATTTTCCAACAGCAATTGCCAAGGAATCTACCACTGTATTATCGTATCTAGGAATCACTTTGACACTGTGTTTTGTGAAATAGTTTCCAAACATATTCAACACTTCATTCTTGTAAGCTCTCATTTTGGGATGCTTATTTTGATAACTATCATTCACCTGATTTATCACAAGTTATGAATCTCCAAAAACTTGGACTCGTTTAGCTCCCAAATCCTTTAGTGCATGCAAACCTAGAAACAAAGCTTCATATTCTGCTACATTATTAGTACATTCAAAGGTCAACTTGTAAGAAAAATATTTAAAATCTCTAATATGGGAAATTTTGTATACACCTGCACCAGCACCCACTTTAGCCACCGACCCATCAAAGTACAAAGTCCACAACCCTTCTTCCTTTTGCTTTCTTTCTAATGCTTCTTGTTCATTTATCACCTTTTTATCCTTTTTACATTTACTTGGCACAACAACTTTTGAATCACAAGGAGAAACATCATTGAAGAAAATAGATACCCTAAGTCTGTATCAACAGCATAAATATGATGAACTCCTGGTTGATATTGACTGCTAACAACATAAGGTGATTTTTTTCACTATATAGTCTCTTGTTTTCATTAAGAATAGGAATTGTAGCATAAGACATCCATTTTCAAACTTCATTTTAAGTTTGAAGCCCAATATATTGACAACAAAACACCAAATTTGGGAGGGATATCAGCCACAATAACATCCATGACCACAGTTTTAGATGGTAGTTTAGTCAAGGATACTACCATGTATTTTATCAAACCTAGACATTTCACACTTTTGGAATCAAAAGAATACAAATATTTATAAGGCCTTGTTATCTCTAACCCCAAACTTTCTACCACTCCTTTAGGCATCAAATTATGTGAAGCACCTGAATCTAACATAGAATTATGCAACACCATGTCATGCACATTTAAGCTCATGTAAAAAGGTGGTACTTCCTCATTATCCACATTATCAATCTTATAACCCAAAACAATGGTAGGATTTTCATCTGTCACTTCCAAAATATTTGGCTGAGCCTCTCCCTGATTTCTGGCCATTTTTTTATGGTGTCCCTATACTCTTGATTTCTGAGTGGTTCATTAAAAGGAATTGAAATATTCAACTTAGCAAGTTCACTTTGTAGATTAAAAATGGAAGAAATTTTATCTATGTCCATGGGTGTTGTTTGTTTTAACTCCTTTATTTTCTTAGTTCTATTTTTAATCTCTTTATGTACAACAAGGTCCTTTTGTTTTTTGTCTCTGTTTTCTGTATTCATTTCACTACTGGAAAGATGATTTAGATTTAAGCTTCCTTTATTCATAATAACATATCTACTTCTCAATTTTGTATTTCTATGTGCATCATCTATAGCATGCATATACTGTTGGAGACATTTACCACCATACACACTCATTTTGGTCAATTTGGCCTAGTTAAACCACTATCCTAAGTTTTATTGAATTAATTGACATCAGAGGAGCACCAGATGACATCAACATGAGCACACCCACGCCTACCTTCATTCAAGGAGGCTAACTTATCCTTCTCCTACATTCAGGGAGGCTAACTGGAGCACTCTGGGGGTGATCTAAGTGTCATAAATGCCCCATATTGCTAAATGATGGTTACAATCAATTAAATAGAGCAGTGAAGGTGCCTTCCTTCATTAAATTTATTATTTAAGGAACTGGAGTCAACAGGGGTGCCTCCAACCACTTCTGATGGTCAGTTACACTTCAGTTAACCTCATCTGGGTTCATTGGAGTCATTGATGTGCTACCACTTGTTGGTTGGCTTGTAGTGACATGTGTCTAAGCTACTTTTAGTTAGAATCGGTCATTTATTACACTCTAACTTCAGTTAGGGCTTAGGTGATTCAATTAGGGTTTTGATCAGTGGTTAACTTGAGTGTTGACTATCGCTTCCATTCCGTTAAGCTAGACTCACCCATTCAATTCGAATGACCTCCTTGGGAATTTGAATTGATTTGGAATTCATGCTTCCAACATTATCATTGTATTGTATTATCCATTATTCATTTGATTATACAGAGCTGCTACTTCCATTGCAGCACCATTTTGCCAATTTTATGCATATTTGTCTGAATTCTTTGTGAGACTGTGTTTTTAGTTCCTAGACCAGTGTGACAAATTAATATGGTATCAGATCTCACAATGGGATGAAGCTTAGATCTCTCAAAAACAAGGTTTTTGATAGATCTTGCATGAAAAAATGAGCAAAAGCTCAAAATTCCAGCACTACACTAGAAGCCAAGGCTTACCACTTAATACCCCAAGTAAGGAAATTGTTGGTTAAGATTTCTTGATCAACTATGTTGGGTGTGATGAAAGCCTAAAATGTGCAAGCTTCCTGAACTTACGGTGCCCCTTTTGTTGTGATTTGCATGTTTTAACAGGTACAACTTTGAATGGACTCATCAGTCCCTCTTCTCACCCCATTCACAAGCTATTCAGAATGGAAGTTGAAGATGATTGCATCTCTGAAGAGAAAAGGTCTCTATGAGATGTATATTGGACTTAGAAAAGAGTCTTATGAGAATGAGAATGACTGGCTAAATGATGGTGATAGAGCTTTTGGAGCAATATGCCTAGCCCTTTCTCCTAGCTTGCACTACCTTATTGGTTCTGCTGAATACCCAAAGGATCTCTGGACAAAATTGGACAGAACCTTTGGAAAGAATAATGAGGATCATAATATCACTTTGGATATCACATCCAACACCACAATAGTTCTTTACTCAAAATTCTCTTCCTCTACTCTCTCTGATGAAGTTGTTCAAGATGAAGAAGAAGCAGAATCTTCTACACAGTGAATTCAAATTGAAGAAAGTCTCCTTGCAGTGACTCCTTCTCCTGATGCTCCGGAAGTTTGTGAGATCTATGATATCTCATATCCTCATATGGATGAAACAGAAGAAGAAATTTGAATCTCTAATATTGAAGAAAAACACTGCTGCACTTCCATGCAAACACTCTCCAGTGATTTTCCTTTGAATTATGTGCAAAATTTGCCAATAATTGCTTCCGAAAGTGAAGAGAAATTTGATTTTTATCCCTCTAATGTTGCTGCTGGTGTGAAAATATGTGATACCTTGGATATTATGGAAGAAAATTCAGATTACCAGAGTGATCCATCTACTCCCCATGATCTAGATTTTCCAGCAAATTCCTGCAGGATTGCATGCACCAAAATTCAGAATTTTGAAGAAGAAGAAAGTTGTGCATCCACCCTCTTGGTTAACCATTTATTTGAATCTGATATTAACCTTATTGGATCTGAAATGATATTATTTAGATATGATCTGATATTTCTTGGTTCAATATATCAAATTCATAATCTTTCAGTATTGCTTGTAGCTATTCTCATCAACGGTGTGAAGAAACAAATACTGCAAGTCTCCTTCGAAACTGTTGCTGGGGATTTGATTTCATTTCACAGTTTTGGATCTATTGTGAACTTATTTGGATCTAATTTAATTTATGATCTGATATTATTTGGTTCAAATTTTGAAATCCAAGAGCTTTCAGTCATGCTTGAAGCTGCTCTCACCAATTTCGGTGTGAAAAATCAAGTACCGCAATTTCTCTTCAAAACTGCTTTTGGAGATTTGGTGTTAGTTTCCTCTTATGAGGTTGCTGATATTTTATTTTGTGAATCATTATGATCTATTTCTAAAGATATATCATATTATGGATCTCAAGCATTCGCTCTCTGCAATCCCAGGGCTTCTCTACCTTTGGTCACATGCTCATCTCCTCACATAACTAGTAAAGAAGAAGACATTCTGCATCCGCTTGGACACTTGCTCCTAAGAGTTGGGGCTGATTTTACCACTCATGGTTTGCTGTTCAAGGCTGCAACATATCAGTTTCTTGAGTGTTCCACACATTTTTTGAATCCTCAAGCATGTTTTCTCTCTTATTGGTTGATTTCAGTTGCTCTACATGGGTCCAATTTTCATCCTGCAGCTGTCTATGTTCCTGATTCATTTGAGCACATTCTTCTTGTTCCAAAGAGGAAGATTCCTCCAGACATATTCATTAGTTTGGATTCAGAGATTCACATGCACAGTATCAGGATGCTGCTGGATAGAAGAACTAATTCTTGATTTACTGCTTAGTTTGAGGGGGGTATTTTTCCCATGAGGTTTTCCCCGTTTCCTTAGTTATATTAAGTAGTTACTTTATTGTACAGGGTGACCTATGGCCTTTGTTTCCGGGGACCTAGAATTCTTATGCACTTTATGTTTTCTACTCCTCCTGAGTATAGCTTAAGGGAGGGTGTTGAATACATTTACCACCATACACACTCATTTTGGCCAATTTGGCCTAGGTAAACCACTATCCTAAGTTTTATTGACTTAATTGACATCAGAGGAGCACTAGATGACATCAGCATGAGCACACCCATGCATACCTTCAGTCAAGGAGGATAACTTATCCTTCTCCTACATTTGGGGAGGCTAACTGGAGCACTCCAGGGGTGATTTGAGTGTCATAAATGCACCATATTTCTAACTAATGGTTACAATCAGTTAAATAGAGCAGTGAAGGCGCCTTCCTTCATTAAATTGATAATTTTATGATTATTTAATGAACTGGAGTCAACAAGGGTACCTCCAACCACTTCTGATGGTTAGTTACACTTCAGTTAACCTCATCGAGGTTCATTGGAGTCATTGGTGTGCTACCACTTGTTGGTTGGCTTGCAGTGACATGTGTCTGAGCTAATTTCAGTTAGACTCGGTTATTTATTGCATTCTGACTTCAGTTAGGTCTTAGTTGAGTCAAATAGGGTTTTGATCAGTGGTTAAATTGAGTGTTGACTGTGGCTTACATTCAGTTAATTTAGACTCACTCATTCAATTTGAATGAACTCCTTGGGAATTCAAATTGCTTTGGCATTCATGCTTCCAGCATGATCATTGTATTGTATTATTCATTATTCATTTGATTATACAGAGCTTCTACTTCCATTGCAGCACCATTTTTCCAATTTTATGCATATTTGTCTGATTTCTTTGTGAGACTGTGTTATTAGTTCCTAGACCACTGTGACAAATTAATATATACCCCATCTGATAATGTTCCAACTCCTCCTCAAAATATTTATTGTCATCCTCATGTGCAAACATACTGTGTTCCTCCTCAGTCAAATAGATTTCAGAATCTAAATCACCAAAATGATGAATATGGTATTCAATAGACTCTGTGCCATCATCATCGGCAACATATTTTTTAGGGAAAGGTGGTCTTATTTGTTGATATTCTTGGTTCCTTGGATTCCTCATGTCTCTTTGTCTATTCTGTGGGAGTGGAGGAGGAATAGGCCTTCTAAAGTTAGGGTTTATGATATGGGGTTCATTCTATTCTTGATTCACTATCCTAGTATCCATAGTCAACCTATCTGTAGTAGGGATTTCTCCCTTACTACAGGGCAGGAATGAATCCCTTCTGTCTATAGGACGGAAGGGTATGGTTTCTGGTGGTGGATGCAAATAAAACATAAAGGAAATAGACTGAAACAAAAATGAAGAACATAAATGAAAAGAAACAAAACCCCTCTACACACAAGGTTATGGGTTACGCTCCAAGAACCTGCATACAAATGTTAGGAAAGCAAAAAAACCCTGCAAGTAAACAATGGCAACCTGCCAGAATATGTTAAGCAATGAACCTGCAAACCAATATTGTTAGAAAACAACTATCTATCAAAGAATAAACAAAAATAGAAAAACAATTATACTTTTTGGTTGAAATGGGCCAATGGGCCACCATGCCCTAGCTTGGGGGAGCACCTCTCTTGAAAGGGGGAGCTATGGCTCAATGGAGAGATGGATGAGGGGGAGAGTGAATGGGTTGAGAGGAAAATGGTCTCAAGGCACTCACTCCGGCAGCATAACAATATGCAAGGAATGAATGATTTGAAAGCGACCTCTACCCCTCTATTTATACCTTTTCTCAAGACTTTTAGGGTTTTAAGCCCCTGGTTGGGGCTTTAGCCCCTTTTTTGGGTTTTTAGCCCCTTTTGCTCAATATTTAGCTCTTTTGGGAGTCTTAAGCTCCTTTGAGAGGTTTTAGCCCCTTTTTGGAGGTTTTAGCCCCTATGAGAGCTATTTTGACTCTTTTTAGGGGTTTTTAAGACCTTTTGCACATTTTAAACCTTTTTGAGGGTGTGGGGGTCAAATGGGGTCAAATGAGGGTCGTGTGTGGGTGTCCTTGGGTGGTGTAGGCCATGTAGAGATGAGTGAGGTATTTTTTGGGTTAACAGATTGCCCCTTGATGTGTGAGGGAAAGAGCTCATTGTATGGCCAACGGACATCATAGCATTTTCTTGCGGAGAGGTGGTGCTTCCTGGGCTGGGATATGGTGGATTTTGGTTTTTGTATTAATATGGTTCCCGTCAATGGGTGAGACACAAATAATGTGTGACATGTATCTGGACAAGGTGGGAATCCCCATGCTCGTAATGATGTCAAATGCATAATGTGATCTAAGCTCTATAATACACGAGATGATCATGTACAAGTGTTGTTACAATAATGGTTGCCTCAATGAGAGGCTGAATACAGTACTAATATGAAGAACTGCTACATTAGACCCATGGCATTCTCATGGAATGATATATCTTCATGACTGATGTCCTGCTAGATCTTGGAATGGTACTGTTAGCTCTCCAAGAAAATACTTAGTGGTTATGGCTAAGTATGCTTGGTAACTTGAAAAATCATGTTTTTTGTGTTTTCTAAAAGGTGGATCAATAGGACAATTAAAAGACTATGCAGTAAGACAACATACCATGCCTCTAAATAAGCCAGTGCTTCGAGGAATTAAATATCAGCCACAGTAAAT
>LPNX010701360.1:647408-711980 GCA_001517045.1 Pseudotsuga menziesii
CACTATTAAACTAGAACAGCAAATGCAAAACAATAGGGACTGATCTCTAAAATCAAGGAAATGGTGATATGAAGACCTCCTTTCAAAAGCTCGGTGGTTGGTGAAGAGCAGCTGGCCTCCCAAGGCTCGGTGGTCTGAGTTTGGCACATGCAGACTCGACCTAGCTGATGTGGCACTTGATCTAAGAGTTGTTTCCTCAAAAAGATGCTCAAATCTAACAAAACAACCACTTTGACTTTGATCTCGCTCGAAAATCCTTTAGATACTGATAGCACAATTCATAATTTTTTTATTCTACTCTGCCTCCCGCCATTCCATCTAACACATCCTAGATCTGGGCGAAAAATAAAGGAAACTATGTAAACAGGCTTTTGGCAGCTAAGCCTTCTGCTAGTTTCACGCGTTAGCTACCGAAAGTCAGCCTTTTCGGCAGCTAATGAGCTCTTGGAGGCTCGCCTAAGCTGCCGAAACCCGTAGAATTCCAAAAAAAAACCACCTTTGGAAAAAATCAATTTTCTCAACCGTCCGATGTCCGTTTTGCATGTTCGAATAGTCGATTTTGATCTACAGATCATAAGCTATCCACTGGTGCTTCCAGATTTGAATTTGGAGTTTGGGAAGGCCATCAAAATTTCTCCGCAAGATCACGCAATTTCAGCAAAAAATCCTCTTGTTGATCTTTGTTGTTCTTCCATTGTAGCTCCGAGCGAAAGCTTCAGCAAGTGGCTGGTTGAAGCTAGTGAGTCTCTCACAGTAGTAGAAAACACTTGTAGACTTGAAAAACTCGGCCACTTGTGGATGGGATTCAAGACACCAGACCCCGTCTAACTCTGTCCTGAGTGGCAGATTTGTCTTTGCCATGAGCTGGATGATGACCTGTCACTAAAATATGTAGATGCTATATGCCAAGAAGAGACACTTTCCCTTTAATTCGAATCAGAACAGAATATGATGAGTCACAACACTAGACTAATGTTTCTTGCAAAACAGATCTCATCTATCACAAGAGGGCTGTACCACTTGACTTGTCTTGATTAATGGTTCAATCAGTGAACGAACCATGCAAGGCAAAAACTTGAAAAATGCTGAGCAAAGCATAGACTCGAGACTTAGTTTTTTCAATATTGCTGTTCATGGAATAATAACTTCAACCTGTTTTCAAAGAACTTTGAACGAGAGCTGAAAACCAGCTACTTCAACATTTAATGTTGGAAAAAATTAATTTGTCAAGAACCTTGTCATTTGCAGAAGATGAATACGGCATATGACTTGACATTGGAGCATGCGAAAGCACAATATTTTATTTTTTACACATGGAAACATTTTCGGCAGTTAAGGCCGTTCTGGCAAACCATCTTAGCTGCCGAAACTGACCTATTTCGGTAGTTAAGTAAACTTCCACAGATTGAGTTCACTGCCGAAAGCAAAAAAAATTGGATTTTGAAGCACAAGACTCACAGATATAAAAGTTTTTACCCATTCTATCAACCAAAATGACGGTGGTCAATTTGGGAGATAACAGGTACATAGCTGTATGGACTCACTGATGGAGAGTCAGAGTCTCTGTGGTACAAATATGTTGCATCAATCATAAATCTATATAGAAGCACTGCTGGGGCTTCTGAACACTGTCTCCAATGAAACCCGAAAATCATAAGGGACATAAGCCTATTGGGGTCCCTCAAATAGACTCATCAATGTGCTAGAGTTAGGTGACATCCAGGGTCTTCGACCAAATACTACACAGACCAATACCCTGTATGAATCTCAATGGTGCGATGATGTAACTTTAGTCGAGAACGTGAGAAACAACCAGCCCGAGAGGCACTAAGGACTCCTCTCAAGTGGTCCAAGGAACTCATCAATGAGGTTAATGAAACCAGGATATAGGGACCTCTGGTTCTATCCTTTGGAATGCATGTGTTATCATTGACAGAGGGAGACCTGCCACTTGTCAAGGAAATGGTGTTTCCTTAACCAAAAGTGCAAGGGAGATAACCGAAAGTGAGACAATCTGTGGACTGACCCACTGAATTCTAGGGGAAGGAAGGGAATGAGTTGAAAAGGGGCAGAGGGAGTGTAGTAGACTCAAACTTCCTTTATTCAGAGTATGAAGGTAGGGTGGACCAGGCATCAAATGAAACTGACTCATGGGAAAGGGATCATAGCTATAATACTAGGAATGTTACTGCAGATGGGAAATACTTGGGGGAGGTAGACACTTTTGGTATTGATGGGATCCAAGGAAGACACATTGCAGAGTACTATGAACAAAGGTGACCCAAAGTGGGAATTCTGCCAAACTGCTATCTATAGGGTGGTTTCTAGAGACACCATTGTTGTACAATATTGTGGATTTTTGGTGAGCCCGAGAAAGTAAATGCTCGATGGTACTTTCAATTTTAGAGAGTCTGAAATCATGAAGAAGACTCTAGTGGGGTCTCTTTTTTTTTGGTAGTCTCCTATGCCTGAAAAGGGATAAAAGTATACATAGGAGAGCTCACCCATCATGTAGGGGATGAGAGAATTCTTTACCATTGGTAGTCCAATTAGGCCAGAAAAGGTTAAACCTATATTGACTGGACAGTCATTCAGATACTTTTGCAAGCATGAACAAAACCAAGTTTTCTCAGCAATCTTTTCTTGATGAGAAGGCTAGAAAAGAGCTTAATGACAACCCATGGTGATCTTTTTCATAAAGTTCAGCCCCTTTGCCCAAGAAATCATAAAGGTATGTAGAGGGGAATGGTCTTGGCTTGAATGTGCCAAGGTGGTCCTTTTCATTTGATGGTCTACGTAGTCCACAAAAGGAGATAAACAAGACGATGTAGATGCCCTTTCCTATACTTTAACGAGCGGGAAAGGAAGCAGTTGTGCTTGACAATCTTTTCATTCTATTAGGAGTCAGAAAAGAGCTTAAAAGAAACTCCATTATGGTCAATCGATCGAGGGAGAACCGGTGGTGCCCCTATGTTGGGACAGTGGACAATGATCCAAAGGTCATCCATGTAGTAAGGATGGAGCAGGTGGCTCTTAAATATACCAATCCATGCACGGGATAGATCACAACAGAGGCACGTGAATTGGTGTGGAAATGGCATGCAAACCGATGTGGCTCTCAGACAGAGGTCAAGAGAGTTGTGTGTGTGAGTTGTGGTGGACAGAGTTGACTACATTTGATGTGAGTGCAACTCTAAAGGAAGTTTATAAAAGAAATGGGTCATCCTGCAGGGAATGGTTTGGGATCCCTCATAAGGTGCGGTGGACGAATATGATGCATGATGCAATTGTTTGTATGCTTCCTATATGCTATGATGAATATGCCAATTTAGAATGTTATTAGCCATTTGATCTGCTATACTATTTAGGTTTCTGGGAACATGTGTGAATGGGATGGATTCAAATGTTCTAACCATCTATTTAGTGCGCAGGAATTTTCTAAAGAGGCAGGGATCACAGACCCGGTAGTAGTTGTTCAATTGGGAGACACGCAACTGGGAGTCTAAGAAGAAATCGAGATGGAAAATGCCCAATTGGAGAGCAGTGGCCAAGAGGCCATTGACACCATCATATTCATCCTAGTTGTTGGTCACACGTCCTATGCATATTCCGTCGATATGGATCAACTCGTGCAACGGGGAGTAGATGACCCATGCAGCCAAGGTGAGGTTTGGAGACCATCTGCTCACTCCATCAGCAAATCCAATGTACCGATCTAAGGTAGGATCCATCTGGAGCAATGAGGGGAAACGATACATAAGACTCACTTTAAAAATGTGTAAAACAAAAAGGGACAAGACTATATTACAAGCTAAACTACTATCATTTAAAGAGATGATGTTAGAGGGAAATTGGTTTGGAATTTCAAGGGATCGGTGGTCATTCCTTTGGGTGCCCGTGTGAGTGGTGGTAGGCAAGTGTGATGCAAGTATAGGTCTGGAGACACTTACATCACTTTATGGTTTGTAAACCGAGGTAACTTCTAGGAAGTGGTCCCAAAAATTACTATGTAAACATGAGACAATGGTCTCGTTAAAATATAGAAAACAAAAATTTGAGCCTAGAGGTGTGAGAGGTGTCTCGAATAGGCTCCAGGTGGCTCTAAAATTAGTAGCTAATGGTGCCGCCCCTAAATGGGGGTTTCTATTTTGTGGTAAAAATGTTGTAAAACAAAAAAGGAAAATGAAGCGACTCATTGGTGATGTTAAGCGTAAAATTTTTTTGAGGTAGAGACCATTACGAGGGTTCTCCAAGAGGTGTCCATTAGAGTTAATAAAGGTCTATGCCTCTTTTCTGAGGCAGCGGTGGATGACATATGGGTCATACCACATTGATTCGAACTTTCCTTTGCCCAACTTTTCATTGGGTTGGTCATAGACCAAAACCATATCACCTTCGCTGAAGGTGTGAGGGTGGACATGGGAGTCATAATGGGCCTCGGACCATGTTTTTACTGCTTCGATAGCTTGGAGGGCAGCTCGGCAGTCTTCTATGGTTTTCTTAAGTTGGATGAGTCATTCTTCCAAAGGTGAAGTATCAGGGAGGAGTTCTACTATGAGGCAGAGTGATGGGATATGGCACTCTATAGGGAGTAATGATTCAACACCATGTATTAGACAGAAAGGGGTGAAACTGGTTGTGGTTTTTGTGTATGTGCGATAAGCCCATAGGGCGGAAAATAGCAATTGATGCCAGTTGGTTTTATGGTTTCCTACCATCCTTTGGAGCATTGTTTTGATGATTTTGTTGACTACTTCAACTTGGCCATTTCCCTAGGGGTAGTAGGAATATGAGTACTAGTGTTCAAATTTCAACATGGTTGAAAGCTCAATCCAAACAGCATCTTCAAAGTGTGTACCATGGTCTGAGACCAACTATTTAGGAACACCAAATTGTGAAATAACATGGTTGAAGAAGAAGTGCGCCACTGTTTCACTTTTGAAATCAAATGTGGGCATGGCCTCGACCCACTTAGTGAATTAATCGACTACCATAATGATGTATTTATGACTGTTGGCTGAGGTAGGGTTGATTGTCATGAAGTTGATTGCCCATTTGCAGAAGGGACTGATTGTGACTATGGGGTGTAATGGTGTAGGTGGGGTCCTTGCCTTTGGGGAAAAGAGCTGACAGCTGCGACAATGCTTGAATGCCTCTATGCAATTAGCAAAGATGGAAGGCCAGAAGTATCCAGCACGTAGAATCTTCTGGGCAGTTGCCAGACCTAAAAGGTTGCCACCACAAGCTCAACTATGACAGTCATTGAGGATGGTCTCAGCCTTGTCATGGGTGAGGCAATGACATAGGATGGTATCAATGCCTCTATGATATAGAACATCTCCAATCAACAGGTGGCAAATCGCTTGATGTCGAATGTGTCACCTATCCTCACAGTTTAAGTGTGCTACAAACTTCTGTGTTCGTAAGTATAGGAGGATGTCCCCATACCATGGGTCTTCCGTGGATATTACAAATACAAAATATTCTGGGAGGTCATCACTGGGAGGTGATGATGCAGTTAATGGGGGCAGATCGGTCATGAGCACAGCCAATGCAAGTGCCTTTGTGCTTTTTGGGGAAATGAATACTAAGTCGAATTCTTGGAGGATGACTACCCACTTAGCCGCGCAACCTTGTAGAAGGTGACGGCTTAAGAGGTACCGCATTGGGTTTGAATCAGCCACTGCGCATGTATGGTTTGTAATGATATATTGGCGCAACCTCTGATCCAAGAAGACGATAGGGAGGGCCAATTTCACCTCGGGTGAATATCATAGTGGGGGACCTGTCACCTTCTGACTGATGTAATAAATCATGTGCTCATGGTGGGCATCATATTCTTGGACCAAGACTCTAGCAATGGCATTGTTTGAGGTCGATACATAGAGAATTAAGTCTCGGGTGAAGTCTGGTGCTAAGAGTAATGGTGCAGAATCCAGGGCTTGCTTGAGTTCATTAAATGATTCTTATGCTTGTTGATCCCAAACAAAGGCGATTTTTGTGTGGAGCAGGCAAATGAATTCATGGGATTTTGTTGCATACTCTGGTATGAAGTGGTGAAGGAAGTTGGCCTTGCCTTGGAGGCTCTATAGTTGGTGTCTAGTTTTTAGTGAAGGAAGATCAAGGATGGCTTGAACTTTGAGGGGGTCTATAGTTATCCCTTTGTGGGATACGATGAACCCGAGTAGATGGCCTGCTGGGACATAGAAAACGCACTTTAAGGGATTCAGGTGAATTTTGTACTTGGAGCAACGTAAAAATACTTGCCGCAAGTCATCCATATGTTGTGCTCATTTTGGTGATCGAGCGATAAGATCATCCAGGTAGACTAATATGATATGGATTAGACCATGGAAACAATATGTCATGGCACGCTGGAAGGTGGCTCCAGCTTTTTTTAGGCCAAAGGGCATGAATCGATATGCAAATGTGCCCCACGGGGTTGTGAATGCAGTCTTGTAACGATCTTGTTTTCAGATCTGAATTTGGTTATATCCGAAAAATCCGTCCATGAAGAAAAAGACCTCATGTCCAGCACATGCGTTGATAATCTGATCGATGAAGGGTGTTGGGAAGTTGTCTTTGGGACACGCCCTATTTAAATCATGGAAATCTATGCAAACGTGGATGGTACTTAGTTTTTTATTCATGGGAACAAGATTAGAAACCCAAGTGGTGTACGCAATGGGGTAAATGAATTCGGCTGTGCGCAACTTCTCTATTTCAGCTTTGACCACGGCTGCTTTGGAAGGATGGATGGGCCATTTATTTTGGCGCACAGGGGCCACATCAATCCATGTGTCGATTTGGTGTTCCACAATGGATGGATCCAACCCAGGCATTTCAGTGTAAGACCAGGCAAAGATGTCGTGGAATTCTTGGAAGAGAGCTTTATAGGCAGCAACTTCTTCTGGGGAGCAGGATGCCCCCAACATAATTTCTTTAACCACCTCAGGATTGGTTGAGATGTTGATTTTGATGGTTGGTGATATGTTGGCCATGTTCCCTTCTTCGAAGGCATCTAATTCCAGAATGGGGTTTTTGAACCAGTCGACTTTCCCAATGAATGAAATCTTTGGTTTCCATAGAAAAATGGTCAGACCGCGACACAAGTTCTTCGGGGAGGAAGAACGAGCGATGGTGCATGTCATCCCATGGATATTCCAGGGTGGTTAAGGCTTCAAGTATCTCCTCATCATTGCAGAAGCAATGAAGGGGCAGGTCTGATGGACTTTCGTTGGTGGTGGAGACAAGAGGCTCGGTAGAATTGGACATATGTAAATGGATAGGGTGTCCGAAGAAGGAGGTGGGAAGTGAAATTCTTCGATCAGGGTGATCTCAGATTCAAGGGAATGTTGACAAAGGTTGGCTAAAGCCATTCAGAACTCGAACAAGTCTTGGTAGTGGTGAGAATACTGTCCATACAAACCACAGAGGGCGCAAGCATGGTTTGTTCTCAATGACTTGTTTCTCACTATTGGCCCGCTTGGAAGTTCAACCATGGGGAGGTTTTTCATTATATCCATGGCATCCAAATGCATGCGGATTATGGGAATATTGGGGCAGTTTTGAGTTGGATGGCCTTTTTATTTATAGACAACGCAAGGCAGGATCTGTCGAGGTTCAACAGTAGCTTTTGTGTTTTTTCCCCTGGCCCTTTTTGAGTGGGGCAGTGTAGGTGCAGTGGTTGGTTTTTGTGGGCCAGGTGGAGGATGAGATTCGACCGTAATGAGTTGCATGGGGTTTAATACTACTTGGGGCATTGGTGGTTGAGCGAGTGGATCAAGATACCACACGAAAAATTCCCAATGTAAAGTCGGGTAAGTTTAAGGTGGCCATTACTAGCTTGCCCATGACACCAAGTAGGGGAAAGAGGAAGGGAATTGTGTGGACTAGGGAGGACCCCAGATAACTCCCTGATGGTTGCATGTGGGGGTGAGGTTGTGGTGACGACTGTGCATAATGTTGCAGCTGCGGATGATGCTACGATTGCTGATGATGTTGCAGCTGCTGATGGTGTTGCAGCTACAGATGGTGTTGTGGTTGCAGTTGGGGTTGCGGCTGCAATTGTTGTTTGGGTGCAGCAGTGTTGGATGAGAGCATGCACAAATCCACAGTCTCATTTGGTGTTGTTTGTGGTGACATTAAGGGGAAAGAAGCCATCACAGTGGTATCGGAAAACAACCCAGGGCCCACATTCAACAATGGGGAGGCTGATATGTTGTCAACCATGGTGTTGACCGCAGGGATAACATTGGCGGGTACTGTTATCCCTTGTAGATCGTGATAATTTAGTTGGTCAACCGTCGTGATTTTCCCTTCATGGGGGAACATCATGAGACAAAAAATAGTTGATGCTATGGCTCTCATGGTGTACATATAACTTCTTTCGAGGAGAAGGTTATAGTCCAATTGAGAATTCACAACCTCTATGTCAATCAGTACTGTCTTCTTGGCTAATGTGATGGGGACATAGGGGAGGATTCCTTGGGCGTTAGTGGGATGGCCATCATAAGCCCACAGAGTAGTAGATGATTGTTGCAGAATTGGGGATCTAAGCTTCTGCCATACTAGGGTAGACAAAATGCATGTGGATGCCCCCTCATCCACTATGCACCGATGCATGACCAAATTTTGGATAGACACCGAGATTTGGAAGGAAATGGTTGATGGCATCCACGGTTCTCCATTCTCCATGTCGAATGTGATCAACTTGGAGTCAGAGAGGTCCATTGCACCAAGGGTGGCTAGTAAGTATTTTTGCTGCGTTGGGCAGGTTTTGAGTACCTCAAGAGCGGACATGGTGGTAGGTGTTTGGATCAAATCATCCATGATGTTGTAGCTGACAGCAGTTCTAGCTGTGGCATTGTTGGCAACCTGACATATGGGGGGGCACAGGAAAGGGGGTAACTGAAGAGGTACATTGGTTGTTTTAGACGTAGATGTCACTAATGTGTCAGCGACTTCGGTGTTGGTTCCGTACTGATTTCATCTGGTTTGTAAATTGACTCTTCAGTTGTCATAGCTACCAAGTGGTGGACACCTATTTCTACCATGGGAGGTGCCCCCAGAGCATTGGGATTGGGTTGGGGAGGGGTTGTAGTTGCCACCAATCCTTGGACTGGTAATGGGTTTTGGAGCACCATAGGAGGAGGTCCTAATGGTGTCGGATTGGGTTGGGCTTGGTCTATTGTATTGATGGCATGTTGAATGTTATACCAAAATCCTGTCATCATCATGTGATAAGACCTTTGACATACCTACTTGCCCTGAATCCCAGCACTTGGAGTGGAAACCCATGTTGTTTGTCAATCTTTCATGAAAATTCCTAGCACCGCGCTTTACTTGTTATCCAAGAGCAACTCCTTGCTCGCACAGCCTTTCTACTATTTTCCATAAGCGGTGCCATCGACTATTGCCCTTGGTACATAGGCGGTTCTTACCTGAACCGCTTTGTCATAAGACGAGAAACGCGGTACCTTGGGTAAAATGGGAAAAAGAGAAGATTCTCGAGGCTTCTAGATCATGAGCCTCGTGTCCTCCCTTATCCCTATCATTGTGGGTTAGTTGAGCTCAAGATCCCTCATCCTAGGATCTTAGAGGCCACCTCATCCATAAATCTCTCAACCATCCCTATCCATTTAGCCTTATAAATAAAATCTCATGTCCATGGTTGAGGGGGAGAACCTGATCCAGATGGAGATCGATGGCCACCCACCTATTCCACTAGCTCAAAACAATTGTCCATTGTGGTAGTTTCCTAGTTATTTTTCTATATTTTTTCAAGTCCTAAACTTCTGGGGCCGTTTTGAGGCCCTAAACAACATTTTTTGGAGATTCGGGGCCAAATGGTTTCCATTGGCATGCATTTGGTTCACCAAAAGTTGTAAAGCTTAGATAGACCTTTCCAATGAGATATCGAATGCCCAAATTAGAGATCATATGCAAAACTTATGACCTCAGAAAGTTGACTATTCAACTTACCACCTTGGGGCCACAAACTTTATGACGGTTCATCCTCTAGGGTTAAGTTTTGGACTTTCGGAGTTCTCACCTCATTCTTATTATAAATAGGCCCCTTTGGCCTCATTTTGTATTTATCTTGGCACGAATGAGCGTAGCAGCCACATCTCTTCTCAGAGATAGCTACCACCATTCTAGCAATTGTATTACAATATGTTCTATTTCTGCCATTTAATAGAATATGTGTTTACTGTATCTTTGTTATCTTTGCAAAATGTCTGTTATTATGATTCTGTATATGTTCTTTCATTTTGGTCACGCATAAATCCAAATCAGTGGTATCAGATCAATCTGCTCTTTGATTGTTTCTTGGTGCATGTCCCCGACGAGGTCTGAGTATAGAGAGTTTGGTCTCGAACTAGTTTCACTTGATCATTCTCACCATCCCAAATGACCTCCCATGGCAGAAGAAAAGAGAGACAATGGAGCAAGAGATCCTATCAAGTCATTGCTTGAGGAAGGCCTCGAGCGACAGAGGAACGAGATGATGGATAGTTTCACGTAAATCCTTCTACGAATGCCGGTAGCAGCAAGTGCATCTTCAACAAGTAGCCGGTTCGGGGATGCAACTCCCTTCAAGGTACAAGTTAACTTTGATATTCCTTTATTTGAAGGAAATATCGATGCAAATGCCCTAGATAATTGGTTGAATGTTCTAGAAGGGTATTTCTCTATCCATAATTTTTCCAACAGAGAAAAGATCACCTTTGCACTCCTTAAGGCGGTCCCACATGTCCAAAATTGGTGGGGTACTTATTGTGAGCAAAACTCATTAAACGAGTCTGGAATGTTTGAAACAAATCCCACTTGGGCCTCTTTCATAGATGTCATCAGGGAACAGTATTACCCTGTGGGAAACTATGATGACCAGTACACAAAATGGACCATTCTACATCAAGAAAGGGACCAGACGGTGTCGGAGTACACCAACAAATTTCATACCTTGCATACAAAGCTGAGTATCAAGGACTCCGAGTGACACCTGATTTTGAAATATCGCAGTGGTCTACATCAATACATCCAAACTGAGATGGAATTCCTCGACATCTCTTCACTTGGATCCACCTATCAGTATGCTATCAAAATCGAGGAGAAATTTTGACAGAAGAACAAACGAGAATCTGGACCTATGAATCCATAGCAAAAGCAAGGCAAGGGAAACCTTGGCCCATAGAACACAGTAAAAGAAAACAACAACCAGTCCCTACCACAAACAAAGAAGGGGGATGGAAAGACAAAGAAGGACACTGGTAAGTGGTGCGAATTTCATAAAATCCCTTGACACAACACTAATGAATGTTGCTCAAAGTAGTCATTAGTAGCCAAGATCAAATCTTCAGAATCAGATCTTGATTCTGATTCTGAACCCAATTCCACAGCCACATACAATGGGAGGCAGATCATTGATGCAAACCCCATTGCCACTATTGCTACCACATAGATTCAACTAAAGGATCCTGAAGAGTCAGAGGAAGAGGAGCACCTATTCCATTCATAGATGTGGGTGAAGGAGATGCCTATACATTTTGTTGTTGACAATGGCAGCCAAAAGAACCTGATCTCAGCAGAAGTCGTCAAGAGATTGGAGCTTTCGACAACACCATACCCACAACCTTACAGAATCGGTTGGCTAAGCCAAGGACAAGGTATCCGCATTATTTAAAAATTCCTCCTACCATATGGCATCAGGCCTTTCAAAGACAAGGTACTGTGTGATGTGACCCCACTTGAAGTCTGTGATGTTCTTTTAGGACAACCATATATGTGGAAGCGTCATGTTGTATATGAGTCATGGCCTTGTAGTGTCATTGTTACTTTGGGAGGAAAACTCTATCGAATACTAGAGACCGTTGCACCTAACAAAGTCTTGCAAGGTAGGAAGATAAGCTCCCACATCAAAAAATTATTCCTCTTCACAATTGCGTCTGAAGGAGAACATAAGATCACAGATACCTCCACACCCTCTACACAAGGTGTCTCTGCTCATCAAACACAAGAAGAAGACAGAGCCATTACTTCCTCATTTATCTGAGTACCTATATGATGCAACACCATGCATTCAAGGTGCTCATTTAGAAACAAATCATCCATACAACAATTACAGCCTTCTCGGGATGTCAAAGAAAGGAAGCCTCTTCACTCCAGCAAATGTCGCACCAAGAGATCAACTCAACACACAGTTCTAGATATGATACGGGATTCGATGCAATGGAGACCATTGCTTCCTAAGGAAGAAGGATTGATCCATATGGAGATCGATGGCCACCCACCTATTCCACTGGCTCAAAGCAATTGTCCATTGTGGCAGTTTCCAAGTTATTTTTCTACAGTTTTTCAGGTCCTAAACTTGTGGGGCCGTTTTGAGGCCCTAAACGACATTTTTTGGAGATTCAGGGCCAAATGGTTACCATAAATATATATTTGGATGACCAAAAGTTGTAAATCTTAGATAGACCTTTCCAACGAGCTATCAAATGCCCAAATCGGAGATCGTATGCAAACATTATGACCTCAGGAAGTTGATTGTTCAACTTACCACCTTAGGGCCACAAACTTTATGACGATTCATCTTCTAGGGTTATGTTTTGGATTTTCAGGGTTCTCACCTCATTATTATTATAAATAGGCCCCTTTGGCCTCATTTTGTATTCATCTTGGCATGAATGAGCGTAGCAGCCACATATCTTCTCAGAGATAGCTACCACCATTCTAGCAATTGTATTACAGTCTGTTCTATTTCTACCATTTAATAGAATATGTGTTTACTGTATCTTTGTTATATTTGCAAAATGTCTGTTATTATGATTCTGTATATGTTCTTTCATTTTTTTCACCCATAAATCTGGATCAGTGGTATCAGAGCAATCTTCTCTTTGATTGTTTCTCGGCGCATGTCCCCGATTAGGTCCGAGTATAGAGAGTTTGGTCTCGAACTAGTTTCACTTGATCATTCTCGCAGTCCCAAATGACCTCCCATGGTGGAATAAAGGAGAGACGACAGAGCAAAATATCCTATCAAGTCGTTGCTCGAGGAAGCCCTCGAGTGACAAAGGAACGAGATGATGGATAGTTTCACCCAAATCCTTCTACGAATGTCGGCAACAGCAAGTGCATCTTCAACAAGTAGCCGGTTCGGGGATGCAACTCCCTTCAAGGTACAAGTTAACTTTGATATTCCTTTATTTGAAGGCAATATTGATGCAAATGCCCTGGATAATTGGTTGAATGTTATAGAAGGGTATTTCTCTGTCCATAATTTTTTCAACAGAGAAAAGGTCACCTTTGCACTCCTTAAGGCAATCCCCCATGTCCAAAATTGGTGGGGTACTTATTGTGAGAAAAACTCATTAGATGAGTCTGGAATGTTTGAAACAAATCCCATTTGGGCCTCTTTCATAGATGTCGTCAGGGAACAGTATTACCCTATGGGAAACTATGATGACCAGTACACAAAATGGACCATTTTGTGTCAAGAAAGGGACCAGACGATGTCGGAGTACACCAAAAAATTTCATACCTTGTTTACAAAGCTGAGTATCAAGGACTCCGAGCGACACCTGATTCTGAAATATTGCAGTGGTCTACATCGGTACATCTGAAATGAGATGGAATTCCTAGACATCTCTTCACTTGGATCCGCCTATCGATATGCTGTTAAAATCGAGGAGAAATTTCGATAGAAGAACAAGTGAGAATCTGGACCTGTGAATCCACAGTAGAAGCAAGGCAAGGGAAACCGTGGTCCCCGCCACAAGCAAAGAAGGGGGATGGAAAGACAAAGGACACTGGTAAGTGGTGCAAATTTCATAAAAGATCTTAGCACAACACTGATGAATGTCGCTCAAAGCAGTCATTAGTAGCCGAGATCAAATCTTCAGAATCAGATCCTGATTCTGATTCTGAACCCAATGCCATAGCCGCATACAATGGGAGGCAGATCATTGATGCAGACCCCACTGCCAATGTTGCTACCACATAGATTCAACTAGAGGATCTTGAAGAGTCAGAGGTAGAGGAGAAGGGGATGCCTATTCCACTCGCAGATGTGGGTGAAGGGGATGCCTCCACATTTTTTTGTTGACAACGACAGCCAAAAGAACCTGATCTCAAGAGAAGTCGTCAAGAGATTGGAGCTTCTGACAACACCACACCCGCAACCTTACAGCATCGATTGGCTAATCCAACGATGAGGTATCCGCATTACTCAACAATGCCTCCTACCATATGGCATCAAGCCTTTCAAAGACGAGGTACTGTGTGATGTGGCCCCACTTGAAGTCTGTGATGTTCTTTTAGGACAACCATATATGTGGAAGAATCATGATGTATATGAGTCACGACCTCGCAGTGTCATTGTTACTTTGGGAGGAAAAATCTATCGAATACCAAAGACCGTTGCACCTAAAAAATTCTTGCAAGGTAGGAAGATAAGCTCCCACATCAGAAAATTATTCCTTTTCACAATTGCGTCTGAAGGAGAACATAAGATCATAGAGACCTCCACACCCTCTACACAGGGTGTCTCTGCTCATCAGACACAAGAAGAAGACAGAGCCATTGTTTCATCATCTATCCGAGTACCTCTATGATGCAAGGCCACACATTCAATGTGCTCATCCAGAAACAAATCATCCCTACAACAATTACAGCCTTCTCGGGATGTCAAAGAAAGGAAGCCTCTTCACTCCAGCAAATGTCACACCAGGAGATCAACTCAACACACAGTTCGAGATATGATACGGGATTTGATGCAATGGATACCATTGCTTCCTAAGGAGGGAGGATTGATCCAGATGGAGATCGATGGCCACCCAACTATTCCACTGGCTCAAAACAATTGTCCATTGTGGCAGTTTCCTAGTTATTTTTCTACAGTTTTTCAGGTCTTAAACTTCCGGGGCCGTTTTGAGGCCCTAAATGATGTTTTTTGAATATTATGGGCCAAATGGTTGCCATAGATATCCATTTAATGACCAAAAGTTGTAAATCTTAGACAGACCTTTCCAATGAGCTATCAAACACCCAAATCAGAGATCGCATACAAAAGTTATGACCCCAAAAGTTGACTGTTCAACTTACCACCTTGGGGCTGTAAAATTTATGACGGTTCATCTTCTAGGGTTACGTTTTGGACTTTCAGGGTTCTCACCTCATTCTTATTATAAGCAGGCCCCTTTGGCCTCATTTTGTATTCAGATTGGCACGAATGAGCGTAGCAGCCACATCTCTTCTCAGAGATAGCTACCACCATTTTAGCAATTGTATTACAGTCTATTCTATTTCCACCATTTAATAGAATATGTGTTTACTATATCTTTGTTATCTTTGCAAAATGTCTATTATTATGATTCTATATATGTTCTTTCATTTCGTTCATGCATAAATCCAGATCATAACCATTGAACTAATGTTATGCTGTTGGATCGACCACTTGGCGCAAGCCATTGGAGAGCATAAAGAGAAAAGTTGGAGCTTATGGGGATGAAAGTTTTGGTTTCATGGAGATAAATTTCAACACTAAGGCTTAATTGGTTGTAAAATTCTCCATTTTAATCTTAATGCAAAGCTTATTTCCGTCCCACTTTACTATTGTTGTTTGGTTTCACATGTAAATGTTGTTGGATTCCTTAGTCACTGACATGGATTAATAGATTATGTTCTGGTAGCTTTGGCATGTTTGTGTGTTTAATCTGATTGTAGGTACACAGGTTTACTATTGAAGCAGGAATTCCAGGTATTTATGATATCCAGGGAGGGTCTTCATCCTTTGTCGTTCATTTGTTCTGGATCTGAACCATTCAGACCAGAGGAACAACTTCTGTCCGTAGAAGGTGAAATATTCCTGCTAACAAATCTGGCGACTCTACTGGGGAATGAACGTATGTATCAGCCAATCTGATCTTCCTTAGTTCTTCAACTCTTATCCAAATCCAGGCTCCTTCTCCAACTCTCTTCAGTTAGATCTGCTATCTAACTCAATGGATTTTGGTTTGAAACTTCCAGATCTGTTTAGATCTAGATTATTTTCGACCTTTTATGCTCTTTCTCACTTTCAATCTATCAGTTTTTACCTTGATCTGGTCTTTTTTTTACTTGATCTATCGTTCTCTATGTGTTTTGGAATTTTACAGGGAAACGCGCTTATGCAATGGGCGAGAAGCGGTGCCACCACCTGAACCTAGTGAGCAGCCTACGGTGCCACCGCTTGAGTCTTGTTGGCAAGAAGTGGTGCTGGGATAGAACCGCTCTGTCAATACTTGAGAAGCGCGGTGCCAGGTAGGCATCATTCCAAGATCTCATTTTTCTCATTTTTTGTAAAAAATTTGAGTTGATTTTTCTTTCATCCCTGCACTGTCAGGCTTGTGTGTCAAAATCTGATGCTTGTGGTTTGGAATTTTATGGTTAGAGATTAGTTTGATTGGGAAATTCAAAATCTAGGTTAAACTTTTGATTGTTCATTCACTTTGGTGCTTGTTGGTTGTAATTGCAAAAGGATTTCTTGTTTTTTTTAAAGATTAGGGTGTTAGTAAGATCTATTTTCATTTCTGTTATATAGACTAAACTAAAGAAGAACACTTGATTGGTGTCTTAGTTTCATTTCTTGTTTGCATAGAAAACTTCTTTTTCTTCCTTTAAAAAAGAAAATTTTTGACTGAGACTAGGTTATCATCATTGAGCGTTAGACATTTGATCTCTGATTGGCTTTACAAGCTTGCAGGCTCTTCATGTTCTTTCGTCTCTTATGAATTTAGTACTATCTTGTCAAAATAAAAAATATGGTAGTTTTAAGTTAGATTTCCCTATGTTTTAAGAAAATTGAAAATAGAGTGCATTTGCATGTAGTGTGCTTCTTGTTTTTCTTTTAGGAAAAGAGATTCTTCCCCTTCTCATTGCTTTCAGAAAAGAGAAATCAGTTTGGAAAGTGCTACTTGTCTTTGATTTTATGTTCAAGACTGTTGTTTGGAAATATATTTGGTTTTGAAACAAAAGAAAATACTCTCTTTCCCTCCCGCAAGTAGGCATACTGAACGGTAAAGTGAAATATTTTGCATAAGCATATTGCATGGTTTTACTTTTCTATCAAAACACCATGCATTCACCTAACCATCCACTTTGAAATTAACGGTATTTATAGGTTAAAATTTACATAGCAATTGGAGTGATAGGTTAGAGACGTGTTCGGTCATCGTTAAGCATAGGAGCTGTCGTTGTTTGTCTGCATTACATCCCTGGATTCGTGCAATTCTTCCATGTACCATCAGTATATTGAATGGCCTTTCACGTACCCTTTAGATATATATAAAGGTACTTCACATACTTGATTGTATATCGGAAGGCCCCTTGTGTACAGTTATGCATTAGACAACACTACTACCGATTTGAGCTCCCAAGTACCTTGAGTACATTGAGAGACCCCACTAGGATACCTTATCCATCTAAGAAAATCCCTTTGGCCATCTTTCTTGGAGCCATACACCAAAAATAGCATTTAGGGAAATTAATATGCATGTACCCTCAAGGTATATCGCGAGTGGCACCTTCTTGACAATCCTAGTGAGAGACCTGACTATTTGAACTCCTCCTATCATTTTAAGTGTGCTTGTTTTGACCTATAGGTTGTGTAGGGAAATTTTTTGGTGTGTTTACTAGTTTTTTCAGACCCTAAGTTAGATAGGAATTGTACAAACTGGCTGAGTTAATATAGTCCATAAGAGTACGGGGCTTGCCACCTGATTTTATTCCTGGTTCAGGAGAAAATCCAATGGAGGCTATCGATCAAGGAGCTGCTACCACCTCCCAAGTGGGAGATAATGTGGTTGCAGAAAGTGGAGGACCATATTCTTCACACTCACCTCCCTTGGTCCAACAACCTTCTCATGGAAATTCCTTGTTATATTCTCCCACAGAAGGTCATGTTGATGATACTACCCATCCGGATTATGGTCCCAATGCTCCATTCTGGGATACCTCTATAAGATAGGACATTGCCTCAATTGGCACCTATTTAAACTCTTCTGAAGATGAAGAAGAACGTAGGCAATACCGCGCTGCCATTCTCCATGCATAAGAGATTGGCAAGTAGATATATGAACTATTAGGCCCGACACCATCATGTTCCACATCTATTCCTATGGGATATCGTTCACTTGTTGATTCTGTGAGACCCATTGAACCGATTATAGATCATGTAGTAACACCACACAACCCAAGTCAAAATACCACCCCCACCACCTCCCATGTTTTGTCTATTCCAAATCCTCCCAGGTCTTCTACCCCTGGGGCCCAACCTTCAATTCCCATTTCGTCAGTACCTTCTGGTTCCAGGAGGCAACCCCCAACACGACCTACATTATCTGGCACCAAAATTATACCTAGTCAAGGGAAAACCTCTAATATAGAACCATCTATAGTTTATGTCCCTCCCACCCATACTAATGTGGTTAATCCCCCATCCAGTTTAGGTCAGCCCTTGGGGGCACAACCTATAACCATACAATCTTCTAGAGGTTATGGTTATCAAATACCTATAGGTAACATCAATCATCCACCTAATCCTATAGGAATTCCTTATGCTGGAATTCCATACCCCAGTAATACTTTTACGCCATGGGGGAAACCCAACTGGTCTTACATGCTAGCTATGAGGGGATACCTATACATACTGGGGGAGGTGCTAGAGGACCACCTTATGGAGGTCCTCCCCCTGGGGGGGCTAATGGTCCCAGAGGATCTAGAAACTTTCCTCCTTATGGTCCTAATGGTCCTAGTGGTCCTGGGGAGCCTGGTGGCTTTCCTCCTAACGGCCCTGGAGGGTCTAGTAGCCCTCCTCCTAGTGGTTCTAGAGGCTCTGGAGGTTTACCTCCTGGCAGCCCTGGAGGGTCTGGTGGTCTGCCTCCTAGTGGTCCTGGTGGTCCTGGTGGTCTCGGAGGCCCTAGCAGTCCTAGTGGTCATAATCCCAAAAATCAACCCACTGCAGGTGGATTTTTTGTTAGTTCTTTGTCACAGCAACCTATCTTTCAGTCCACTTATGGTCCTACTGGTAATTATATGCCATATCAATATTACCAGTATGTACAACCCAACCGTTAGTTACCTTTCCTAGAAACTTTGGACTTACCATATTTATCCAAGTTGATTAATGACCCCATTCGACACAATCCCTCGTGGCCTCTTATTTTGGTAAATTTACCATCGCATTAGAGGAATTTTGGGGTCTAAAATGGGCCTACTAAGGAAAATAATAAAATAATAGTTAAAATAATAAAATAATATTGATTAATTTTGGAGGAAGAAAGAAAAAAACTACTTTTTGTGTTCATATTTTCGACATATCTCCCTGTGTTTTTACTCAAATTTCGATCGGGAGAGCTCGTTGGATGCGAAATTTGATTCCGCATCCAACAAGTACCCACACTGCATACTTTTGACGAACCCCGCTACCCCAAAAATAATAAATACCTGAAAAAATGTGATGATGATGTCATCATCACGTTTTTTCAGGTATTTATTTTTTTGGGGGTAGTGGGGTCTGTCAAAAGTATGCAGTGTGGGTACTCGTTGGATGTGGAATCAAATTCCACATCCAACGAGCTCTCCCAATCGAAATTTGAGTAAAAACATAATGAGATATGTCAAAAATACGAACAAAAAAAGTAGTTTTTTTTAATGACAAATATGTCAATTCAACCATTATGGTTGACTTATTTTATTGAAATTCTAATGGTTCTTGAATTCCAACTCACAAAAACTTATTTTGGCACGTGTTCTTATAAGGCCCATTTTAGACCCCAAATTTCCTCCAATGGACATCCCCAAAATTCGATGGGAAGTAGGGAGATGATCCAAAAATCCATGTTATGACATTCCATTTGTGGTGTTCTTCTAACTCCCTCATGGATGATTCACTTCGATTATGACTTTTTCAATGAAATTTGAGTGGTACAGCCGCGAAGTGGTACATTGAACTCCCACAACATTCGTTTGTGGATTTTGGCTCATTGGAAACTGTGTTTCTTACACACTTTTAGCTCCCTATTCATTATGAAATAGGTACTGATCTCTTACCTTCTCTATGACAGAACACCTCCACCCATATATCTGACCATATTCATGAATGGAAAAGGCAAAGAAGGCTTATTAAGGCCCCTATTCTGGATCAATTATTAGCTGATTGGTTTACCAAATATTTGTTGCCTCCTATTTCCTGAGATGTGGCTGTGGGAGGTGTCATTACTGAAGAGCAGGCTATTAGTTGGGCTTAGTACCTAGACTTGGTTTATTCCCAGTCTGAAACTCTGTATGACTTGATTCCTTAAGCTCCTCACCCCAGCACCGATCCTGCCAAACCACCAGCAAAAGTACTTGTTGATGGGATTGTTGGTTCAATCCAGTCCCCACTAGTAGTGAAACCTACCAAGCAATCCCAAACTACCACCCCTACTCCTTTGACTCCTAAGGTTTCCACCGAGGTCAATTCTATTCAAAGTACTCAAAACTCGGGCAATAAAAAGAAGGGTAAAAATAGGAATAAAAAACCTAGAAACCAACAGGAGACTCCAAGACCAACCAACAATGATAATGATAAAGGAAAAAGAAAGGCAAAATATCCCTGTCTGCTATGCGAAGGTGATCATTTCTCAAAGGAGTGTTCTCATCGGGATGAAATCTCCTAATTTCTGAAATCAAATCCCGCACCCGCAGTACTCACTGATCCTTTTCCCTCTCAGCAACAACTGATAGACCACATGTCTAATCAGGGTAACTCTAGTTCATCAAAGGAAATTCGTATGATGTCCTCATATACCATTAATCTACAAAATCGAAGTCAGAATTGTGACAAACCCGTAGATAAGAAAGAAGATCATTCTTCTTCAAGGAAAGCTCCCTCTACTAGTTCTCCTAAATCCTCGTCTACTGTCCCCCTATATATTGAGAAGCCTAATCTCGACATGATTTTGCATCCACCCAATCCTTACTCTTCAGAAGGATTTATTTAACCCTAATGCCCGAGCTGCTCAATTTTATAATGTAGTTGAAGATCTCGCTCAAGCACCTTGTGCAATCTCTACCTCAGAAGTACTCCAAAGTTGTCCTACACAGTGCAAAAACTTGTTGACAACATTAGGATCTTTATACCCGGATAATACTAACTTGATTCACTTCAATGTTGAGAACTATAAGTCTAGGTTACCTCATAAACTTGCTTTTCAGATCATTATGAAAGTAGTTGGAAAGAAATTTTTTCGAACGGTACTAGATGAAGGAGCTTCGACTTCAATTTTGTCTATGTATTGTTGTAAGGCTCTCAGCTCTCCCAAGCTTGTCACATCACCTATAACCCTCAAGGCCTTTGACGGATGGGGTTTCCAACCCCATTGTCTCATATCAGCTCTAGCAGTCGAGCTGGGGGGGAAAATTGTTTCCATTCAAGTAGAAGTGGTAGATGCCCCCTTAGAACACAACCTCCTTCTAGGAAGAAATTAGTTCTATGCCATGACTGTTGTCACCTCAACAGTATTCTGAACAATCCAATTTCCACATCTAGGGAGAATTGTCACCATTGACCAGCTTGATTTCTATACGCCAGATGTTACTACCTCCATGGCTAATAACATCCCCATCTTAGGCCATTCTCCTCCTCCTTACCAGTAGATTAGGGTAGGCATGTTGAAGGATTCATCCCTTATGGGTATTTTTCTATCCACTCCTCCTAGCATGGATATCGCGATAGTACATATGATCACCTCATTTGATTATGAGCCTAAGGGTAAACAAGTTGTTGATTCCACCTCGTTGAGTCCACACGAAGTAATGTATGACACCATTCAAACCTTTTTCGATGATCACACTGATGATCTTCATCTAGTGGCTTCGGATCCTTACCATTTACTGTACTGGTTAGAACCTTCTCTTCCTGTTCTAGATTATCTCTCTAAGACTTTCCCTTCCGATGAGTCCATTATGGAGATCATGAATATGGATGAGTCCATTTGGGAGGATCACCATCATAGTGTTGGGTATATGTTATATTCTTTGCATGTGTGTATGGAGGGGAGGTGCGCATGTGAGCACTACAGCTCGGCAATCCCAGAGGCACCTTCGACGGAAACAGGCCGTGGGCCCTGTTTCTGTTCAGAAATGGACGTTAGGCCGTTTCCAATGTGAGCACAGGGAGCAAAATTTTTTGGCTATTTATAGATTTTATGGCTACTTATAGTTGTTTGTGGATATTTTTAGAAGTGGTCTAAAAATATGAAACTTAATCCTGGTTAAGGGACTGGAGACTTTTTCTAATCCGGGTTAACGGATTAGGGTATTTGGGTGTTGCGGAATACCTATATTTTGTATTGTGAGGATCTCATAATGTAATAAAGAGAAAAGAGGAGGTGTGGCTCCAAGGTTTTCTGGTTTTCCCGGTTAAGGGTTTCCAGGGTAAATCTCTGTGTTTTTGTGTGAATGATGTGTTGTGATCTCTATTTTTCTTAAAATAATCTGTATGCTTTGCTTCTCTGCACATGTTTAAAACTTACACATAGATCCATGTTCCTCCCCAACACCAGTTTGGTTAGCCATGTTTATGCATCTTTGTTTCCTATTGATATTGTCAACGTACCCCAAAGTCTCATATTGTTGCAAGACACAGATTATAAAGGAAACCTTTGCAACATTACTCAGATGAGTCCGATTGACATATTAGCCAAGATTAATACTATCGAGCATGTTCATGTTGGGAAGAACTGCTCGGCAGATGAATCTGAAGCATACAAGGCACTTTTCAAATAATTTCGTGATATTTTTGCCTGGTCCTATGAAGAGATGTCGGGGATTGACCCATCCATTGTGGTCCATGAGATTAAAACCTATCCCATGGCTAAACCTATTAGGAAAAAAATAAGGCAATTCCATCCTCAGAAGGCCACAGCTATTAAAACTGAAATTGAGAAACTTCTCAAAGCTAGTTTTATTTATCTTGTACCCCTGACAGAATGGGTATTGAAGATTGTCCCTGTCAATAAAAAGTAGGGAACCATCAGAGTCTGTATCAACTTTAGGGATTTGAATAAATCTTTTCCTAAGGACTATGGAAATTGAACCCAGTGTTAGAACAATTACACTCACATCAATTGCCAATTGCACATGCAAAATTACTCATAAAAGAGACTGAATATGGAGCTGAACACTAACCTGTATTGAATAAGTGTACAATAGCCAAACCTGTGAAGTCATAGGCCGCCACAATAAAATAATTACATGAGGGATTCAAATGCATGAAGATGCTATTCGAATCTAGTCAAAAGCAGGCTTACTAAATCTAAGCAAATCCCCCATGGGTGCATAAAGCAGTTTCCAAAACTGTCTAGGAGCTCACAAATTGGAAAAATAAATTAGGAAAGATAATAGTGGATGGAAGGACAAATCATACATTATTTTCATAGGATAAAAGAGTGGAGGATGTGGAGTACAAAAAACAAGTTAACTTCACCTAGTCAAACTTTCCCAATTGCCTTAAAACACTGAAAAAGCAGGCAATAAAGCAGAAAAAGCAGACATGCACTAGGGAGGCCAAGAATAAAGAAGATTTGATTCTAGGATTTTTCCCAAGCACTCCATGATTCAAAATTAGCAAGTTTGACCACTATGGATGTGTAGATGACAACTTGCATAAGGTGGAATATGGAAACTAGGCAAATAAGACAAAAATGGATTAATTAATGTCTAAGGTAGCTAACTATGGGTTGATTATTATAACACCCCCCCTTAAGCCTGACTTATGAGTAATATATCAGAAAATTATAGGGCCTAGCAACAAGGCTGAGTCACCCTTTACATACTGCATGTCCATTTAACCAAGGAAAGAGGCAAAAACCCGGTGGGAAAATCCTCCCTTAAACATGGACTGTAAAACAAAATTTGGAAATCTTGTCATCAATCATGCTTCATAGCATGATCATAAATCCCCAGCAGTGATTTGAGATTGCTGAATGTCTTCTCACAAAAAACTTTGGTGAATATATCAGCTACTTGTTCTGAAGATGAATAGAAGAGTAGGTGAATGGTGCCATCATGCACAAGCTGTCTGATGTAGTGCATATGGATCTCAATGTGTTTGGTTCTCTGCTTCTGAACTGGATCATTGCAAATTTGAATGGTACTCTGATTATCACACTATATAGTAGTTTATTATTCTGATTCGAAACCACACTCTCCAAGTAACCCCTGCAACCATAAACATTGAGTTACTACATTTACAACTCCTCTGTACTCTGCTTCTATAGATGAGAGTGCAATGGCACTTTGTTTCTTGCTTGACCAGTTGATTGGCCCTTCTGCAAGCATGAACACATATCCTGATGTTGACTTTCAATCTGTGCTATCACCTACCTAATCACTATCAGTAAACCCAATCAAATCAAGATCAGATTTAGCTTTATAGAAGATCCCATGTGTCCTTGTTCCCTGAACAAAGTTAAGGATCCTTTTGGCTGCTTTCCAATGGATCTCATGAGGCTGATCCATGTATCTAGAAGCCACACTTACTGCATAAGAAATATCAGGTCTAGTATGTGTAAGATACAACAAACATCCAATCAATTGCCTATACAGTGTATTGTTTACCATAGGTGAAGAATCAACTTCTTCAAGCTTCACTCCTGAAAGGAAAGGAGTCTTGCTTGGCTTGCAATCCTTCATTTTGAATTTGTTCAAAAAATACAAGGTGTACTTGGACTGGTGCACCTTGATTCCAGCTTTGGTTTGAGCAATATCAAGCCCCAAGAATTGGCTCAATAGCCCCAAATCTGTAATGGAGAAGGCATGGTTCATTGCATCCTTCAAGGAAGCAATTTCAACCTTTGAGCTTCCTGTAATGAGAAGGTCAACAACATATAAAAAAATGATCATTAATGAACCATTAATCAGCTTCAAATAGACATTTGGATCTGATTTGCATCAAACAAAATTCAGTGATAGCAGAAAGCTATCAATCTTGGCATACCAAGCCCTGGGGGCTTGCTTAAGCCCATACAATGACTTCTTTAGCCTGCACACAAGAGATGGGTTAGTAGCAAATCCTTGAGGCTGCTGCATGTATATCTCTTCAGTGAGATATCCATTCAGGAAATCACACTTCACATCCATGTGATGTACTTCCCATTGCTTTGAAGCTACAATGGCTAAGGCTAGCCTGATGGAGTCCATCTTTGCCACTGGTGCAATGGTCTCATTGTATCCTATGCCATAAACATGTGAGTAGCCCTTGGCTACCATTCTGGCCTTGTACTTTAGAGGTAAACCATCAGCAGCAAATTTGGTCTTGTACACCCACTTACATTGAACTAGCTTCCTCCCTGGGGGAAGATCAACCATCTCCCAAGTGTTGCTCTTCTGGAGTGAGCTGAACTCTTCCTTCATGGCTGATTGCCATCTTGGATCTTCTTCTACATATTCATATGTCTGAGGATCCGATTGAACCATCAGATAGCATTTCTCATCAAACATAGGATCTTTCATGCATAGAGCACTCTCAAATTGAGATCTAGTCCTCCTAGGGTCATTAGGATTTCTAGCTAGTTCTCCAGCTGCATGAATTGTCTTGGCTGCCCATTTTGGCCTTGTAGGGCTGTTAGGATCTGCAATAAAATCATAATTATCAAACATATCAGAATCAGCATGTTCAACTATCTCTTCACTTACATTCAGAGGTTCTGGTGGTGAAGAGGATTCTCCAACTTCCACTGCTGCTAGGGGTTCTTCTTGAAACTGAACACACCTTTCAATGAAGGATTTGTTTGTGCTCAAATTGATCAGCTTGTACCCTTTTGAATCTTCAGAGTACCCAACAAATAGACACTCTTGGCTTTGGGGCTGCAAAGGCTTTCTCTTTTTTGTTGGAATTCTAGCCCAAGCCCTTGAGCCAAAAATACTGAAATGGGTCACATCTGGCTTGTGCCCACTCCATGCTTTGAAAGGAGTCATACCATCAAGCTGTTTATGAGGCACCCTATTTTGGATATAGTCTGCATAGTTTATAGCTTCAGCCCAGTACTTTGGTGGTAAAGTCTTAGCCTCCATCATGCATGTTGCCATCTCTTTCAGTGATCTGTTCTTCCTCTTAGCAACACCATTCTGTTGTGGTGTGTAAGGGATATAATGTTGCATCTGAATACCTACATCTGCACAATATTGAATAAACTCATACTTGACATACTCACCACCATTGTCAGATCTGAGGACCTTGAGTTTCCTCCCAGATTGGTTTTCAACCAAAGCCTTAAAGACTTTGAAGAGGCCAAAAACTTCAGACTTGTGTTTCAGGAAGTAAAACCAGCAATACCTGGAAAATTCATTTATGAAATTCAATGCATATTTGGCCTGAATCATTGACATATGAGGGAATGGGCCAGCAACATCACTGTGGATCAACTCAAGAGGTGCAGAGGTTCTCTCATGACTAGCTCTCTCAAATTTATGCTCTGGGTGTTTTCCTAGGATGCAACCTTGACAGACTCCTTTGGAAAATTTAATCTTTGGTAACCCTATGACCATTTCTTTTTCACTAATATCAGAAAGATACTTGTAATTTAGGTGGCCAAATATTTCATGCCAAATCTTACTTGCCTCATTAGCATGAATCAGAAGAGCAGAGGGGTTTGAGTAGGGTAGGAAGTGTGAGAACATGTATACCTTTGAAGTATGATTTGCAACTCCTTTTGC
Source organism: Pseudotsuga menziesii (assembly GCA_001517045.1). Lineage (NCBI taxonomy): Eukaryota > Viridiplantae > Streptophyta > Pinopsida > Pinales > Pinaceae > Pseudotsuga > Pseudotsuga menziesii. The sequence continues at coordinate 674,145 of LPNX010701360.1, forward strand.
AATGACTTTACCACTTGAGATCTTTGTGATCTCAACTTCATCAGGGGAGAATATTACCTTCTTTGGAGACCATGTGTGGGTCATCTGATACACTGATAAGAGGTTAGATGCAAGACCTGGAACATACAACACATTGCTGAACTTACCATGATCAAGATCAATCCTCCCTTTGCCCAAACTTTCAGTGAGAGAGTCATCTCCCAGTACTATTGGTGGACCTTTAGACATGTTAAGTGAGGTGAATGCCTCCTTGGTCGAAACCATATGTCTTGAAGCTCCTGAATCAATGATGAAACTTGGTGAGCTTGATGTGCCAGCAACCAATGCATGAACTCTCTCTCTGTCTTCTAAATTTGATCCTCCTTCCCTCTTCTTTGAGCTGTCTAGAAGGGAGATGCCATTCTTCTCCAAGATTTGGGTCAGTATGTCTATTTGCTTCTTCATGCAGGAGCTCTCGGAATGATTTCCCTTACTGCAGTATGTGCACTTGCTCATTTATCCTTTGTTCTTCTTGTTTTGGTAGTTCTTCTTGGAACCTTGAGGCTCCTCCAGAGACTTGTTCTTGTCTCTCTTTTTCTCAGGTGGATTTTTAGCTTTCTTTTTGCTTTTTGAATCCACCCTCGAATCTTTAGCAACCAAAGCTTGGTCTTTGGATGGTTTGATGGTGCCCATCATCACCAACTTATCTTGTTCTTATGTGAGAGATTCCATGAAATATACAAGGCTAGGAATCTTCCAGGCTCGAGCTGTCAACATTGTGGCATAGAAGGTCGAAACAAAAACTAAATAGTCAAGGCCAAGCTTCAAGAGTATGGCCAAGACCAGCTGATCATCCTTCTTTTCGATCCCACATTGTTTTAGCTGCAAAACAAGTGCTTTGAACTTGGAAAAATAGAGTTGCAGGGATTCAAAGCTATTGGGACTCAGGGAGATCAGTTCATTTTCGATCTGATGTCTCCTCATCTCATCTGTCTTTCCAAAAAAATCAACAAGCTTCTCCCATACTTCATTTGGTGATGTCAATCCATTAAGATGGAAAAGGAGGTCTCTGGATATACTCAGACACAAGAGACCATAGGCCTCATCCCTCCTGTTGTGCCATTTTATTTTCTCTGCAGCTACATTGGGCTTTGCTTCTTTTTCCATAGTCACTATGTAGAGGCATTTCTCTCTCAACAGTATCTCCATCTCTACTTTCCACTCAAATAAATTAAATGGATTCAAGATGATCTTCTAAGATTGATCCATAGCTCAGAAATTGTCCCGTTAGTCAACAGAATGCTCCCAGTCAATGATGTCGAACCTACAAAACAAATTGGAAGGAGAGAAATCAATCTACAAAGGCTCTAATACCATGTGGAAATTGAACCCAGTGTTAGAACAATTACACTCACATCAATTGCCAATTGCACATGCAAAATTACTCACAAAAGAGACTGAATATGGAGATGAACACTAAACTGTATTGAATAAGTGTACAATAGCCAACCCTGTGAAGTCATAGGTTGCCACAATAAATAATTACATGAGGGATTCAAATGCATGAAGATGCTATTCGAATCTAGTCAAAAGCAGGCTTACTAAATCTAAGCAAATCCCCCATAGGTGCATAAAGGAGTTTCCAAAACTGTCTAGGAGCTCACAAATTGGAAAAATAAATTAGGCAAGATAATAGTGGATGGAAGGAAAACTCATACATGCTTTTCATAGGAGAAAAGAGTGGACGATGTGGAGGACAAAAAACAAGTAAACTTCACCTAGTCAAACTTTCCCAATTGCCTTAAAACACTGAAAAAGCAGGCAATAAAGCAGAAAAAGCAGACATGTGCTAGGGAGGCCAGGAATAAAGCAGATTTGATTCCAGGAGGTTTCCCAAGCACTCCATGACTCAAAATTAGCAAGTTTGACCACTATGGATGTTTAGATGACAACTTGCATAAGGTGGAATATGGAAACTAGGCAAATAAGACAAAAATGGATTAATTAATGTCTAAGGTAGCTAACTATGGGTTGATGATTCTAACAAGGACAACTTTCCTACTCCGCACATCGATCATATTATCGACAACTGTGCTGGAAGTGTCATATTTTCATTTATGGATGGCTTCTCTGGCTATAATCAGATTGAGATATTACCCTCTGATCAGCATAAGACAGCATTCATTTTCCCATGGGGAACGTTTGCATATAAGAAGTTACCTTTTGGCTTGAAAAATGATAGAGCCACATTCCATCGTGCAATGTCCTATGTGTTTCACGATATTAAACATATTGTTGAACCATACCTTGATGACCTCCCTGCTCATTCACAGCGACAGGAGGACCACCCTGGTCATCTTAGAGAGATATTCCTGAGATGCTGTAATTAAAATATACAGCTCAATCCGCATAAATGTGTTTTTTGCGTTGAGACGGGACGTCTACTAGGTTTTTTGGTATGCAAAGATGGCATTCGGATTGATCCTTTGAAAATTGCCACCATTTTATCTCTACCAACCCCAACTAATCTCTTGGAACTCCAAAGTTTGCAAGGGAAGGAAAACTTTATCCATTGTTTCGTGTGCAATTTTGTAGAGAAAACGCACGATTATATGCGTCTCCTCAAGAAGAACACCCCGTTCTTCTGGGATGACCAGGACCAACATGCCTTTGATAATCTTAAGTATGCTCTGACTCATTCACCTGTGATACACCCCCCATATTATACAAAGGAATTTCTTCTATATATTGCTTCCTCCACTACTACCATCACTATGGTTTTAGTGCAGGAAAATATCCATGGTCAGGAGCACGTGATTTATTATGCCAGTAAGAATCTCATGGATTCCAAAAATCATTATTCAGGTGTGGAAAAGTTAGCATTGGCCACAGTCATTGTTGTACAAAAGTTTCATCACTACATTCTGCTCCGCAATACCACTGTATTGGAAAACCAAAACCCTATGTATTACATCCTGACTTGTCAGGTGCTCGCAGGCAAGTACTCCTGATGGATAGTCATACTAGAAGAGTTTGATATAGAATTTTCCAAAGCCACATCAAAGAAATCCTTGGTATTTGTTGAGCTCATGTGTGATATTCCTTGTGCTTCGACGGATTCTGAGCCCAGTGATTCATTTCCAGATGAATTCTTGTTCCTAATTAGCACTACTGACCCTTGGTATGGAGATTTGCTTATTTATCTCCAAACGCAACGATTTCAGCCGCATTTATCCCGTGACGATCGTCGCTGCATCCGTCACCACGTGAAATACTACCTCATTTTGAATGATACCTTGTATAGACATGGGATTGACTCTATTCTCCAGTGATGCCTCACCCATGAGGAGGATGAACATGTATTGAATGATTACCAATCTGGAGCATGTAGCGGTCATTTATCTGGGATGGCTACAGCCCAGAAAATCCTTCGCACTGGCTATTTCTGGCCTTCTATCTTCAAAGACTATCATTAGGCTATTAAGAAATGCCCACCTTCTCAACACTTTTATCATTAAAATCATACCCATATTGCTCCGCTACACCCTGTCATTGCCATTGGTCCATTCACCAAATGGGGGATTGACTTCATGCATTGTAATCTTACCTCAACCGGGGGGCATGGTTACATCATTGTAGTCGTCAACTATTTCACAAAATGGGCTGAGGCCATGCCTACATATGTGGAAGATGGTAATACTGCCACTATCTTCCTATTCAATCATATCATAGCTAGATTTGGAGTCCCATAGTGCATCGTTACTGATCACGGATCCCATTTCCGTAATCAAATGATGGAGGAACTGAGTGCCAAGCTAGGTTTTCACCATGAAAACTCTACACCATATTATCCACAAGCTAATGGTTAGGTAGAGGCCATTAACAAAGTTTTAAAAACTATGCTTCATTATATGGTTTGAGATCATAAATCCAACTGGCACCACGTTCTTTTCTCCACTCTTTGGGCTTATCAGACTTCAGTGAAAATAGCCATTACTTTCATGCCATTCCATCTTGTCTATGGACTCGAAGCTGTCTGACCAATTCAATGTCAAATTCCATATTTACAACTTGTCATCGAACTTATCCTAGACACTTCTACAGAGGAAGAAATATTTTTGTACATGAATAACCTTGACGAGACTCAAAGATATGTTGCCTTGGCTAATGATGCACATAAGAAACGCGTCAAGGCACAGTATGATAAATATGTCCAACCTCATGCCTTTAATGCGAGTGACCTAGTCTTGACTTATGATCAGAGATATGACAAACGAGGGAAGGGTAAGTTCGAGTCCATGTGGTACGGACCTTTCGTCATTTATAAAGTTTTAGAGAAATGAGCCTATGAGCTCGTTGATTATGATGGAATCCCTTTGGGGAAACCTCGCAATGGATTGTACCTGAAAAGGTACTACACCTAGGAATTTCTTGGGAAGTATCTTGTATATATGTATATTGCTTGTCTTTCAGCATGATTTTAGTATTTTCAAGATGGTTTTGAGTTTAGTGTTCACATCTGTTTATACCATGTTTTGGTCATGCAGATGGATTTCTACGGCTTTGTTGATGGTTCTTTCTACCACACCTTGAATCTTTCCTTCGCTGCTTGGGTCCTCTATTCCTCGGCTGAATATTTGGTTAGTTCAAGAGCGGTTTGTATAGGTCCTGCTACTAATAAAATTTCCAAGTATGAAGCAGTCATCGATCTCCTGACTAAAGCCACCTCCCAAGATGTTCGCAATCTAGTAGTCTTGATGGACTTGCAACTCATGGTTTTCCATTTAAACCATATTTACACCATTAGAAACCCTGTGCTTCTCTGCCTCTTCCGAAGAGTACATTTGCTGGAAAGATCATTTGAAACCATCACTTATAGGAATATCCCTAGGGAACATAATGTACTTGCTGACTCATTAGTTAATTACATACTAGATTGGCATATTGCCCATTCATGACATTGAAATCAAACATGGCCCATTGTAAATAAACATATAAAGACACATAAAACTCATATAAAATGAATTTACCATTTGAGACATATAAACACCAGGTAAATCCTGTATATATATATACAAAAAGTTTACAAAAAATAGGTCATGAGACCTCATCTGAAGCACATAGGATTTCAGGAAAAATCACTATACAAAATCCTGAAGTTGTCAGCTTTTGGTACATATCTCATACACTAGTGATGCTCATGGTAGCACATCACTACCCAAGCTACTCTACACAGCGGCCTACTGAATCGACTCGGTACTCCCACTGTAGGTATCGGATACCTCATCGAGATGTCATCAATGGAAGCATCTGGGATATCCAGGGTCAACCTCTCCAGGTTTTCCTCTAACTCCCCGGTGATATCGACCTATGGTACAAAGAGAGATCCACCTTGCCTATCTAGTGGAGAATCTCCTCCCAGTCGCACTGCTCCAACATCTACATGAGAATATATAGGTCTTGTCACTTAACATAAAAAATATAAAACATTAAAAAACATAAAAACATTTCATCCATTTTAGGGTTTCTTGCTTCATACCGATGTCACCCCACTGTCCACCAAGTGGGAGTGGTAGGTCAAGATCTATGGTGAATTCCATACCTGTGTAAGCATAATCCTCAACCATGAGGATCTGGTCTTGGAGCCATCTGAAGAATGGGTCACCGAACTTCACCTTCCCTCTACCTGCTCCTATACGAGCCATGATTTGGATTCACCTCAGCATACGGGGGTCCCACGATCTCAAACTTCTGAAGACCACCTGAGGTCTCATCTGTGGAACCTGCTCAAAGAAGAAGTAGGATAAAATGGAACCAAATCGAAACTGCTTTAGCTCTCCCTGCCGACACTTAGTTAGCTGATATTTGAATATCGGAAGCATGGCTTCCTCCCAGTTGAATACCATGGGTGCCATCGACTCTATGGCATATAACATGTGTGCCCTAGAATCCTGGTGCACACCCTGACTCTCAGCCACCCTCTTCATAGTAAATACAATGGTCCAAAGGGTCCCATCTGTCACTGCTCCGATGTGGATTTTCTTCCCCGATGTCCTCGTCCCTAGAGCACAGTGACGATCTATAATCTCTCGAGTGGAAATATCCCCTCCACGAGAACTTTTCAGTGAGATGGGGGAACCCCATCTCGAGAGACTAGTCAAGAAGTAGATATCCTCTACCTCCACTGTCAGAATATGGGCCCCCACCTCAAAGTACTGCTGCTCTGGATTCCACATTCGCAGCATGTGCTCTAATAACCACTCATGTGACACCATTATTGGGGTCTGGAAGAACTTCAACATCCCATGGTCCCATAATGCAGCTATACAACCTGCATTTCTCTTAGTAAAAGCATCATCATTGTCATGTTCTCTTTTGTTTCCATATCACCATGTTTTGAGCAACAAAAACCTGCCAAAAACAATCATAGCATGCATTAGAATCATTCCCAATCATTTAAAATCAAAAGAATGGATTATATTGCTAGTGCTATTAGTTTGAAATCTCCACGACCGGCACCACCTGTGTACCATTGGAGACAGGCGGTGGCATCGCCTGTCAGCTATGTTTTAGGTGCGGTTCTTGGGAGGTACCGCGTATCCTGTAAGGGGTATGCGCGGTGCCCATGTTTATGGTTTTAGGGTTCAACATATAGGCCCAAAACCCTGTCAAAACTCAAAATAAATGCTATGAAAAGGAAGAGTTAGGTTTTAGTTGTTACCTGCAACTAATGGTGCTCAAATCGGACGGTGGGAACTCCCGGTATCAGCTACTGAAGATTTGGCTAAGAAAGTGCTCCAAATGCTCTCCACTATGGGTAAATAGTAAAATGATTTGATTTTTTACTATTTACATGACTTATATAGGCATTTTTGGGTCTGATATACTATAGTTTTGATGTAAAATCATATTTTAGTCAAACTTTATCTGTCGTAATCCCTTAATGCTAGTTATGAATGCATTTAACACTTGTTTCTAAGTCGATTGCAGGATAGGAGAACCATAGCAAAGGGATTTGGAAGTTTGTTTATGACTTTTTCGTACTTCCATAAAATAGAAAAGGTCAATCAGAGTTTATTATGACACTTTGGTCACACTCCTTAAACCCAATATCAAAGGTCCAAGTCCATTTCGAATTCTTTCCAGGCTCGTAAAAAATTGACATTGTGTAAATAAATGTCATGGAGTCTTCTTTTCACCTCTTTTTTAGGCTCCTTAAACACGAAAAGATCGTTGAGTCCGTTTTTTATTCTTTCCAGGCTCGTAAAAAGTGACATTGTGTAAAGAAACCTCATGGAATCCTCTTTAAACTCTTTTTAGGCTCCCTAAATATGAAAATATTGTCGAGCAATCTTGTCTTCTTCATGCTCGTTAAAGCATTTGAACAGTCGTCCGTCCGACAGTAGGTTATCTCTTTTTCGGTTTGGATAGGACTATTTACGAAAAAGGAACACTCTATCCAATAATTACTGGAAGAGTTCTCTAAGGTATGATTTTACACTTTTTCAGGCCTTAGAGACTAAATCATACAAAAAATGACCCCTTTGGAGTCTTCTTCCGTAATCGTTCAGACTCTCTAAACATGAACGATACTAATTTTTCTTTCGTTGGACTCATTAAATTAAACATTGAGAGACCCATTTTGGGAATGAACCCATCCTCTCTTAGGTTCGTAAAACATATGAGTCTGGAATTGTCTTCCAACAAGCTATATCGAGTGTTTGTTACCCTCTTTGAACTCATAAAACCAAAAAGAGGCACTCATCGATCATGATGGGGGAAATGAGAAGGGAATCATTTTTGAAAATAAATGGTAGTAGCTTGTCATTACCTTTGAACATGGAACTTGTCTGCATATCATGTCAGTCAATTGGGTATTCAGCTGATCTCCATGACGATCCACTTTCATGAGTCATGCCACTCCTTTGAGTCTTTCATAAGAATGCATTGTCCACTGTCGCATTGTGCATTTGTTCCATTCAGTCATGCTGCCAAGTATTTTTTTGTGTCGCCCGATGTTCAAAGAGGATTTGAAGAAGTTTTACCTCTGCAGTCAACACAGTCTTTATGTCAGTACTTTTGAGTCAGTTTGATGGTTACTACATTCACATCATTCCAAAACTATGTTTCGAGCTTCACGTCGTCGATGTGGGACTCATCATGGCCCTCCTTCGATGAGACTATTCCCATTGACATCAACTCATCATTCAGGAAATAGTCTTAGAAACAAATACTTACCTTGAGATATTTATGCCTTAATGATAGATTCTCTCGCTTTCGACATAGGTTCACATCATTGGCCTTTGATCAATAGAATTGACTAGGTGTTCGACATCAGGACATCTATTCACACTCAATAGATTGTACTAGGGTACCTTGGGAATCATTGAAATTAATGGTGATCTCCCTCATACTTGTTAACGATTCACATCATTGACCGGGTAATCAATTGGTTTCTACCATGTTCGACTTCAAATCATTGTAATCGCATGGATAGAATCGTACCTTGTGGAAGATGAGATGAAGACCCTGGCCTATTTGTTTAAAGCGCTCATTGCTTTTCCCTAGGTTGCGATGGAGTTTTGTATGTCTATCATGGATCCACATTTGTATGGTCGTGGCTATGCTCAAATTTGCATCAGTATGACATAGATATACATTGTATGTCTAGTAGCTATGTCCAAGTTTGAGTCCTCTATCACATGGATCTACGCTGTATTTTAGTAGCCATGCTTGTTTATTCCTCCCATGGATCTGACTTGTATTGGTTTGCAGCCATGAGTTGGTTACTTTTTTTTATGAGTCAAAATATTGATGTACTACAGATGCCTACTTGACGACATGCTCCATTCGAGCCAACATTTTTACCTCATAGTGACGACTTGTTCTCTCAAAGCTCTCATTTATCATATCCCTATAAGACTCATGCTTTGGGGGGCATTGTTATACCAAAATCCTGTCATCATCATGTGATAAGACCTTTGACATACCTACTTGCCCTAAATCCCAGCACTTGGAGTGGAAACCCATGTTGTTTGTCAATCTTTCATGAAAATTCCCAGCACTGCGTTTTCCTTGTTAGCCAAGAGCAGTTCCTTGCTCGCACCGCCTTTCTGTTGTTTTCCATAAGTGGCACCACCACCTACTGCCCTTGGTCCATAAGTGGTTCTTACTTGAACCGCTCTGTCATAAGAGGAGAAATGAAGTACCCTTAGTAAAATGGGAAAAAGAGAAGATTCTCGATGCTTCTAGATCATGAGCCTTGTGTCCTCCCTTATCCCTATCATTGTGGGTCAGTTGAGGTTGAGATCCCTCATCCTAGGATCTTAGAGGCCACCTAATCCACAAATATCTCAACCATCCCTATCCATTGATCCTTATAAATACAAGCTCATGTCCATGGTTGAGGGGGAGAACCATTGAAGTATTGTTATGCTATTGGATTGACCACTTGGCCCAAGCCATTGGAGAGCATAGAGAGCAAATTTGGAGCTTATGGGGATGAAAGTTTTGGTTTCATGGAGATGCATGTCAACACTAAGGATTAATTGGTTGTAAACTTCTCCATTTTAATCTTAATGCAAAGTTGATTTCCATCCCACTTTACTGTTGTTGTTTGATTTCACATGTAAATGTTGTTGGATTCCTTAGTCACTAACATGGATTAATAGATTATTTCTGGTAGCTTTGATGTGTTTGCATGTTTAATCTGATTGCAAGTACACAGGTTTACTATCGAAGCAGGAATTCCAGGTATCTACGATATCCAGGGAGGGTCTTCATCCTTTGTCATTCATTTGTTCTGGATCTGAACCATTCAGACTGGAGGAACAGCTTCTATCCACAGAAGGTGAAATATTCCTGCTAACATTGAACCTCATTCCTAATGGCCTGCTTAGCGAGACCCATGAAGGGACATTCAAATGTGTAGTTCCCGTAGACCTCGCATAATGTGCACGGTTGGTTTGTACACAATGGAGCGTTGCGTCTTGGTTCATTTGGTCGTTGAGGATTTTGGGCTAACCGGTTTGTCGTGGCATTGTTGGGAGGATTTGGTTGTTAACCACCTCCCTATGGTTGATTGCTACCTTGGTTCTGGGGTCGATTATTCCTGGCTTGCCCTTGTTGGTTATTGGGGGTTGACTGGTTGGTACGGTTTTGTTGTGCAAACACCTGTCACAATGGAGTGGATGGAGTTGGGGCAGGGGCTTGGACAACTTTCATCGATGGTGCATAGTAAACTTGGGTGGGTGTCAGTGCCACAAATGTGGGCATTTGTCCCCCGTATTGTTGTGTCGGTTAAGCTAATGCCCGGGCCTGCTGCCGTGGCACAGGTTGTCCATAAGAAGTTGCGGCTCCAGACTGGGACATCATTCTTGCATAGTCCGAAGTTTGGTTTTGGTAGGCAACATTAGGGGTGTTTCTTGGTTGTGGTGGTATTGCAGGTAGTGTTGGATGGTGCTATGGTTGGTGAGAGATGGAACCTATGATGCCATCTATGTAACATCCCCGGTTTTGACCCCAATGCACTAAATATACATGATATGTAAATATGGTAATTAATCATAGTGTGGAGCTAAAGGCCAAGGCCCACCATCGATTCGGCTATGTCATGTTCTGATGGGAATCATCACCAACAGTATATCAAGACTTGCGGCATACATATTAAGTTATGTCATCATGTAACTATGCATTTTAATTAAATAACCCAACTAGCTACGTTCACTGCAACTAAATTGAGAAGGGGCATTATTCATAAGGATAAGGAGGGGAAATGATGAACCTTGAGTCATGGGGGAAAAGCCACATGTCGTCACCCTATTTATTTTTTATCACCTTCCCTTATCTCATCCAACCACCATTTTTAATGTTTTTTCTGAGTTGTTGAGGCAGTTATTGCCGGAAGTGGAGGGTGGCAGGATTGTCAGTCTTTGCCACATGCTCACTCAACCAGTCCTCTTTCCACCTCCACATGGGTAAGGGAACCATCACCACGCCACTCTCTTGGTCGTTGGGGTTCACTCTCATGCAGGGGTGCGCACGGGGGCGGTTCATCTTCCTCACGCAGAGCTGAGTTAAGGGTGGTGCAATTTCTTGTTGGGGGTTCACCTGTCTCTCTCTCTCTCACCGTTTACAAGTCCGTAGTTATGTTCTTTCCTCCAGGGATCACACATAGAGTCAGCGTTTTGCCTCCATAATTGCCGAACTGTGCGAAATTGCTATGGGTTTCTTTTGTTGATTCGTGGGCTGTTGTTTCCATATTTTTGTTGGCTGTGATTTCCTTTTGGGATTGGTTGCTGTAGGGTGCATGTTTTCCTTCTACCCAGGCTGAGAGTCTATTTACTCTTCCACTCTTGGGCTGAGTAACTTTGACGGTCATTTCATTGTTGAACCGAGGCCGTGGTTTTCCCCACACTGTTCATTTGTTGTGAGCCCCCCTACATTCTGTTGTGTCCTCTCTCACATTTTGCGAGCAGCTGTAGGTTACTGTTGAGTCATTTTGGCCACGATAGGGCCAAGAATGACTCAAGTTTTCTTTCCCCTGTCCAAGTGGTGAAGATCTTGTTTTACTGTATGAATGCAGAGGTTGGTCTTCAGGACTACATAGGAGTGGTGACAAAAGGCTTGATCTGCTTGACAAACCTGGTGCATTTACGAACCACACAGACAGAACTAGTGGACTGGATTTCTTCTCCACAATCCCTGAAGAGCACTGGAAGGGAGATCAGGGTCTGAGGGACTACCTTGCAGAGAAAGGACTGATTTCCTTATGTTGGGTGTGTGTGGGTTTCCTAGAAGTCATACTAGATCTGGTGTGGGTGTCCTTAACTCTTCCATGAGTTCACCAGCTTAGCATTAGCCTTTCCCAGCTCCTGGTTCACCTGATAAACCCAACTGTGTTGGCTTGGTTGAACTGTGTACCCTTGTGGGATTGTTATACTTGCCTATGTGTAATCCTGCTAGTTCCTTATTCCTTAAGAAATCATGCCCGACTCGGGGGTGGCAGCGTTATTAAGAGGCTAAAGAGCATGTGGGCCTATGGTTGGGAGGAACGTTGCAGAGACGTAGCTATTTGTGGGACAGTTCACATAAGATAAGTATTTTTTATTAATCTTCTTTGCAATCATGTTACAGTTAATGAATTATGATGATGAACATGTTGGGTGCTGAAGTGTTTATGAATGAATGTTGTTGTTTTGCTTCCGCTATGTATATGAACAATTATGCATTTTAGTAAGTTTCATGTTTTTGGATTATCAAGCTTCAGCATTGTATGTATGCATTTGATTATGGGGCTAGATGCCCAAATGTTGGTGTGTAGTTGCATCCTCTTTCCCGATCGGAGGGTCGGGGACGTGACAAAATGGTATAAGAGCCTTGGTTGCAGCATGGGCCTGAATGGGCCATGAAAAATCAATTAACAGAGGCAGGTTGCCTATTGCCCAGGAGAAAACTGCACGATAAGAGAATTTTTGGAAAATTATTCTAAGTATTGGGATCATCGGATCATCGGAGGACTTAGTCTAAAGTTTCGCTGATGCATCGGATCATCTAGTCGGAAGACCACTCGACGAGGGACCTATGGCAAGGAAATCCATGAAAAATTGCCCAAGTGTTAAAAATCATCGGCAATCAACACCATTATGATGGAGCAATTGCCGAAACGTCGATGGAGGTTAGCAGATGATGTGTCCGCCGTTGCGGTTACTTAAAGGACTATCCACCTAATGGATAGTTGATCCGACTGCTGATGGCACAGAAGCTCCAATTTTTTCTAAGTGTTGACTTATTCGGCCATCAAATCATGTTAGTGGTATTCATCGTTGATGAACAGTGGAAGGCATCAAGGGATTGTAGACCCACCATTGCGGAAGCCTAGGGCACTAGTCTTCCGACGAGAAGAGTTCCGACTGTCGATGTTGATCGGGCTATGCCTCAGTTTGTCGATCGAAATTCATTAGCAGGTTGGGACTCCAATCAAAAAAATATCAAATATGATAACCCATAGTTGCAACTGCTGAACTATTTAACCAACGAATAGGATATAGTTGAGCTGATTAGAGCAACGAAAAGGAAGACTAATGAGAAAAATTGAAAAAAATTTTAAGTCCCTGAATCATCGGCCATAGGTGACGGTTAGCTGATCACATCATCAATACTCAAAGGATGCGGTCACCAATGAGCTACAGCAATTGAAGTTTGTTGAGCATCCATCGTTGCAGAGGTCGAAGAGACTAACCGCCTAACAAGGAGTGCCTCCGAGCACCGATGTCGTGGCTTCTAGAGGCTCTGACCGCTGACAAAGTCAGGAGTTACGGAAGATTTATTTTGATTATGGATTGTTGTTGTGGAAGGCTTGACAATTAACCATCCAATGCATAGGGCACCCGGCCACCAACGAAAAAATTTAACGCATGCTATCGGCGACAAAATTTGGAACGATAGATGATTAAGGACCGATATGGCGGAAGGAAATAGACCAATGAGTCGCTGATGAAGGCATGGGATAATAGACCAATCAGAGGAAAATTTTGAAGAGTAAAACAAAAAAGCACTGGAAAATGGATAATGAAATGGTAGGAAGATCATTTTCTCCCTTTGCAACTGCTCAAAGGACTATGCACCTGATGCACAGTTGAATTGCTCGCCAATACAGATCAGGAGTCTATTCATTTTGCCTGCTGAAACACAGAAAAGAAATCAGCAACAAACCACCGATGAACAGTCCATCTGATCACCGATGTAGATCAGAAGTGTAGTTGTTTTGACTCCCATAGAATCAGAAAAATAGCTGGGAAGAGGTTCGATTAGGCCTAAGGAGATTTGGGTTTTTCGAAGGCTTTTCTCAGTAATTTTCGAGTAGTTTTCAACTATCTTTCAGTTGATTTTTAGCATATTTCATCAAACTGTCCATGGTCACGGGGCCAAAAGGAAATAGAGAGAATTCTATGTTTTAACATAATTGTTGTTTTATGAAATTTCTAGGAGAAAAAGGTAAGTAGTTTTAATTTATATTAATGTATGCATCTAACAGTTTGCTACTAACACACTTGCAGAGCTATAGATACCCTCCAAGAGAAATACTCCAAAAAGAACAGTGTGGTAAAGCAAGAGGTGGTTCAGTCATGAGAACCCATGACAGATATGATGCTCAGGATTCTTACGAGCATGCAAGAGATTCCATGGGAGAAAATGTCCGTAATGGAAATGATGACATAGAATCTAATGGAAGGAGAATCCAACTGACATCGTCAGATGTCACAGCCACCATGAGAATCTTGATTAAAGCCCAAGAAGAGCAGCATCAATTGAATGCTGCCATGTTGTAGAGTTTGACAGATTTGCAGAGAAAGATAGACTCTAGATGAGGTACAACAAGGCAAGAAGGTAGTAAGAGCAGCACTAGGAGAAGGAGAAGGACTTCCAATGGATCGTCTGACTCTAAATAATCTAGTGGAGATACAAGCTCATCTTCTCATAAGAGGAAAAGAAGAAGGAATCATAGGGATCACTCTCGAGATGAATTTAAGAAGGATAAACCTCCTACATTTGATGGCGAGATAAAGATTGGACAAGAGGCTGAAGCTTAGCTGCTTGGGATAAAGAAATACTTTTAGGTGCAGGACTATTCATGGAACACAAAGGCCAGAGTTTCCATATTCAATCTGAATGGACGAGCATCCATTTGGTGGGAACACTTCAAGCAAGTAAAAACGATCAGTGAAAGGAAATTGAAATGGAAATAGTTCAAGAAGTATTTCAGGCAGAAATACCTTTCTGACAGGTATTATGATGACAAGATCAAGGAGTTCCATGAGCTGAGATTGGGGTAGCAGACCATGGATGAATATGAAAATAAGTTTTTGGAATTGTTGAGGTATGTCCGGTACATTAGAGATGAGAAAGTGAAGATCCAGTGGTTTCTAAGTGGGTTGCCGCAAACTTACAAATATAGAATTGAGTTCTATGAACCAAGAACTCTTGAAGAAGCGATAAGGAAGGCTAAGTATTACTATGAGCAAAGCAAGGGTAAACCTGATTACCATAAGGCATGGAAAGACAAGAAGAATGAATGTAGAAGGTTTCAAACCTTCTACATTCAGGAATCAGTAGAAGCAGCCATCCCAAGCTGTGAGTAATCCAGTTGGAGTGACGGGTGGAAAGCCTAAAGAGCCACATCTAAATAAAGGTCCACTCAAATGTTGGAAATATGAAGGACCTCACTTGCGTAGATATTGTCCACTTGAGAATGAAAGTGCAAGGCCAGCTTATAACATTCAAGGAGTAGAAACAGTGGGTTAGGTAGTCAGAGCAGTCCCAAGAATTTATGCAGCACTGGAGGACCGCCAGGTAGATCACCAGTCAACTGTGGTTGAAGTTGCAGGTAAGATTGTTGAACAATCTCTTTCTATTTTAATTGACCCTAGTTCTACTCATAGTTATATCACTCCTAGGGTTGTGTAGATTTGTGCTTTTAAGAAGGAAAAGCATAGAAAATCTTGGTTAGTCCAGCTAGCCATTGGGACCAAGAGAAAAGTCAATGAATTGGTAGGGAAGTGTCCATTGTTTATGAATGGATTGAACACTTATGTAGATCTCGTTGTTCTACCGCTTGGTTCCTATGATGTTCTCATTGGAATGGATTGGTTAGAATCTCACCGAGTGAAGCTTGACTATTTTAACAAGACTTTTGAATGAACGGATGAAGAAGGAAACCCGATAATTGTGAAAGGTATTCCAAAGGTAATTTTAGTAAGACAGGTTTCAGCAAAGCAATTGAAGAAGTTTTGTAGGAAAGGTTTCCAGTTGTATGCAGCTCATGTTCTGGAACCAACACGAGATGAAACTCCTAGGTTGGAGGACTATCAAGTGTTACAGGAATTCAAGGATATGTTTCCTGATGCAATTCCAGGGCTTCCTCCAAAGAGGGACATTGATTTCACCATTGAACTTGTGCCAGGAGCAGCACCAGTGTCCAAAACACCCTACAAGATGAGTACACCAGAGATGCTAGAGTTGAAGATGCAGCTGCAAGATTTGTTGAAAAGAAGTATATCTGACTGAGTGTGTCTCCTTGGGGAGCACCGGTTCTATTTGTGAAGAAGAAAGATGGTACACTCGGGTTATGTATTGATTACAGATAGTTGAACAAGGTTACTATGAAGATTTAATACCCTTTTCCTAGGAATGATGACCTCTTCGATCAAATGAGAGGAGCAAAGGTATTTTCCAAGATTGACTTGAGGTCTGGTTACCACTAGGTGAGAATCAAGGATGAAGAAATTCATAAGACATCCTTCAGGACAAGGTATGGACATTATGAGTTTGTGGTGGTACCATTTGGTCTCACAAATGCACTAGCTACATTTATGTGCTTTATGAATAGTGTCTTCAGTAGGTATTTGGACAAGTTTGTTCTTGTTTTCCTTGATGACATTCTTGTGTATTCTAAGAATGAGGAAGAGCATGAAGAGCATTTGCGACTGAAATTGCAAGTGCTCAGGGAACATCAGTTGTATGCCAAGCTGAGCAAGTGTGACTTCTACAGGGATAGAATTCAGTACTTGGGTCACATTATCTCAGAAGAGGGTATATCAGTAGACCCTGAAAAGATTGAAGCCATTATGAATTGGCCTACTCCAAGAAATGTGACGGATGTAAGATCTTTTATGGGACTTGTAGGATACTACAAGAGATTCATTGAGGGATTTTCCAAGGTTGCACATGCCATCACTTCTTTGCAAAAGAAGGGGACAAATTTTGAATGCACTTCGAAGTGTGAAGAAAGCTTCCAGCGGTTGAACAATCTTCTCACCAGTGCACCAGTATTGAAAGTTGCATATCCGGAGAGAGATTTTGTGGTATGTACCGATGCATGCGGACAAGGGCTTGGAGGAGTCCTTATGCAAGACAACCACGTGATATGTTATGAGTCAAGAAATCTAAAGGAGCATGAGAAGAACTATGCCACTCATGATCTAGAGCTTGCATCCATAGTACATGCCCTCAAGATGTGGAGGCATTACTTAATGGGTAAAATAGTTGAGCTCATAACAGACCATTGTGGTATGAAGTATTTGTTTGATCATCCTACTCTAAATGCTAGGCAAGCAAGATGGCTAGAATTTTTATGTGATTTTGATTTCAAAATCAAGCACATAAAAGAAAAGGAGAACAAGGTAGCTGATGCACTCAGCCGAAAGGTGTAGGAAATGCATGTGGCATCTCTTAGTATTTTCCAATCAGATTTGAGGCAGCAGGTTGTTAATCATGTTGCCGGAGAATAATTGTATGAGCATGTAAAGGAAAATTGTAGAAGCAAAGTCTTGAGAAGAAGTATGAGGGATATAAATTGGAAGAAGATGGACTTGTTACTTATAAAGGCATAATTTATATTCCAAATGTAGCTGATTTTAGGAGAGTTGTTATGGATGAAATCCATCAAGCTCATATTCTGGTCACCCAGGATATCAGAAGACAATTGCTACAGCTAGAAAGCAATACTTTTGGCCAATAATGAAGAAGGACATGGCTGAATACATTTCAAGGTGCATGAAATTTCAACAAGTAAAGGTTGAGCATCAACATCTAGTAGGTTTGTTGTAGCCTTTGCCAATCCCGGAATGGAAATGGGAAGTTATTTCCATGGATTTTATTACAGGATTACCGATGACTTGGAGACAACATGATTCCATCATGGTTGTGGTAGACAAGTTGAAAAGGGTAGCGCATTTTATACCGGTAAAGTCCACGCATAAGACTGATGACATTGCAAAGATCTTCATGAAGGATATTTTCAAATTGCATGGATTGCCGAAGGCAATAGTGTCTGACAGAGATGTCAAGTTCACTTCCAATTTTTGGAAGGGGTTGTTTGTAGATTTGGGTACCAAGTTGAACTTCAGCACTGCATACCATCCTCAAACAGATGGGCAGACAAAGAGAGTCAACCAGGTGCTTGAAGATATGCTTTGCATGTATGTTATGGACAAAGAAACTAAGTGGGAAGATTACTTACACTTGGTTGAGTTTGCTTATAACAGCGGGAAACAGGCACCCTTGGGGATGAGTCCGTATGAAGCTTTGTATGGAAGAAGGTGTAGGACACCGGTGACTTGGGATAATCCAATGAACAGGATTGTTCTTGGACCTGAATTGCTAAAGGAAATGGAACAAGAGGTTGTAAAGATCAAGCTGAATTTAAAAGCAGCATAGAACAAGCAGAAAAGCTATGCAAATAAGATAGGAAGGACAGAGAGTTCAGTGTTGGGGATCATGTGTACCTCAGAGTGAGGGAAAACAAGAGTTCCTTGAAACTTGGAAGTTGTGCCAAACTGTCACCAAGATACCGTGGGTTGTTTGAAGTGCTTGAAAGAATAGGCCCTATTGCATGCAAACTTGCATTTCCTGATAGTACTAGAGCTCATAATGTTTTTCATGCTTCTTTGCTTAAGAAATATGTACATGAACCTAACCATGTAATAAATTGGGATGTGATTCAGGTGGAACCCAAGGGAGAGTTCCGAATCAAGCCAATGTGTATCCTCGACAGGAAGGTCACAATGCTCTGGCACTGAGCCATAGGGCAGGTAAAGGTGCAATGGGAGCACTACAGACCTGAAGAGGCTATCTGGGAGATGTAGGATGCCATGCAATTGGCACATCCATTTTTGTTCAATCCTGCAAAACACTGAGGCAGTACCAGTGTGACATTTTGTTTATATTTTGTTAGCACTGAGGACAGTGCTATTGAAGGGGGAGGGGAATGTAACATCCCTAGTTTTGACCCTGATGCACTAAATATACATGATATGTAAATATTGTAATTAATCATGGTATGGAGATAAAGGCCAAGGCCCACCATCGATTCGGCTATGTCATGTTCGGATGGGAATTGTCATCGATAGTATATCGGGACTTGTGGCATACATATTAAGTTATGGCATCATGTAACTATGCATTTTAATTAAATAACCCAACCAGCTATGTTCACTGTAACTAAATTGAGAAGGGGCATGATTCCTAAGGATAAGGAGGGGAAATGATGAACCTTGAGTCATGGGGGAAAAGCCACATGTCATCACCTTGTTTATTTTTTATCACCTTCCCTTGTCTCATCCAACCACCATTTTTAATGTTCTGCTGAGTTGTTGAGGCAGTTATTGCTGGAAGTGGAGGGTGGTAGGATTGTAATTCTTTGCCACACGCTCACTCAACCAGTCCTCTTTCCACCTTCACGTGGTTAAGGGAACCATCACCACGCCACTCTCTTGGCTGTTGGGGTTCACTCTCACACAAGGACGTGTAGGGGGGCGGTTCATCTTCCTCATGAAGAGCTGAGTTAAGGGTGGTGCAATTTCTTGTTGGGGGTTCACCTATCTCTCTCTTTCGCACCATTTACAAGTCTGTAGTTGTGTTCTTTCCTCCATGGATCATGCATAGAGTCAGTGTTTTGCCTCCACCATTGCCAGACTATGATAAATTGCTGTGGGTTTATTTTGTTGATTCATGGGCTGTTGTTTCCATATTTTTGTTGGCTGCAATTTCCTTTTGGGATTGGCTGCTGTAGGGTGCATGTTTTCCTTCTGCCCAGGATGAGATTCTATTTACTCTTCCACTCTCAGGCTGAGTGACTTTGACGGTCATTTCATTGTTGAACCGAGGCCATGGTTTTCCCCATGTTGTTCCTTTTCTATGTGCTCCCCTACATTATATTGGCTGTGTCCTCTCTCACGTTTTGGGAGTGGCTGTAGGTTACTGTTGAGTCGTTTTGGCCACGATAGGGCCAAGAATGACTCAGGTTTTGTTTCCCCTTTCCAAGCGGTGAAGAGTTTCTTTTATTGTATGAATGCAAAGGTTGGTCTTCAGGACTACATAGGAGTGGTGACAAAAGGCTTGATTTGCTTAACAAACATGGTGCATTTTGGAACCACACAGACAGAACTAGTGGACTGGCTTTCTTCTCCACAATCCCTGAAGAGCACTGGAAGGGAGATCAAGGTCTGAGGGACTACCTTGCAGAGAAAGGACTGATTTCCTTGTGTTGGGTGTGTGTGGGTGTCCTAGAAGTCAGAATAGATTTTGTATGGGTGTCCTTAACTCTTCCATGAGTTCACCAGCTTAGCATTAGCCGTTCCCAGCTCTTGGTTCACCTGATAAACCCAACTATGTTGTCTTGGCTGAACTGTGTACCCTTGTGGGATTGTTATCCTTAGCTATGTGTAAGCCTGCTAGTTCCTTATTCCTTGGGAAATCATGCCCGGCTCGGGGGTGGCAGTGTTGCTAAGAGGCTAAAGAGCATGTGGGCCTATGGTTGGGAGGAATGTTGCAGCGACGTAGCTGGTTGCGGGACAGTTCACATAAGATAAGTACTTTTGATTAATCTTCTTTGCAATCATGTTACAGTTAATGAATTATGATGATGAACATGTTGGGTGCTAAAGTGTTTATGAATGAATGTTGTTGTTTTGTTTCCGCTATGTATATGAACAATTATGCATTGTAGTATGTTTCATGTTTTTGGATTATCAAGCTTCAGCATTATATGTATGCATTTAATTATGGGGCTAGATGCCCGAATGTTGGTTTATAGTTACATCCTCTTTCCCAGTCGGAGGGTCGGGGACGTGACAATCTGTAGCATGGGATGCCCCCGGTGCATCCCGGTAAGAGGTGTCTACGCGGGGAGCATCTGGAATGATAGTGTAAAGGTATCCAGACTGTGCATAGATAATATCAAACTACTGGGCTTTCAAGATGGCCTCCTCTTCAAATTGGGGACGTTCGGATGTGACATCCTTTGCTATAGGTGGTAACAAGGTTTTTAGGAACCAATCCAGGAATATCAAGTCATCAAGTTTAATCTTGCACAAACTATGGAGTCACCGCCACTCATGGATGTGGTCGGTTATGTGGGTCGCATTATTCTGGTGGTAAGATAACAAGATCTCCACCCCTTCGTTGTATCTAATGGGGAGTTGGAAATATTATAAGAACATGAAAGCCAATGATTTGAAATCTGGGTACTTGTCTTGTGGTATCTCAATGTACCACTTGGTTGCAGCACCTGTGAGGGTGCGTTGGAATAGTCAGATTCTGATCGAATCATCTACGATTTTGTTTGATGAGCACCATAGATGAAACATCATGATGTGGTTTTGGGGGCACTCCCCTACCTTCCCTTCAAACTTGGGAATGTCTAAGGGAAGTTTGGTTGGTATGGGAGGCCAAAACGTTTGATGGCTAATAGGGTCATTTGTTAACCGATCCAAGTTAGGCAGGTTGAGACGTGCCATGAAAGGAAGGTTTGACCCAAGGTTGATATGAGATGGGGCAGCAATGGTTATGGGGTTTATAGGGACATGATGCACCTGCATAACTAGGGGTACTTGTGGCACCATTGTGGATGGGACACTACCCCCAAGTGTGGTAAAACAAAACTGTGTGCGTGGAAGGGCCACTACCGCCAAGAATGCCAAGTGGGACATTGTGAGTGGAAGGCACAGTACCCCCATGTGTTACCGGTGGGACAACTTGACTAGTCAGTATGGGTGGTGGTAGCTAGCTTATGACAGTTTGCATAACTGTGTTGGGGCCACCAATAGAGGTGTTGGTGTTGGTGTGGGGTGTGGACATGGGTCCAATACTAACCACTAAGACAGAAAATGGATCTGGGTTTGCATCAGCCATGGTGCTAAATGGTGCAGTATGCAAGTCTGGCTTAGATTGGTATGATTCTGAGTCTGAATCAGAGGTTGTGTGGCCTTCTGATAATGTAGAAGGTTGTCGAGAATGGTCTCAACGATGTTGGTTTAATGACCCAAACTATGGTGGTTCACCTCTTAGGCGTGAGGAAGAATGTGGGGGATCAATCGTGTCTGATTTGTATGTCAAAAATGTTGAAATATGGTGATGATTTTTGGACCTCAGTTTTAATGGATTCCTATTGGCTTCAAGTGGTCACTCAGCCACCAAGACTGCCAAGAGACAATGCTTGGCTTTTTCCTCATGGGAGTGCTAGTCAATCGGTGGGGGTCATTGCCCGTTTTGCTTGGCAATTCCTCTCAACGGCCAGCTACTTTGGGGTTCCTGTGGTACTCCTCACAATGAGTTTCTGGGCTAAGCCCAAGTACTTCCCATGGTTAAGCCAGTTAGGGACTTATGTCCTCAAAGACTGCATATGTTTGACTTAGTGTAAATTATAAATTTTAATGTCTCACTCAGCGTCATGAACTGAGTTTGGTTGGTTTATATGGTATGGTTTGTGTGTATGTATTTTATATTTCTGTTAAACTTAATGGTTGCTTGTATGGTTTATGAATAGTTCATAGATATTGTTTGGTTTATTTCATAAACATGGGTAATGAAAGCAATAAATTGTAAACATAAATTTTAACTACATGCCATACCTAAATCTGAACTATGGTAGCCTAACTAGGTGATTGCCTTACACCTGTATTTCTCTTCAACAAGGAAAGGGTGCTGGGCTCTCAAAACAATGGGACTAAGCCCATCCATAGATCCATAGGTCACCCTTCGGATGCAAGGTCGGTCAACAGGGAGGACGTTGAGTGCCATGAGAAGCCCTCCTTCTCTACCCCCTCTACCTTCCAAGTCACCCTTTTTTAGTGGTTTTGAAAAATGATAGGTGAAGTGCCTATTACTATATGAGCTTCACCCTTTGTATTATCCCGGAATACCCCGAAGGGTGATGACTGGGTAGAGGAGGAAAGGCTGGGTAAGATGTTGATTTTAATTATAGTAATTTTTTAATCAAGCTTTAATTAGATTCATTAATCCATTAACCAATAAATTTAGCAGTGATTTACATAGTTTGCAATGAAATAAACAGATACTAAAATGAAATAAACAAAGATTGATGGATAGAGATGGCTAAGCCGCACTGACAGTCCCAATAAAAGCAAACATCCAAGCCCAAAAATGGGTCGTGCACCTATAGAGGACCTATTTTTTGCGAAGTGGATTGTGATCAAACCGTGAAAATTACCTCATGGTTGAAAACCCACTTCGGAAATGGGCCTTTTTACCCCTTATCATGGGAAGATTCGTAAATGGATCAACTGTTTGGGAAAAAAATGAGCCCGAACATAGGTGAATTTTCTAAAATTTAGTTTAGTCGTTTTTGCACAGTTGAGCGATTTGCAACTCACAGAATGGCCAATAGTAACCGGTACTATGGACGAGACAATAAAAAAAAATGAAATAAAAATATCAATCAACCTAAATAAGCAAAGTATAATAAATAAAACCTAGGGATCCAGTGGGATCGACCTGGTATGGTCGCCAATTCTGTAGTAAGAATTTCTCCCTTACTACAGGGCAGGAATGGCTCCCTTCCGTCTACAGGACGGAAGGGTAGGGTTCTTGATGGTGGATGCAAAGAAAACAGAAAGGAAATAGACTAAAACAGAAACGAAGAACAGAAATGAAAAGAAACAAAACCCTGCACACAAGGTTATGGGTTACGCTTTAAGACCCTGTATATAACTATTAGGAAAGCAAAAAAAACCCTACAAGTAAACAATGGAAACCTGGAAGAAGATGTTAAGCAATGAACCTGCAAACAAGTATTGTTAGAAAACAACTATCTATCAAAGCATAAACAAAAACAGAAAAACAATTATACCTTCTAGTTGAAATGGGCCACCATGCCCTAGCTTGGGGGAGCACCTCTCTTGAAAGGGGGAGTTATGGCTCAATGGAGAGATGGATGAGGGGGAGAGTGAATGGATTGAGAGGAAAATGGTCTCAAGGCACTCACCCCGGCAACATAACAATATACAAGGAAGGAATGATTTGAGAGTGACCCCCACCCCTCTATTTATACTTTTTCTTTAAGACTTTTAGGGTTTTAAGCCCCTGGTTGGGGCTTTAGCCCTTTTTTGGGGTTTTAGCCCCTTTCACTCAATATTTAGCTCTTTTGGGGGTATTAATCTCCTTCGAGGGGTTTTAGCCCCTTTTTGGAGGTTTTAGACCCTATGAGAGCTATTTTGGCTCTTTTTAGGGGTTTTTAATCCCTTTTGCACATTTTAAGCCTTTTTTAGGGTGTAGAGGTCAAATGGGGTCAAATGAGGGTCGTGTGTGGGGGTCAAATGGGGTCAAATGAGGGTCATGTGTGGGGTTCAAATGATGGTCATGTGTGGGTGTCCTTGTGTGGTGTAGGCCATGTAGAGCTGAGTGAGGGATTTTTTGGGTTAACACTATCTATTAACTTTTCCATTGTTTTCAGCATCGTTTCAAATTTGATATCATTAAATGAAGAACCAGAAGAGGTGGAGGGCATAATTTCTTCTCTACCTTTCCTCCTATCAACATCTACTCTTTTTTTTATCTTTCCACATGCCATCATATTGGCTTCTACTTCCAAAGCATCTGTAAACATAACATGAAGACTCGCTGATTTTCTTTCTCTCAACAACAATGCAAAGTCATTATTAAAGGCTTCTACATAATGAAGTTTAGTAGTACCAACTGAAGGCTTAATATCAGCAGGTATTGAGTTATAGACTCTCATGAACCTACTATAAAACTCGTGGACTGACTCAAAACCTCCTTTTTTAATATTATTGTACTGGGACACGACTTGTAATGGACTCTGCTTATCATCCCATCTATCCAAGAATGTAGTTTGGAAGGTTGAAAAGTTTTGAATAGACCCAGCAGGTAAATATTTATACCACTTTTTGGCTCCCTAGACAAGCTCTATGTAAACAGCCTCATCTTGACATCCTCATAATCAAACTCTTCCAAATCTATAAAGTCGTCAAATTTTCCAACATGGTATCTTACAGTAACATTTCCTTCTCCATCATACAATTAAATCCTCTAGGAATAATTTAAGGGAAGGTCATGTAAGATTTCAGGTAAGGCTAATGGAGCAAACCTAGCTACAGCCATTGGTCTAGGTGGATTTGAAGCAAATTGTAAAGGTTGAAAAGCGGGAGGATTGTGAATAGGTTGGGGATTATGAAACTAAAATTTTGGACAATAGAAGTAGTTTTTTCATTTTTTACTAGAGTTTGAAGGTTCTGCCACAAAGAATCAAGAAGATATGATTCTAACCTACTAGGGTTAATCTCAACTTTCTTTAGTTCATATTCATATTTTGATTTTAATAGTAATCTATCAACACTAGTTTTCCATTCAGATTCTTGTATACTATGAAAATCTTGAGATGATGATGCACCAAACTAAGAACTATTTATTTTTTCTTTATTTTTATTTCTAAGAAATCTTTCTGTATTTTCCATGATTTGAAAAGTTCCAGTATTGGGGTTACCTATTGTATTCTCTCTCCTGAAAGCTGAGATGTCTTCTATAATACTATTCGAAATGAATGTGAAGCCGCCAGGGAAAATGTACAACCTTCTTTTGAATGTGGAAACTTCTGCTTGCCCACAGAAATTTCTTTCTTGAAACTTTGCAATCCTTGTCATTCTTTCTAGGGTTCATATCCACTTTCATCCCTGGAAACGATGTAGCTAAGGAAAAACCCTGGCTACATGCAGAAATCCATGCCCTTCCATATATAGGATGAAAGGGTAGAGTCTCTGTGAATAAAGAAAAATAAAAACCCCACAACACACTGTTAGAAACGAATGGAAGTAACCCTGCAACAAACCATTAGAGATAAAGTAAGCATGAGCATGTATAGATTGCAAAAGAAATAAACAGAACACAAAACAGTATACCTATCTATGTAGTTTGAAGGAGGGACACCATGCCTTAACTCTGAAGTTGCCTCTCCACAAGCTAGGAATTTGTGGAACTATGGCTCAACACACCAAGGGAATGGGAATGAGAAAATGGAGGAATGGAGCTATGAGGGATGAATAGCTTGAGAGTGAAAGGGATCTCAAGGTACTCATGCAAGCATTATAATGACAGGGAAAAATGGATGTGTTTGATGGTGAACCCCACCCCTCCTTTTATAGATTTTTTCTCAACTTAGGGCTTTTATCCCCTGGTGAGGGTTTTCGGCCCTACCTAGGGTTTTAAGCCCTTTTTCCTTATTTTGTAGAACCTTTTGGGGGATTTAAGCCCTTTTAGGGATTTTAGCTCCTTTTGGGCCTTTTAGCCCCTTTCTGAGCCTTTTGACTCCTTGGTAAGCTATTTTGGCTCTTTTGGGGTTTTTTGAGCCCCTTTTTAATTATTTTTGAGCCTTTGGGAGAAAAACATAGGCTAAAGATGGGTGTGGGGGTCAAATGGGTTAGGACATGGATGTCTGCAAATGGTGTAGGCTAGATGGAGCATGGTGAGAAAATTTTTAAGTTAACAGATTTCCCCCTAATGTGTGAGGGCAGGAGCTCATCGTATGGCCAACGAACACCATTGGATCATTAGGATAGTGGAGAGACCTGTGAAGAATTAGTGCTTCCTCATTCGAGACATGGTGGATTTTGGTTTTGTATTAATTTTGGTTCCCATCAATGGGTGAGATACAATGAATATGTGACATGTATATGGATGAGGCGGGCATCGCCATGCTCGTAACAATGTCAAAATAATAATATTATCTAGGCTCCAAAATGCAGGAGTCGATCATGTACAACTATTGTAACATAATGGTTGCCTCAATAAGAGGCTGAACATAATACTGATCTAAAGAACTAATAAATCGGATCCATGGCATTTTCATGGAATGCTATAGCCCCATAACTAATGATCTGTTAGATCTAGAATGGTACAGTGACTGTAGGGACTTAATGACAGAGATTCAAAGTTTCTATGGTACAATATGTTGCATCAGTCATGAATCTATACAGAAGCACTATTTTGGGGCTTCTGAACACTGTCTCCAATGCAACCTAGAAATCACAAGGGACATGAACCTATCTGGGTCCCTTTATAGACTCACCAATGTGCTAGAGTCAGGTGACACCCGAGGGCTTCGACCAAATACTGTAGGGACCAATACCCTGTACGAATCTCAATAGTGTGATGATGTATCTAGAGTCAAGCACGTGAGACACAACCATCCTGAGAGGCACTAAGGAATCCTCTCAAGTGGTCCAAGGAACTCATCAATGAGGTTAATGAAACTAGGATACAAGGACCTTTGGGTCTATCCTCTGGAATACATGTGTTTTCATCAATAGAGGGAGACCTGCAATTGATTAAGGCAATGATGTTTCCTTTACCAAAAGCACGAGGGAGATAACCAAGGTTGTGAGAAAATATAGGGACTGACACACTAAATTGGGGAAGAGGGGTATGGGGGGTACAGGGAACTCAAACTTCCTTTATTCAGAGTATGATGGGAGGGATAACCTAGTATCAAATGAAACCGACTCATGGGAGAGGGATCATAGTTGTAATATAAAGAATGTAATTGCATATGGGAAGTACTTGGGGGAGGTAGACACTTTTGGTGTTCATGGGATCCAAGGAAGACTCATCGCAGAATACTCTGAACAAAGGCGACCTAAAAAAGGGGGGATGATGCTGAATTGTAACATGTGGGGTGGTGTCTAAAGAAACCGTTATGGTACGATCTTGTGGATTTTTAGCAAGCACAAGAAAGTAAATGCTTGATGGTGCTTTCAATTTTAGAGAGTCTGAAATCATGAAGAAGACTCCAATGGGGTCTCTTTTTCATTGATAGTCTCTTGTGCCCAAAAAAGGATAAATGTGTAAATAGGAGAGCTTGCCCATCCTTTAGGGTATGGGAGACTTCTTTACTATTGGTAGTCCAATCAGGCTGGGAAAGGTTAAACCTGTACTGACTAAACGGTCGTTCAAATACTTTTATGAGCATGAACACAACCAGGATTACTTGGCGATATTTTCTTTATGAGAATGCTGGAAAATAGCTTAAAGACAACCGAATATGGGATTTTTCGTAGAGTTTGGTCCCAATGCCTGAGAAATCATAAAAGGATGTAGAGGGAAACGTTCTTGGCTTGAATGTGCCAAGGTGGTCCTTTTTCATATGGTGGTATACATAGTCCATAAAAGGAGATAAACGAGGCTATGTAGATGCCCTTTCCTATACTTTAACGATGGGAAAGGAAGCAAGGGCACTCAGTAATATTTTCATTCTTTTAGGAGCCAGAAAAGGGCTTAATAGAAACTCCATTATGGTCAACTAAGCTGGGGGCACTAGTGGTGCCCCACGGCGGGACAGTGAAAGGTGGTCAAAGGTGACCAGTCATACAGGATGGATGGAGCAGGTGGCTCTTGAACATACCAACACATGCATGGGACGGTTCACGATAGAGGCATCCAAATCGAGGTGACCTCCAGTAACAAGTCCGAATAATTAGTGTAAGTTGTGGTGGATGAAATAGACTACATATGATGTAAGTACAATTCTAGAGGCAGTTATATGCCAAATACATGCAAAATTATACGACTTTTGGGAAATGGTCCGAAAACCCACGATGGACAGATTAGACAGTTATATGCAAAGGGCATGTAAACCGAGGTAACTTCTAGGAAATGGCCCCAACAATTACTCATAAAAAATGAGACGTTGGTCCCATAAACAGATAGAGGACAGAAAACTAAAACCAACGGTGTGAACGACATATGAAACGGACTCCGTATGGATTCGTTATGTTGGGAAGAATAAAATAGACCTAATGAGGCCCATAAATGAGTGGGGACCACATGTCAAGTGTCATTGTCACTATTCATTGCTGAGTTGGAGAGGAGGACCCGAGATTTATTTTGTTTCGACCAGCAGTTTGAAGATCTATGACTTCTAGGTAAGAGTTCTTGCAAAACTCATATTTTTCAGTGGTTTACTTTTTTTATTTGCTCACCCAGGACCCTCTGCTAGCCTATTAGGGATTCCACAAGCCAGGTCACTCATTTTGAGGGAAAAGGAGTGACTTGGTCTCCCTTTATGGCTATATAGGTGCGATTGGTTCGCTCCTATCGAGTAGAAAGGTGTGACTAGAGAACGCTCTTGTCTAGCCTAAAAGTGTGACCCAGTCGCATCTATCTAGTCTGTGTGAGTGACTTGGTCACTAGTTTTGGTCCAACAAGTGCGACCTGCTCTTGGGTGAGTTTTTTGCTGATGGTTGGGGTTAACAATAGTTTTGTGGTTGTGCAGGATGGCCCCACCAGTATGGCGAGAGCGGGACTGCAAGAATATATGGAGGGACGCACTTCGAGATGCAGGTACATAGGATACACTTTCCTGCTGTGGACTCCTCAAGTTCATGCAGGTACCTTTGATGAAGAGCCTTCGGCTATTACTTGAGGTATTCGTGGGTTTCTGGGATGCTCAAGGGGAGTGCCTTTTTATACACAGGAAACGTATCAAGATTACACTATGAGATGTGCACTTCCTGACTGGGATCCCAATACTTGGAGTGGTTGGCGACTTGGCTCCAAAGCTCTCTCAAGGGGAGACACTTGATGAGCTCTACGAGAGGCACTATTACGCCTCTGTGTATGTACGGGGATCACATATTTTGATGTGTGATATTAAATTCTTCCAACTCATACAGTTGCAGCAATGGTGTTGTGGATCTTGGTTTCTTCTGGGAACCACAAGATATCTGGGGGGCAGCTCCATATGGTGGAGAGGGCTATGGGAGGCACATATTTCGAATGGGCCCAGATGTATTTGTTTTCTATTCGGTTGTCCCTGAACAATGCCAAGTTGGTTGGCAGGGATTTTTTTTTGTACTTCTTGTGCGCCTTCTTCTTTGAGAGGGTTCCGACCCTCAAGCCACACGTAGCAGTGCATGATTATGGGCCTCAAGAGCCGTGGATGCACAAATGGTGCGAGATGATGATACGTGATGGAGTCGGCATAGTGGGTTGTTTCTTCACTCAAGAGTTGTTGGATCAATGGAGGAATATCTCGGTAGTCGTTGAGGACTACCCATATGCAGAGATGGACTACACTGGGGACCCAGGTATGCCTCGTCCTCTAGGTCAGGCCTGGGGACTAGATGGTACATATACATGATGTTTTAATGTTTTTTCATTCATACATGGACTAATGATCCCCTTTTATGCATGTGTGTATATTGGGCCGCACCCACCAGTAGGTTACCAACGTCACATGGGTGTGGTGGAGGGGTTGGAGTTACCTGCGCGTAGGAAAGAGCGCAAGGTTATCAATGATCTGCAGGGAAATGTGGAGTGCCTCCTGGAGGGGGTGACAGATTATGGGTGGTAGTGCCTGGACTAGGATCTTATTGTTTTCTGCTACCATGCTCCCCACAAGTGGGTCCCTTTGATGAGGAGGATTGTTGTTGTGGTTGAGTATGTCCGGGAGGCAGCGTGGGGTGATGTCCCAATGGATGATCATGCCACTGAGGAGGAGGAGGAGGATGGATATGAGGAGGGCACAGAGTCAAAGGAGAATGATGATTATTCTGGCTTTGATTAGCAGCTTAGGGGTTTTCTCCTAATGCGTTGGTGCACTTAGGATTTTTCGATTGCGATGTATATTCAGCTGAGAAAGCATATGTAGCTTCTCATTTTGTATTGGACATATTTGGACATGCGATTTATATATATATATATATATATATTTGATGCATGTGGATGCAATTTTATGATTTTTATATGTGAGTCTTTTATGATGATGTGAAAAAAGGCCTAGATTATGTATTTTTACATGTGTATGCATATTTATGTGTATTGGTGCATTATGCAGTTTTATGTATGCCTCCTATATGCAATGATGAATATGCCAATTTAGAATTTCGTTAGCCATTTGATCTACTACACTATTGTGGTTCCTAGGAACATGTGTGAATGTGATGCATTCAAATGTTCTAACCATTTGTTTAGTGCACAGGAATTTTCTAAAGAGGTTGGGATCACGTACCCGATAGCGATTATTCAACTGGGAGACAAGCAGCTATGAGTCTAAGAAGATGTCGAGGTGGTGAATACCTAACTAGAGGGAAGTATCCAAGAGGCTTGTGACACCATCGTACTCCACGTGGTTATCGGTTGCAGTGCCCACACATATTCCATCAATATGAATCAACTCATGTAATGGGGAATAGATAACCCATGCAGCCAATGCGATATTTGGAGACCATCTGCTTGCTCCGTCAGCAAATCCAATGTATCGACACAAAGTAGAATCCATATAAAGTAGTCAAGAAAACAATATGTAAGACTCACTTCAAAAAATGTGTAAAAAAAAGGGGACAAGACTATGCTACAAGTTGTACTACACATCACTTAAATAGGTGATGTTAAAGGGAAAGTGGTTTGGAATTTTAGAGGGTCAACTGTCATTCCTTTGTGAGACACAATAAACCCTAGGATACGTCTCATTGGGACATAGAAAACACACTTGAAAGGGTTCAAGTCTATTTTTTACTTGCGACATCGTAGGAAGGCTTGCCGCAAGTCGTCTATGTGTTGTGCTTGCTTATGTGACCAAGTAATCAAGTTGTTTAGATAGACCAACATGATGTGGATGAGGTAGAGGAAGAAATACATCAAGGCACGCTGGAAGGTGAGTCCAACGTTCTTTTAAATGAAGGGAATTACTTGATATGCGAATGTGCCCCATGAGGTTGTAAATACAGTCTTGTAGTGATCTTATTTCTGGATCTGAACTTGGTTGTATCCGTAAAATTCATCCATGAAGGAAAAGACCTCATGTCCAGCACATGCATTAATAATCTGATCAATGAAGGGTGTTGGGAAGTTGTCTTTGGGACATTCCCAATCTAAATCGCAGAAGTCTGTACAGACACAAATGGTACTCTATTCGTTATTCACAGGAACAAGATTTGAAACCCACATTGTGTAGGTAATGGAGTAAATGAATCTGACTGTGTGTAGCTTCTCAATTTTTGCTTTAACCGCGACATCTTTGGAAGGATGGATCATTCGATGCTTTTGGCACACGGGTACCACATCAAGCCATGTGTTGATGTGGTGATCAACAATGGATGGATCCAATCTGGGAATTTCAGTGTAGGACCAGGAAAAGATATCGTGAAACTCTTGGAAGAGCGCTTTGCAGGAAGCGACTTCTTCAGAGGAGCAGGATGCCCCCAGCATGATTTCCTCAATGGTCCTAGGTTTGGTTGACATGTTGAATTTAATTTGTGGTGAAATTTTGTCCATGTTCCCTTCTTCAAAAACATCAGGTGCCAAAATGGGATATTTAAACCAGTCAACTTTCCCATGAATGAAATCCTTTGTCTCAACTGAAAATTGATCAGATAGAGACATAGGTTCTTCAAGGATGAAGAACGAGCGATGGTGCATGTCGTCCCTAGGGTATTCAGGAGCGGTTAAGGCTTCAAGTCTCTCCTCATAATTGCATAAGCAATAATGGGATAGATTCGAGGGACCATCGATGATCCTGGAGATAAGAGGGTCTGTTGAACTGGACATCATGTAGATGGACATGGTGTCTGAAGAAGGAGGTGGTGGGTGTACTTATTCAATCATAGTTATCTCATATTCAAGGGAATGTTTTCAAAAGTTAGCTAGCATCATTTCAAACTCAGGTATGTCTTGGCAATGGTGAGAATAATGTCCATACAATCCACAAAGGGCACATGCATGGTTCGTTCTCAAAGACTTGTTTTTCACTGTTGGACCACTCGAGAGTACAACCACGGGGATGTTCTTTGTTGTATCCATGGAATCTAAGTGTACACAAAGCATGGGAATCTTAGGGAATTTTTGAGTTGTGTGTCCTTATACATCACACACAGCGCATGGCAGAGTCTTCTGGGGTTCTATTGTTGCTTTCGCATTTTGTCCCCTGGCCCTTTTTGGTTGGGGCAGGGTAGGTGCAGGTGAAGTAGTTGTTTTTTACGAGCAAGGTGGAGGACATGATTCGACTACAATGGGTTGAATAGGAGTCAACATAACTTGGGGCATTGGAGGTTGAGACGGTGGGTCAAGGTACCACACGAGAATCCCCAATGTAAAGTTGGGTAAGTTTAAGGTAGCCATTATTGGCTTGCTTATGATGCCAGATAGGGGGAAAAGGAAGGGAATTGTATGGACTGGGAAGGAGCCCCAATAGTTCCCTGGTTAATGTGTTTGGGGATGCGCTTGTGGTTGTGGTTGGGGTTGCACCTGTGGATGATGTTACTACTACAGATGATGTTGCGGCTGTGGTTGGGGTTTGGGTGTAACAGTGCTAGATGAGAGCATGCACAAATCCGCACTATCACTTGGTGTCGGTGGAGGTGACATGAAGGGGAAGGAATCCATCATAGAGCTGTCAGGAAACAACCCAAGGCCTACTTTCAACAATGGTGAGGTGGTTGTGATGTCGACGGTAGTGTCGATGGTAGGGATAACATTGGCTGGTGCCATTGGCCCCTGCAGAGCATAGTAAGTTATTTGATCCACCATCACTACAGTATTTGAACCTAAATTATGACATTAGAATCTGACGTCACCCAAAATTTCACATGGATGTGTCAGACAACAATCAATCATCAAAATGCTGATAACAGAATATTTATAGAGCCGTCGAATATTCAATATGCGTGCGTCAGATTTTCGACCCTGGTAGTGTCGAGGAATTGAGACTAACAGGGTCAGATCTTCAACGTCTGTGAAAGCAATGTTGGCAGTTATCTGACACTGACGCGTCGGATATCTGACGGGGAACCGACACTACCAGGGTCGAATCATCAATGTCTGTGAAAGCAAAACCGATGGTTATCTGACACTGATGCGTCGGATATCTGATGGGAGGTATAGATTTTTTTATAAAAAAATAATTAAAAATAAAATACATATAATATAAAATAATAATAAAATAGATATAATATATAATAATAAATGAAAGGTTTTCATTTTGGATAGTCAGTTTGATTTGGAGGTTTTTGTGAATTTGGGAGTAGGTCCAATAGACATGGCAGACAACTTTGTTGACCCGTGGCAGGAAGAGCTCAACATCTTCTCCTCACTGGAAATTACCAGTATACCATCCCCGGACACAGTGCAGAACACATTGGAAAATTTGACGGCTGGAAGCAAGAGCAGGGTTCCGGTTTCTCCACCAAATGAAGAGAGCAGGGTTTCAATTTCTCCGCCAGAAGAAGAGCTGCTAGGTGTGTTTGCAGCATGGCCATTGAACCTCACCTTAGGAGGATCCTTGTACTCATTATTCCACTCCAGCCAACCTCCGAGCACAATTGCAGCAACCCTTTTCATCGAAATTCCCCAGGAGAAACCACAAGGAACCCCAAACAGGGAAATAGATCCTTCAATGTCACAGGGAGCACACACAGGAGAAGCCACCGAACAATTGGATGGAATCTCGAATGGGAACTCCACCCCGGAAGACAAAGGAAACCAAATCACCTCCATGAAATGAAAGAAACAGTGTTTAAATCCCTCTAGAAGAGATTTTAACCTAATTTGTGGAATCAGGTGTAGCATGGAAGAAGCACTGGAGATGGATGGATTATCCCTAGTCAAGAAAATCAGAGGAAGAAACCCCACCCTAGGGAAAATGAAGGAATGGGCCAGGAGAAATTGGACAGGGCTTCAAGGTGAAGGCCCAGTTATTAATGCACTTGCAAAGGGATGGTTTGGCTTCTAGTTCAGATGTAGAGACGATGCAGAACTCATACGCAGCAGAGTCTGGACATATGGGAAAACCCCATTTCAACTAAAGTAGTGGACCCCCTTGTTCGATGTAGAAACAGAGAAACTAGATACAATACCAGTCTGGGTTCACCTTCCAGGACTACCATTGGAATTTTGGAACCTGACCTCACTTGGTGAAATCGGGAAAGAGCTGGGGACTTTCATTGAAGTGGACCTCTCATTTCAGCAAACTCAAATAAAAAAGGTAGCCAGGATCCTAGTCTCTTTGAACATCAGAACCCGTCTTCCAGAAGCCTTTAATTTTGTATGGAAAAACAAGAAAAAAAGACAGCTGTTGAACTATGAAGGTCTCCCATTTCGATGCCACAAATGTCATGAAACAAGACATTTGGCAAGAAACTACCCAAACTTTGTTCCCTCAACAACTAGAAGAAGTAAGTGGGTTAGGAAAACAGAGGCCCCAAGCTCCAAATAAATTGATCTAAACATAGCTTCAGACAAAAATCCTCTCAGGTCAGAGGGCACAGAAAAACCATTGGATCAACCAAAAAGAGTGGAAGCAGTAGCAGCAGAAGGGCCTCCTCAACAGATGGAACAACATCCGATCGCGTCTCCCCCACCAGGTATGAACACTTCTTCCCTTAGCAATCATCTGAATGATATATATTTGAATGAGGAAAAATGTTTGCCTACCCCTATCACAAACATTCCCCCTCCCCCAAAAAATGGCACCTACTCCCCCACATTCGAAGTACTACCAATTGAAACCAGGAAACCTCCCCTTCCACCATAAAAAATGACTCGCCCACTTAGTCCTCCTCTATCTGTTTCCACCTTCGTTCAAGGTATGTTCCAATCCCTCAAAAACCAAAAATCCCTAGAAAAGGACTAGGGGTAAATGTCAGGATCACATCCAAAGGGAAAGGGAGATGAAGACCATCTCACCTCTCTACAGCCCAGAGCATGGCGCTCAAGGATCAGGCAAGTGGTAGACAAACAACCATTTTCGGGGCACTTAGAGCAGTGCAAACCCTAGATGGGGTGCCCAAATGAAATTTGTCTCCCTAAATTGCAGGGGTCTGGAAATCACCTGTAAAAAGCTTGCCCTAAAAAGGATGATGGAGGTTCTATCACCAGAAGTCATCCTTCTAGAAGAAACAATGGGTCCAGAGCTGGAAGTTGAAACTAGTTTAACATCACTTCTTCCGCAATACTCTTTCACAGTGCAAAGTGCCATCAGCCACTCTGGAGGTCTAGCAATTGGATGGAGGTGTATTCGTTGCACAAACTCAAGAGGTGCATGCTTATATCTAAATCAAAGTCATTTTTTTCAAATTTCTTTGGGCCTAGGAACTGGAACCAACAACTATGCAGAACTCATGACATTGAAATTACTTCTCTGTTTTTCCAATGAAAGAAATTGCAAACAGTTACAAGTATATGGTGACTCAATGGTGGTTATAAATTGGATGAATCATGATACAAAAATGTAGAACTGCTTCTCTAGATGCATTATTTGAAGAGACAACCCATTCTCTCTCATTCTTTGAATCAATCTCTTTCACTCATGTTTACATGGAGCAAAATAAGGAGGCAGACAGGCTCTCAAAGAAGGGTCTGACATTGCAATGGGGTAAATGGAAAATTTTGGAAACACAGGAATCCAAGGCCACGGAATATCCGTACAGGCGTTTTATAAATCCATCACTCTAAAAAATTTTAGAAATTTGAAATATATTTTTGAAAGAATAGCACAAAATCAGACTTTTATGAATGGATGCTTTACTGAATTATTTACTGATTTTTTTTCTTTCTGCCATTGACTAAATTAATGTTTTAATGAATGAGTTAATGAATGGTTTTTTCAGCTATTGAATGATTGAATGGTTTAATGAATGGTTTAATGAATGTTTTAAAGAATGATTTAATGAAATCATTTTTCAACTATTGAGTGAAATAATTTGCATTGTAGATGCATTGTTATTTGCTTTGTGAAATAGTGAAATAAATTGTTATTTGTAAGTATAGGCATTGGGTTTGGGGAGTTGAGAGTGATGTGAGGGGGGGGAGGGGCCATAAGAGCTTCCACCTTCATGTGGTTGATCCTTTTTAGTAGAGAATATTAAATTATTCTCGAAACAGAGAGGAGCTCAATGAATGGTAAGGAAGAATACATTAAAAAACATCTATTTCTATATTTTTACTGTGTTTATTTCACTATTGCTATTTGACTCCTCCATTGAAACTTGTTACAGATAGCGTTGAGAAACATTTCCATAGTTAAGAGGAAAGAAATGGAGTTTTGATTAGATCGATGGCCTTATATACATAGTATTTTTGGTTATCCATGTTTTATTAGGTGATATATTCTTAACAATTAATTTACTTGAATAGTTGAATAGTATTGTAATTTACATTGTAATAGAATTGTATTTATTTAGATTGTTTTTGTTATTTTCATAAACAAACATAAATATATTTGATGGGTCCTAACATGAAACTATTGCAACAGGACAAAAAATGGAGTATGTTGAATTATGTTTTGAAAGGTAAAGCATAAGAAGACAATGTGAAGATCCAGAAATCAAGGTATAAATATGTTTTCTTTTGTTTGATTGAGCTGTGTATTGGGTATTTATGCATGTGCACACACATACATTTAGTTGATGATGATGATTACCATACATAGAGGTGAAAAACAATCACTAGAGGAAAGAATATAGACTATCTAAACGTTCTACAAGTTATGCAGGGGTCTTTTGACATCCTTGACATTTTTACATTGTTAGGTTCATCATTAAACCAAAACGTTTGGAGTTGTTCCAAAACAAGAAAATTCTTCTTTGAAAAATCTATCTGTTGAAACAACCTGACAAGTGTTTATGAAGTGCACAGAGGCACTCGAAACACATTCTTGGTGAGAAAGAAGGTCATAGGGATTTAGTATTTCACGTTGTGCACCTCTCCACATATTTGGATTTTTTTCTCTAGTTTCTCTTGAAAGATAAATGCTTTCCAAAATGGCTTCAAACCCATAATTCAATTTTCAACCACCCTTACCAAATTGCATCCCTAGCTACAAATATTTTTCCATATCAATGTTGCAATTTTCATCTTGGGATATATCACTAACGGCCCAGATATACACATATTGGAAATATTAGGGAAAATATCGGGGAAAATATTAGTAGGCATAAACTTGGACCTGAAAAAATCAGAAAATATCAGCAAGCATAATTTTGGAACTGAAAAACACAGAAAATACCAAAAACATTAGGAACAATAGAAAACTTTAAAGCTCAATAAAGTTTTGGA